>SKCR01030641.1:0-600000 GCA_019454045.1 Zanthoxylum bungeanum | reverse complement strand
TTGGTCTTGGTGGTACAGGGCTTTAACCGGTTCTCGTACACCACTTCTGGGTTTATCAGAGAGTCGTAGTGTATTGGGTGTGATGTCGAGACGGAAGTATCACTTCAGTCATAGTGGAGATGAGTCACGCAGGATACGGTACTAGTGCTCTTGAGTGATGCGCATCCAATCGGGATATTGTAACTAGGTCATAATATCCGATTATAGAGACTATGTTACCAGACATCCGATATGTGTTTCGGACGGGGCAGACACTTATCCAGCCCCAGCCCTAGCACGTGACTATCCGATACTGGGCCGATATGCATAATACAATGGTATACTACGCTTGATACAGATCTTAATATTCTTAAATGAATATGACCGGAGAATTTGGTAGACATCGTGCTTTGCTAGGAGCCGACCTTATCTCGTAAATCGGTAGAACGTAGTACTTGGTACGTACGTGATTCGGATACACCGACGACCGTATTTATTGCCAACGTATCCGGAGATCTCATGGGTCGCTTCCCGATAATGCACCGATGACGCATAACTCGCACTCATTAATAATCTGGGATTATATAGAAGAAAGAGAAAATTAATCTGGGATTAATTACGGAGATATTTTATCTGGGATAAAATATCGTCTAAAGAGAGAGATAGATTAAATTGGAATTAATCGGTAAATTAATATATTCGATATATTAAACGAAATTAGATTTCGACGCGGAATTAAAATTAGATTTTAATTCGGGCGAACGAATTAATTTAGAATTAATTCGTTAGCGACGTGAATAGTGAATTCGCTAGGCGTAATCATTTAATTACGACGCGACAGAAAATTCGCTATTTGAGAATTAGCGAACCCGAGCCCGAGTGTGATTGTGAGCGCATTCGTATTTCGAATTCGAGTGCGGCGACGCAAGTCACATCAAGCGTCAAATCAATCATCACATCAAGCGTCAAATCAAAAGTCGCTTTGAGTGATTGATTGATTGATGGATGGATTGATGGATTGACTTGCATCACATCACTTTATTAAAGTGACATGTGAATAGTGATGCAAGTGGGTGGTATAGTAACATTGAATGGATGTGTAATTGATTTACATAGATTTTATTGGATAAAATAAATGGAAAAAGCTTATTATTTTTTGGAAAAATATTAAGTCATTCTTGTAAATCATTTAACAATTAATCCTTTCATACACCCTTTTAGCTTTCTCTTCCTTCTCTCTCACGCCCTTGGGGCTTCTCTTCTCTCTTCATTGCACAGCTCACAGGCGTGAGCTTTGGGGAGGCAATGAGTGGATTTTTCATGGACAAATCCAAGTGCTAGCACACTTGCGACTATTGCGAAGGTGTTAGGGAGGTTCACCCATGAGGCGGGACTCATCCGACAGAGTTTGGAGCTTCGAAATGAGACCCGAAACTGCCAAACCAGTGAACACGAACTGCAGCAGTGGGCGCACTAAACCAGTGGGTTTTATGGCTTCGTTCGTCTTCAAATCGACTCAACCAACCGATGTAAGTATTCCACTATCTTCGTTGGTGTATTTGCGCATTATTTCATGTCTTGTTTGATCTTGGGACCTAGATAATAACCAACAATGGCATCAAGAGCCTAGGTTCAAGCATGAAAATTTGTAGGGCTTAAAATTGGGTACTTTGTATTTGAGCATGATTTTATAAAATTGGATGTTTAAGCATGCTTAATATATGTTATATTGAAGATTGATTTGATCAATTTCAACAAAATGTGATTGGATCAATTTTGCCCAAATTTGTGATGTTGGCCGAATGTGATGGATATTTGGAAATCTTGGACTTTTTCATTTTTGATTCATTGGATGAGTTATAATGATGTAGGATGATGTTGATTTGAGATTGAATTGGATTTAATTTTGAATTGGATAAAATCCCTAAATTCCTTATGTTGGCCGAATTGGTTTATGCCCTAATGTCTTGGTATTTTTTTTTGATTTTATGACATTGGATGTGTATGAAATCATTTAGGATGTTGATTTAATGTCGATTGTGGGTTCGATTGGATTGAAACCAAATCGGACACAAAATCCTCCTTTGGCCGAGCCATTTAAGCATGTAAATGGGTTTGATTTTGATTAATTTGTGTTGGACACCAATTGATGAAAATGACCATGATTAATTATGTAAATTCATGTTTTAAAAATGTTGATTTGGGTAATTGATCATGTAATACACTTTGGTAATTAAATTGGGAAAATTGGATTTTTTGAATTTAATTATTTGGGCCTATTTTTGATATTGGGCTTCTAATGTTGTAATTTGGGCCTATTGGGCTTGATTTATCAAGTTGGGTTTAGGCCAAGTGGATTGGATCCAATTGGGCCCAAAACCACTTCCGTTAAGCCCAAGCGACTTAATGAACCTTTAAAGTTCAATAGGGCCTAATGGGCCAAGATTGATTTATGGGCTTATGGGGTAAATCCCGGATTGGACTTTGGTTATCGGTTTGACCCGAGTTGACCAAAAGTCCACGCCTTAAGAAATCAATTAAAATCCCATTGGACTTTAATTGAATTGACGTTGGACGTTAAATCGGTCTTTGAGACGCGTTACGATTAAATTTGGAATTTAAATCGTAAAAGGTTTATTAATAAAAGTGTAATATTTAATTTGGAATTGAATAGTGAATTAGTATTAAATACATGTTAAATTAGATTTAATGATGTAGTTTAATTTAATTCATGAATTCGTACTTTAAGTACTTATTCGCAAAAACGAGTTTGACTCGAACAAAATCAAATCGTTGTTTGAACATTGGATGATCACTTAATTATCAGATTAATTAATTTGATTAAATTGATTGATAGCATGCTTATGTGTGTGAATACGTGGTTGTGTTGTATGAATAATGTATATCGGATGGATATTAGTCGGGTGGGGCAATTTTAGAAATTGTTGTAATAAATTCAATTTATTAAATTGGACCTGCGTGTCCAGCCTTATCACCTTCATTCTCTTTGTATTCTCTTCTCACCTATTCCCCTCCATGTAAATGAGGTTTCTTTAGAAGTGTAGTGTAACGGGTAGAAATAATACAAGTGCTAGCTTGAGTGAGAAAGTGAGAGATTTGATCTAGGATCAATGTAAAGTATCCATCCGTATATCATTATTATTTATTTTCATACTCGCTTTATTATGTATTTAGAATGCATGTTTAAGGGTGTATGATGATGAGACCTTAACAAAGATAATTAAATTGGTAGCCAATTTGCACGCGAAAAACCCTCGTTAAATATCAAGCGTTTATTTTCCTTCCATTGAGTGATTCTTACTCAAGATCCGAGATTGGCAGGGGTTGTTGGCCAAAGTCAAGCCCTTGTCCGTCGAAGATGTGTTTTAATCACGAGGCTTTGTTCCATATCGGTGTCGTGTCCAAGTTGTGGTTTGTTGGTAAAAGTCAAGACCACTTCTTGTCCATTGACATTGATTACGAAGCTTCCATGTCAATGGGTCCGCGCTTGACTGGGATCACTAGGTTTGTTGTGCCAAAGCCAAGGCCTAGTTGATTTAGAGGAAAAAGGTTAGGGTATTTATTCGATATATAGGCATATATAAGATATATGTTTGGGACTTGGATGTCCACCTACTGGATCTAGGAGTTGGATGGGATCCAATCGATCTTCGAGATCTACCTAGTTAATTATCATACAATTTGTTGGCCAAAGTCAAGATTGTGTGATATTTAACGGGATCCTAGCCCACTAGGAACACGGGTTCCCGAGTACTCGATAGAGGGTTAGAGGCTCGATGAAAAATAGTGGGAGGCAAGTATTGAATTTGCAATATTCGTTCGAATACTCGCTAACGCGCTCATCTATATTTTACTCGTCATATTAATCAAAAGTATTAGTTGGACTAATATTTTATATTGTTTTAAATATATATATAGTTGGACTATATACAAACTCATTCGATATATAGTTGATTTTATAATTGGATTATAGTAATCAATATAATTGAATTAAAATTATAGTTGATTAAATAATTGGATTATTGTAATCATTATAATGAATAGTACCTTATTAAATTGATTAAATAGTTGGACTATTGAAATCAAGAAAGAATTGAAAAGTTGGATATTTAAAATATATAATCCTTGGATTAAATGTTTTAAATGATTTAATTTTCATATTGGGAATAAATAATAGGTTACTTTATTTGATAAAATAACTTATTATACCTAAGCCCAAAATTAAGCAAATAGTAGAGCATAAAATCTTTGGAAGATTTATGTGATGATGACTTTAGTGCTTATTTTAATATACTTGACAATAAATCTATCTTTAGATTTAAAAGGTATTAAAATTGCAATTATAATTCTTGGAGAATTAATTGACTATTCTAGTGGAGAAAGTCAAAGTTTGCAATTGGGCAAGTTGCACAAGGTGCACATCATTTCGATATCCAAAACCCAAGGCTTGGCCAAAGGTTTGTGAAATATTGAAAAGATAATTGACATATCCCAAAGTGACTAACATTTGGATATGGCAGACACGAAGGAATTAAAGAAAGGGCGAGGCTCTGACTTTAAAATTTTGTCAAAGTTATGTTCACTACTAGTATTGAAATTGGATTTTAATGCTTAGTGTGGTACATAAATATATGTATTGATGTTCAGAATCCGCTATGAGCAGGATACTGACTTCAAGCCGAGATTTCTCTGCAATCGGAAACGGGATGAAAGTTGCTGTTTCGACCGTAGATACCTAAGTTTAGGAACCACCCTTTGGGTATGTACTTAAATTAGGAACTGTTATAATGTAACTAGTTTGACTAGGGACATTATCTCTATATCAGTGTTAAATCCGTTGCGGATAAACCTTTATATTCTAGAACACTAAAGTGTTTTATTATATAAAGATGATAATGAGATAAACACATTAGATGTGAATAACATAATTTATATTTTGAATATAATAAAATCTCAAACATATAAAAATGACAAATAAATAGCACAAATTGATTTGATCAATAGAGACTTATTTGTGGCATTGTTGTCTAGGACACAATTAAACGAGACTCGTATATCCACACTTTTGAAAAGTGGGTACTAGGACTGATTTGACTATTCAAATAAGGTCTGCGAATCTAGTTTATTAGGTAAAGTACCTAAAATACTATTTACTTGGTAATAGTATAAGGGCCACCGATCTGATAGCCCTATTCATGGTGAAGTTAGTGGGCCCATATCTAGCTAGACTAGATGTGAACATGAATATTTCGTGACCTTAACGGATGTGGCATCACGTTATGGTTATGTGTTTCTTTTGAAGAACACAAATCGGAAACTTTAAATTTTCGACACGAAGTAAATAAACACATCGGGTATAATATTATTCCGCCACGGTAAGACCGTAATGGAAAATACTTAAGCAGTAAGTTTCATACGTACATGAAAGAGTACGGTATTCTTTCAAATGAGGACTCCTCTCGAGACACGTCAGTTAGACGGTGTGTCCGAACTAAAACCGAATTTTGTTGGACATGATAAGGTTTATCACGAGTCGCTCTGAGCTACTGTTTCCTTCAATAGGATCTGTATTAACAGTGCAAAACTTATTTAGAATAAGGTTCCATATAAATCTGTTTGACAGATATCATATAGGATATGAACAGGAAATAAACGGGGTTTCTCATTCCTGATAATTTGGGTATGCCAGACATAACGTTTGGATGATACCAAACTAAAAGACCCAAATTGGATAAGTGCCAATGTAGGTTATCCTAAGGGAAACCTTAAGTATAGTACTTATAAATCTCACATGAGAACAATGTGATTGTTGCTCACCATGCGGTTTTTCCTGAGAGGAATACCGATATGCATTGGTCGGTGGGAGGATAGTGATACTCGATGAAAATCGGAGTAATACTGTTCAAGGCACGAAGTCCTTAATGGAACACAAATAGTTCATCTATGATGAATCTATACCATTAATCTTCAAATACACAAGAAACTAATAGATCGGATAGAGTCAGAAAACAACATAGGGTATGGGTTTCTGATCTAACCTCATAAAGATGTCAATCTTATGAAGGTATATCCACCGACTACGTTTTGAGGAAGTGATACGAGGTATCGACTCCCTGTTATGGCAAAGTGCCATGAGTCCGAAATGGATTCCATGTATAACAACTATTTTGGATACTAGTTGTTGTACCACAAGGCATTGTGCCTATTGGTACATTAACGTCTTCAAGGAAGACATACATGGAAGGCAACATACCAACGTACAAAGCTGGGCTTTTGACGAAAAGGTATCGTTATAAACATTGTGTTAATAACGGTTCAACCTTTTACCTGTTGCCATGGTAAATCCATTTTGAAGATGCTTGTTGATAACTGCGTATTTCATTTATGAAATGTGTCAGTTATAGATCAAAATCGCTTTCCTGAAAAGGAAACCTTTTGGAGGATTTTTTTTAACATCCTGACGATTTTGTATAACCGACAAACAAGGTTTGCGGGTTATTCGATCCATGTTTGGATTGAAGCAAGCATAAGGTTCTTGAAACTGAAGTTTTGAAATAATCATAATGGTTTATGATTTGAATCAAAACGAAATAATTCTTGTGTATATAAAGAGGTTAGTGAGAGAGCGCACTGATAGTTAAATTCCCAATAAAGCAATTGGTGAAAGCTTGGCATTCATAGATATTCTTTCATAGAAATTCTCCGTAGAATTCTTGGGAGTAACAACCTTTATTCAGGAATAAAGATCTACTGGGCTAGATTTGGAGTTGTTAACACTCTCTGAGAAATTGTACATTTAAAATGTACTTGTATTGGTGTCTCATACGCTTCAGCATATGGAGTCACGATCAGGTCAATCCAAGTGATAGTCACTGGATTGAAGTTAAGAACATCTGTTAGTATCTCAGAGAACTAAAGATGCTATCTTAAACTATGGAGAAGGAGAACTTGAAGTGACTGGGATCACTGCTGCAAGTTTCCAAACAATTAAATACTACGGTACTATAAAAGTTTGAACACTGGGACAGTGAGCTGGAAATCTTCCTAGCAAGATAACTGTTACCGAATAAACAACAAATGTGGATTATTGCTGCAGCTGAGGCAGCAATAGAAGCCATTTGGGTCGAAAATAAATCTAATTAGATTAGATATAGTTCTATTAGCAGCTGAGCTAGGCGTCAGCACATGCTAAGGAATTAAAGGTCTCATCGACGATCCAGATATTTACTTCTATATCATCTGATTCGTTCGGATCATACATCGTGGCGATGTGATGATCGTATAAATCGCGTCAGACGATTATTAAACAAATCCGCTGACGAAAACCTTTCCTCAGCAATTTGAGCGAAGCGTACATAGTTCGGGTGTGGGACACTTGAGTGACTCGCTCTTGAGTGATGCGCATCCAATCGGGATATTGTGACTAGGTCATAAATATCCGATTATAGAGACTATGTTACCAGACATCCGATATGTGTTTCGGACGGGGCAGACACTTATCCAGCCCCAGACCTAGCACGTGACTATCCGATACTGGGCCAATATGCACAATACAACGGTATACTACGCTTGATATAGATCTTAATATTCTTAAATGAATATGACCGGAGAATTTGGTAGACATTGTGCTTTGCTAGGAGCCGACCTTGTCTCGTAAATCGGTAGAACGTAGTACTTGGTACGTACGTGATTCGGATACACCGACGACCGTATTTACTGCCAACGTATCCGGAGATCTCATGGGTCGCTTCCCGATAATGCACCGATGACGCATAACTCGCACTCATTAATAATCTGGGATTATATAGAAGAAAGAGAAAATTAATCTGGGATTAATTACGGAGATATTTTATCTGGGATAAAATATCGTCTAAAGAGAGAGATAGATTAATTTGGAATTAATCGGTAAATTAATATATTCGATATATTAAACGAAATTAGATTTCGACGCGGAATTAAAATTAGATTTTAATTCGGGCGAACGAATTAATTTAGAATTAATTCGTTAGCGACGTAAATAGTGAATTCGCTAGGAGTAATCATTTAATTACGACGCGACGGAAAATTCGCTAATTGAGAATTAGCGAACCCGAGCCCGAGTGTGATTGTGAGCGCATTCGTATTTCGAATTCGAGTGCGACGACGCAAGTCACATCAAGCGTCAAATCAATCGTCACATCAAGCGTCAAATCAAAAGTCGCTTTGAGTGATTGATTGATTGATGGATTGACTTGCATCACATCACTTTATTAAAGTGACATGTGAATAGTGATGCAAGTGGGTGGTATAGTAACATTGATGGATGTGTAATTGATTTACATAGATTTTATTGGATAAAATAAATGGAAAAAGGCTTATTATTTTTTGGAAAAATATATAATTCATTCTTGTAAATCATTTATACAATTAATCCATTTACACCTTTTAGCTTTTCTTCCTTCTCTCTCACGCCCTTGGGGCTTCTCTTCTCTTCACTGCACAGCTCACAGGCGTGAGCTTTGGGGAGGCAATGAATGGATTTTTCATGGACAAATCCAAGTGCTAGCACACTTGCGACTATTGCGAAGGTGTTAGGGAGGTTCACCCATGAGGCGGGACTCATCCGACGGAGTTTGGAGCTTCGAAATGAGACCCGAAACTGTCAAACCAGTGAGCACGAACTGCAGCAGTGGGCGCACTAAACCAGTGGGTTTTATGGCTTCGTTCGTCTTCAAATCGACTCAACCGACCGATGTAAGTATTCCGCTATCTTCGTTGGTGCATTCGCGCATTATTTCATGTCTTGTTTGATCTTGGGACCTAGATAATAACAAACACGAACAGCGGGACAAAAACTGGACTATTTTGGACTGGATTCGTGCCCAACGCACTACAGAAACAACCCCTGAAATGCGTGGACAGCGGCTATAGTTTGGTTCTGATTTTTCACTTGCAAACAGCCCAAGACACCACAAAATATTCCCCAAAAAAATGGATTAAAACAAAACCAAACCGAGTTCCGTTTCACCAAGTAAAGGGGCGACAATGAGCAAAAAAAAAGACTCATTGCCATGAACAACAAGAAAGAGATGAAGATGGAGATTTGTTCGACACCACAAAGTCTTCCGAACTATATCTTGTTACCAACGAAAACTTGTGTGGGCAAGACTCACAAAATAATCCCTAAACGATTTAGAGATTTAAACACACTTGATGTTTTATTTCTAATTTCTTCTTTTTCTTTCTTTTTGGTTTTGTCTCAACTTTTGAGAGAGAATAAACAAGAAGAAGATGGAGGCTATGGTTAGAATGAAAGGCTTATTCAAAAGAAAAATTCATTTTTTACTTAGGGTTTAATCTTACAAAATAAAACAAAACCCTACCTCTTCCTCAAAGCCAAAATTCAGCCAAGCACATGTGTGAATAAAAAAATTTGTGACATCAACATTTACTTTCCTTAATAGAAAAGATGTACAAAACAAAAGGTTAAATGCCTATTTAAAAAATTGTAACTTCTAAATTAAATCCAAAGGTTTCCAAAACCCAAATTTAGAAATTACTATCTTAACCTTTTATATTAACTTTTAAATCACATGTGTTTAAATATCATATATTTAATAAAACCATATATTAACTTTTAATATAATATTTCAAGTCTACATTACATGCAGCTCTAGGGCATAGGGGTGAGCACCGGTTCCGATTCTACCCGGAACCGGTTGGAACCGGACCGATTTTCTGGGTTTGGAATCGGAACCGGTTATAACTGGTCCGGTTCCGATTCCAAATAGAAGGACCCGATTTTTAACCGGTCCGGTTCCGGTTCCAGAATTACCGGAACCGGAACCGGACCATAGAACCGGAACCAAATTAAAAGAATTGTGTTTTAAATTGAAGTAAGCTCCTAAACAATTCTGTCTATATGCATATACCATATAGAACTGTGTTTTAAATTGAAGTAAGCTCTTAAAACATTATGTGGTGTTTATTTGGCAATATTGGTTCCAATTTTGCAGTTCAATAAATTATTGGGCTGTTTGAATACACTAGGCCTTGTGTTTTTGTCTTCTTCTTTTGCTCAAAACCTGCACTGCTGGTTCTCAATATATTGGCAAGATATATAATGGGTTTGAAGGAAACCATATAGAGTGGATCAATAACAATGGCCTATTTTTGCTGTCTAACAAGTAACAATTCTGTTTTAGGATTTGGCTTTTATACTGCCTTGGCTTTTATAAATAGGGTAATTCGGAACCGGACCGGAACCGAATAATAGGGTACCCTATTTAATTTGGTAGGTTCCGGTTCCACTTAGTTATGAACCGATTTTTTCTGGGTAGGTTCTGGTTCCATGCAGAACCGGAACCGAAATCGGTTTTGCTCACCCCTACTAGGGCATACATCCCAATAATTACGAACATGTTTGGATAAATCCGCTGACGAAATGGGAGGTTCAGGACCTTTTCCGTAGTGTTTACGGAAACATTTACGGAAGATTTTCTAAAAATACGTAAACCGAGAATTTAGGTGAATTAGTGGCTTGGAATAGTTTGTGATGGTGTTTTAAGATTATTGAAACTGAAAACATTAAAAATGGACTTGATTTGGTTGTTCCGGAAAGATCTGGGATTTTATCGTAGTTTAGTCGAGAACTCCGTAAGTCATTTTTCTAACGGCATTTCACCATTTATTTTGATAGATGTGACTAGGACCTGGAGTGTGCACGAAGCCAGGTAAGTAAACCATGCGATAAGAACATAAATTGGGGATTTCATGTTTGATTATATATATATATATATATTTGATTGGAATGTTAGGTTAAAAGATGATAATTACGGTATATTCTTGAGAATGAAGTTCGAGATTACGTATGGTTAGGATAATCGACTACCTCGGGTATGGATCATTGTTATTGATATGATATGATGTACGATATGAAATAAGCTTAATATTTATGTGTATGTATTGATATGTTTGATGACACGTGCAAGTATTTTTCATATGGATGCGTTTGTTGAAATGGGGTTGATGAGCGGAAAATATATCACGATTTACCACCAATTTAACCTAATATTTTGTATGGTTTCTCAATTTTTATGAATGTTTTGATGTGTTTTTGTGTGTTTTGTAGATAAATAAAGTTTTGGGACTTAATGGAATCAATCAGGACTAAACGTCGAACAAATAAGGGCAAAAACTGGACTTGACATTTGGATTTTGGAGGTTGGAAACTTGAAATCGCATTCTAACGAAGTACAATTTCGGAAATTTTAGCTTTGCATAATTTTTATTTTTGGCCATAACATTCTACTCCGATATCGGATTGAGGTGATTCAAGTTCTAGATTAAAGAAAACTCAAATATCTACAACTTTGAAGTTCATAATAATTTTGAATTCAGAAGTTTTCATGACCGAAATTGATAAAACATCCAAAATGTGTTATGTCCAATTATTAAAGTCATTTTCGAAACAAAAAATAAAATAAAATAAAAAATAAAAAATAAAAATTGTCAAACATTCACCAAACATGCTTGTATGTTTGGTGGAGAAATTGGTGAAGGAAATTTTTTTCCTATAAATACCAAGCCATTTCATTTGTAAATTTCATACCTTCTTCTGGGGATTTCCTTAATAATACTAAGAAGATTGTATCTTGTTTGTTTATTTACTGCTTTCTGTATTTAATTTTTTATTCTACGCAATAGTTCTTTCTTTACTTTACTTTTCAGTCTTTATTTTTACTTTTCAGTATGAGGAGGTAACTCCCATCTGCTGGGGTAAAGGGTAAAGATTTTATCACTAATATTTAGATTAATTTCCCTGAATTATAATATATAAATAATTTAAAATCTAACATAATGGGATACCACCTTTATGGCGGTTGGACTTAATTAAATTGATTTTAACCTGACTAAATTGAATACCGTCTTTGTGGTCGGTTGGAATTAATCATAAATTTGACTTAATCAGGATACTGCCTATATGGTCGGTTGGTAATGTCATGCAAAGTTTAAATATTATAATAAGGGAGATATCTAAAATAGAAGTAATAAAAGTAGATCATCTAACCCTATCATTTTCTTTATTACTTTATTTACCTTTTTAATTTCTAAGCTTTACTTTATGTCATTTACTTTATTTAAGCTTTTACTAGTCATAGATATGTGTTGTAACTAAATACCATATATGGGGTTTTGATGAATTCCAATATCACCGGTTTATAAAGGGTTATTTTATGTCTTGGGTAATATAAAGGTTTATTTATTGAGTCTTAAGCTTAATGCTTCTTATTAATTAGCCATTGATAAGATTGATCTGGTAAATTTAAAATACACTTGACGAAGGAATTTTATTTTTCAGCCTTAGACTCAAAAGCTCACGATCTCACCTCGGGGCATGGTGACCCTTAGGTAGATTTCCTTACAGGATAGACATATACCTATTGGGCGGGGGTAGCCACAATTGGAACTTATTCTTAATGAATTCAGGTAACTTGGTTAACATATACATATGATTAATTGGGTTATTTGGGTGTTTGCATCTAACCATCGACAGAGGCTTTTGCATAATTTCGTGGTCCAAGTTAATAAACTGATATATTACATAAACATGAGATAACCACTTCATCTTTAAAAGATATTGGAAGGATTCAAAACCCTAGATAGTTTAATAATATTGAATTTTCCTTTAATTTACATTTGTATTGTTTTATTTACTTGTCTTTAGTTTAAAATCACCATCCATTCAAACAACCAATCTATTAGATACTTGTAAACATTTAGCTTCACAGATTGATAGCCTAGGTATTAAGCCCTCATGGGATCGATACATTTTATACTACTTGAACGATACGTTCGCTTGCGTTACGTGAGTGATTTCACCCGATCAAGTTTTTGGCGCCGTTGTCGGGGAATTTATTTATCTTTCACTATTAATTTTGGGGTTAGATACTTTTACTTGTGTCTAATTTGTTTTCATTTATTATTTTTGTTTACTTGTGTTTCAGGTTCTCAGACACTACATGAACCAGAAGCTTTGAAATCCGACCGCTTGACCCGGAAATTGAAAGAACCATCAGGCAGTTGAGAAGGGAAAAACGAGAAGGCCAAGAAGCACTGATTAATATGGAACCTGAACCATTAGAAGTTGCACCACCAATTCCCATTCGAGACAGAACTATTCCGGTGGTTGACGGTTTCATTTCATGTATTGTGGAAATGCGTTCAGATGCATGTGACATCAAAACATGCATTCAGATGATACAACAGTCAGTTCAGTTTGGGGGGAATGCAACTGAAGATCCTAATGCCCACATCAGCAACTTCCTGAAAGTTTACGGCACTTTCAATTACAACCGAGCGAGTGAAGAAGCAATGAGACTGTGTGTGTTCCCATATTCCTTGAAAGACATAGCTAAGGCTTGGCTACATTCACAACCAGCAGGTTCCATCACAACTTGGAACACTCTTGCCATAAAATTCCTTGCAAAGTACTTTCCCCCCAGCTAGAACAGCAAAACTGAGGAATGACATTACATCATTTGTATAACATGACTCAGAATCTCTTTGCGAAGCTTGAGAGAGATACAAGGAATTACTCTGGAAATGTCATCACCATGAGATTGCAAAATGGCTACAAGTCCAGACCTTCTATAATGGACTTTCTGGACTATTGAGAACCACAATAGATGCTGCTGCTGGAGGAGCTTTAATAGCAAAGGGAGAAGATCATGCTTGAGACTTAATTGAAGAAATGGTAAATAACAATTCTTTGTGGCCAACAGAAAGGAGCATGATCCAACTAATAACAGGAATTTACGAAGTTGGAGCCAACACAATAATGAATACCAAGCTTGATCTGATATGCAAACTCATGGAAACTTTTAGCATGAAGGTTAACGTTTTATCCACAAGTTTACTATATGGAGGAGCACCAGAGACAGAATCAAACAACAAACATGATGAGACAATGAACTATGGTAGCAACTTTGACAAATAGGGGAACAATCCATATTCCAATACCTACAACCCAGGGTGGAGGAATCATCCCAATTTCGCTTGGAGCAATAATTCAGTGCAATGGAACAATCCACCATCAGGATTCCAATAGCAAAACAAATGCCAGGAGTATGAAAAAGAACCAGGAATAACAGAAGTGCTGGCTCACTTGAAAAAGCTAGAAGCAAAATACGACTCTCAAGCAGCATCATATGATGCTATGTATCAATCACAAGCACCATTAATTCAAAGCCAAGAAGTATATTTGAAAACACTAGAGAATCAAATGGGACAACTGGCCAATGCTCAGAGTTACAGACCGCAAGGTACCGTTCCTAGCAACACAAAACTAAATCCAAGGAACATGGGAAAGAGAAAAGTCATGCCATCACCTTGAAAAGCGATACTGAGATCAACAAAAATGTTTGAGTCAAGACAACTGTTAAGGAAGTTCCAAAAGAAAACAGCGAAACATATCCATAGATGGAGGAAAGAGAAGCAAAAGAAAATGATCGAGAAAGATTCACTCCACCTCCACCATTTTCCACAGCGTCTCCAAAAAAAAAAAATCAGACAAGCAGTTTGCTCGATTTATGGAGATCTTTAAAAAGCTGCATATCAATATTTCATTTACAGAAGTGTTGGAACAAATGCCCAGCTATGTCAAATTCATGAAAGATATTCTATCACGAAATAGAAGATTGAGAGATTACAAGATGGTAGAATTGACAGAAGAATGCAGCGCCATCATTCAGAGGAAGCTTCCCCCAAAGTTGAAAGATCCTGGCAGTTTTACCATTCCTTACACCATAGAAGAATATAACTTTGGTAAGGCTTTGTTTGATTTAGGAGCTAGTGTTAACTTGATGCCTTTTTTGATTTACAAGATACGGTAAATTGGAGAAGCAATGCCCACCTCAGTCTCTCTGCAACTTGCTGATAGATCGCTCACATTTCCGAGAGGTATAGTTAAAGATATGCTGGTCAAAGTCCACAAACTCATTCTCCTCGTAGAATTTATTATCCTTGACATTGAGGAAGATGAAGACGTGCCCATCATCCTCGGGAGACCATTCTTGGCTATAGGTCAAACCATTATTGATGTACAAATAAGAGAACTAATATGAAGGTACATGACCAAAAAGTGACATTCAATGTTTTCAAAGCCATGGAATTCCCGAATGATGAAAAGAATGAGGAATGTTTCCGACTTGATGTAATAAATGAAACCATTCAGAACTCTGATGCAATGCAAAGTCCCACTGATAAAATTAAAGCATGTCATCTGCCTGTGGAGCCTGAAGATAAAGCGTGATGCACACTGAAGAAGTTAAATCTTGATTTACAAGCAACTGAAGAAAAATGATTCCACCAACTCAACGAATTGGAGGAATTTCACATACAACCTTTTGAGAATGCCAAACTGTACAAAGAAAAGAACAAGAAGAGACATGATGAGAAGTTAGTGCGCATACAACTGGAACCGGGGCAACAGGTATTGTTCATCAAATCAAGGTTTGAATTTTTCCCTGGGAGTTTAAAATCATCGTGGTCAGGTCCATTCTTAATCACCCAAGTTTTACCAGATAGAGTCGTTGAGTTACATGATCCCAACTCCAATAAAACATTCAAGGTTAAAAGCAAGCGTGTCAAGCACTACTAGGGAGAATCATTTGAGCGACAAAAGAAAGTTTCACACTTTCAGATCCAGCCTAACGTTCGAGCAGTCTTGTCTAGCTGATGATGTTAAACTTAGCGCTAGTAGAGAGGCAACCAATGTAATTTGTGTATATATTCATATTTGGTGTGTTTTATTTTTGTGTGGTTAATTCTTGTAGGTAAAGTCACAAACATGATGGAAGACGTTCTCACAAATCTTTAAAAGTAAATTATTTCTCTCCCTCAAAACTATTTGTTGAAAGTCTACAAAGCTCGCATGGAATAGATAAGAGTTCTGATGATAAAAGGTATTGCTAATGACATTCGTTGGTTAATTGAAGCACGGGTCCGATTGGCAGGTGAATTCTCTGACTCCTTTATTTCATATTTGCCTGGTTTAGGAAAAAGCACATATGCAAAGAAAAGAAGAGCTAAAAGAATGGGTGTTTTCTATAAATGTGCACGCATGACAGGTAATACTCGTTGTCGTTCTTTAGGAATGGTGTCTGATAACTGTGAAGATAATATTAAATTCATTAGGGATGACATGAGTAAAGAGTCTTTAGAAGACATATCAATGACTATTGAGAAGCATCCCACTGGATATGTGTATCACGCAATTCACATGTTATATACACAGTTTTCAAAATAAAGACAACAATTAAGTCTTGGGAATCTGACTTTAAAAAACCTTGTTTGCCAATATATAAGAAAATTGGATGGGAAGCTTGTCCATGACACATAGATTTCAATCAGGCTGTTACTTATTGTAAATATTATTATCTATTTGTCTTTATCTAATAATTCTGATTTATTTTGTTATTTTCTTTTATTTTCTCCGACATGATCCAGAATTTTTGACTTTCATGATATATTTTACCGTTTACCTAATAATTGTCATTTGGAAGGTACTAATGCTATTATTACTCACTCTTTTTTAGGTTCTATAAATTAGCTCATCATTGCACACTTGAAGACAAAAAAAATAAAATAATGGAAGCAACTTCAAGAAGAAAAGTTGTAAACATCTGTGTATTTTGCGGTACGAGTGTTGGTTCTAAACCAGAATTCATCACTGCAGCACAGGAATTGGGTAGAGTCATAACTGAAAGGAAAATTCAATTAGAATATGGCGGTGACAATCTTGGACTAATCGGGTATGTTTCAAGGGCTGTACAGAAATGAGGTAATCAAGTTATGGGAATCATCCCAAAATCTTTGGCAGAGGCCAATCTTATAGGACCATCAAACAGAGATGAA
Source organism: Zanthoxylum bungeanum (assembly GCA_019454045.1). NCBI lineage: Eukaryota > Viridiplantae > Streptophyta > Magnoliopsida > Sapindales > Rutaceae > Zanthoxylum > Zanthoxylum bungeanum. The sequence continues at coordinate 583,104 of SKCR01030641.1, read as the reverse complement.
TGTATCGTGCCAGGTATGTCTGAACGACTGGTGGAAATGATTAACCGTGCTGATGCTTTTATTGCTTTGCCAGGTAGCTTGGGCACGATGGAGGAAATTTTTACAGTTCTATCTTGGGCAAACTTGAATATACACCAGAAACCAATTGGACTGTTTAACGTTGATGGATTTTATGATTTTCTTTCTATGTTTCTTGATGATGCCCGGAGAAATGGGTTCATGTCAAAACCTGTAAAAGATATCCTCTTCACTGCCAGAACTGCCAAAGATTTAATTGACAAATTTTTAGCCTTTGAACCACAAATTGACCCTATCATTTCCAAGATAAACTGGTCCGGTAATGATCATGGTAAGAAGCGTCGGATAAATCTGGAACTTAACCTTAATTTTCTTTTTAGACACAGAATACCAGCTAAACAGGTACAATCATCTAAACTCTTCTTCTACTTTTTTAGACATTGGGGACAATGTCTCAATTAGGTTTTGGGGAGGGGAATAGTTGATTAGTATCTTATTTTTATTTTTTTCTTCGTTGTTTTTGCTTGGTTTTTAGTCAAAATTGTTCAAAAAAATTCAATAAAAATTAAAATTTTTTTTTTAAAAAATAAAAACTATTTTGGGTTTCTATGTTTTTAAATTGACTAAAAATGAGAAATTGGTGTGAGATAGATGAGTAAGGAATTTCCACTCCAGAGACGTATCTCAACATATTTCGTAATAAGTTCATTTTTTTATTTCCTTTTGAATTATTTAATTTGTGAATTCTCCGTAATAATTATTTAAATTGGATCCTCATATGCTCAGTTGACAGATAATATCAACATACATGGTAACATACGGCCATGAGTTGTGAGTGAAAAGTTTGTAATATTCAATGCTCTAGTTTACTTGGAGGAAGCATCTAAAAAAGCAATGGAATAATAAAAAAAATTAAACATCTGAAATCCAAGTAATTAAGTATGTAAGGGTGTCTTAACACCTAGTGCCCTAAAGCCAACTGGTTTGGGAGTTACTGGCTCAAAGGTCGCTACATGGATTGAAGATGTTGTAAATAAAAAAAAAAAAGATATCTGAAATCTGAGTAATTAAGTCTGTAAGGGTGTCTTAACACCTAGTGTCTTAAGGCCAACTGGCTTGGGATTCACTAGCCCAAAACTCGTTACATGGTTTGAAGATGTTATAAAAAAAATAAAAAAATCCATTGCCAAAAAACGTGTGAATTCTGATATAACTTTATGACAAAAATATTACTCTGTTTTCAACTACACTTATGAATATTGTGGGCACAATGATTTGATTAATACCTTGTTGGTTGTGTATATGGAGAATTGTAAAAATAATTGGAGAATTTACTTATTTGGGAATTGAGAAAGAAAGAAAACAGTATAGGAATTTTCACTTGTTTAGTCACTAACTTGTTTGAACTTTTTGCTTTTGTGTACATTTGACGTTTGTGGGTATCATCGCTGTAAGCCCTCACGAGACTACAACTCGTCCACTAGGGACACCTATGGGTTTAAAGTCTTGTTGCATACGCTAAATACAACTGTGATCCCTTCGAAAGTGGCTTAATTTAATTTAGTTTTAGTTATTGACTTTATTTTATTTTGTTATTTTGCTCGATGACTAGCAAAATATTAGGATTGGGGGTGTGATGAGCGGCAAATATATCACTATTTACCACCCTTTTAACCTAATATTTTGTATAGTTTCTCGAGTTTTATGAATGTTTTGATGCGTTTTTATGTGGTTTGCAGATAAATAAGGTTTTGGGACTCAATGAAATCAATCAGGACTAAATGTGGAACAAATAAGGGCAAAAACTAGACTTGATATTTGGATTTTGGAGGTTGGAAACTTGAAATGGCGTTCTAACGAAGTACAATTTCGAAAATTTCAACTTTGCATAATTTTCATATTTTGGCCATAACTTTCTACTCCAATATCAGATTGAGGTGATTCAGGTTCCAGATTAAAGACGACTCACATATCTACAACTTTGAAGTTCATAATAAATTAGAATTCAGAAGTTTTCATTACCGCAATTGATAAAACATCCGTACTGTGTTATGTACAATTATTAAAGTAATTTTTAAAACAAAAAAAATAAAAAATAAAAAATGAAAATTGTCAAACTTCCACCAAACATGCTTGCATGTTTGGTGAAGGATTTGGTGCCATGTTTGTGTTGGGAACTGGCCGCGAGTGCGCAACGGAAAAATAAATAATTAAAATTATGATGTCGCTTTCCCTTTGCCCAAGACCCATTTGTTTTGATTATTCTACAAGCCTAGACATGTTACTATATATTTTAAGCATAAAACTCATAAAACATGCAAAGAACATAAACCTAAACATGCTAACTATCATAAGAACTCTAATTAAAATAAAGAAAGAAAAAGACTTACTTGAACCGTAGACTCCTTCAGTTCTCCCTTTAATCTACAAGCTTTTCTTGAACTCAGTAAGCTGTTCCATGTTCCAAAGAGCTACCCAAGTGTGTGGCCTCCAAAGATGCACACACCAAAGCCAAAACTCAACGGCAAGACTACGCCTTGAGTGCACTAGTATTTTGCCCTTGGTGCTAGCCTAGGCAAATACCTCAAAACTTTTAACTCGAGGTTCCTATAGTCAATTAGACTTAAGGATCCTCAAAATCAATGGCTTACTATTAAAACATTAGAGTTGCTCACTTATATAAACCCAAGATTTGAAAGGTTTGGTGCAAAAATTTGTGAAGAATTCTTTGGGTTTATATGGTGCTCCAAAGACAACAAAATTAATTAAGAATCCGATGTGGGATAAAAATCAATTTAATTTTAGCCATTGGATCTTAATTTAGTGGTTTAATGAAATGATAAATCCTTAATAAGAGTTTGGGCCGAATTGGAATTCAAAACAAATAACAAAATAAATTAAAAAAATTTACTATTCACGTGGTACTATTCATGCATTACTATTCACGTGAATAGTATTTTTTTTTCTATTTATTCCAATTCCCAAAGTGCCCATATCGTCATTCACCAATCCCTAAGCCACTATGGAACCTCATAAATGATCTGTTCAATAATTAAACACATTGAACCATTTATGAACAATTCCTACAACAATCATATATGCTGTTAAATATGTACTGTGCACTGTTAACCATTGATTTCGACTTTGTTATGTGTGACCTTTTGGGTTTCCCACAACTTGGACATGAAATGAATCGTGATAATTTAATCGAACATAAATTATCCTCCGATTAGATGGTCGTTCGATTTCAATTACCAAGGTTGACATCTAGCAACATGCCAAGGCCCTCAAATGAGAAGGAAAGATATATTTACCCATTTTATATGCGATATACATATGATACAGTCCCTCGCCTCACTGTATCCCCACCTATTGACCTAGGGTACGGAAAATGTCTACCTATATGGTCAAAGGTATGATGTTGATAGTGTCATGAATCGTGCTAACCCAAGAATCTCACTTGATTCTTCTACTGTGGCCACAGTCTCAAGCACTTATCACACATATCAACCCGTGAACTGGAATACTACTCTTATAAGAAATATTATCCGAGATAGTGGCGATTCTCTGTTGTATCTTTACAAACTTCATGTGTTTTAACAAATGGCCCAATCATACCCTTATGACCGGATCTTTTGAACCGGGGATGGAGAATGTCAAAGTTATTTGATCCACACATAAGATTGTAAAGACCTCAAGTTTAAGGACTAGTCATATAATCGATACATGAAAGTTCTCACAGACACATGGGATAAACACTCCATATGAAAACTTTTGGCGGTCAGTTGGATGGACACGAGCAACTAATGCATCCATGTGATCCACCAAGTGGACGGATCTCCACTAGTAGCCTATGAGATCGGCTACCCCACTTAAGGGCGGATCATATCATCATGCTAGTCTCTCTGCTTTGTGAACGCCCAGATTATTCACAAAACTATGACTAGGAACATTTAAGAGTAATGATTCTCATAAGGCGTGGAAGCCATCGTCTTATTACTCCAAGGGCTTTATTACAATGTTGATGATTCATATAAGTTATGTAAGACATATATAATAAAGATTTCCATTTTATTAATTAATGAAAATATTACAAATACATGTACATATAACCCATCCACAAGTTGGGTATAGGGCATATCCCTAACAATCTTCCACTTGCACTATAGCCAACTAGTATGAATCTGGACACCATACTCTCGGGTGTGCCTATCATGCTTTTGTAAAGTCAGCCCTTAAGTCAAAGAATCTGCAAGATTATCTTTTGTGGGTATTTTCTCTATAATAACTTCTTTTCTCTCAACAATCTCCCTGATGAGATGAAATCGCCTGAGTACATGCTTGGATTTCTGGTGGGACCTTGGTTCCTTGGATTGAGCAATGGCGCCCGTGTTGTCACAGTACATCATGATGCTATTCTTTATCGTATGAAGCACTTCCAGTTCCGTGATGAACTTCTTTATACAGACTACTTCTTTAGCTGCCTCAGATACTGCAATATACTCGGCTTCAGTGGTGGAGTCCGTTGTACTTGACTGCTTTGAGCTTTTCCAACTGACAACACCGTCATTCAAAGTAAACAGATATCTTGTTTGCGATCTGCTGTCATCCCTGTCGGTTTGAAAGCTTGCATCACAGTAACCAATGACTTTCATCTAGGAATAATCTCCGTATGTCAAAAATACATCCTTAGTTCTTCTGAGATACTTGAGGATTGTTTTGACAGCTGCCCAGTGTTGCTCACCAGGATTTGCCTGATACTTGCTCGTTATGCTAAGAGCATAAGAGACATCAGGTCTTGTACATAGCATGAGGTAAATGATCGATCCTATTACTGAAGCATAAGAGATCCTACTCATACCTATAGTTCTGAGCTCTAATAATCTTGGAATATTAATTAAATAATTTTATTAAATATCCTGAATTATAAACTTTAGGTTATTCCACTAAAAACCTAAAGTTGCACTCTCGTTTCCGTAAATATATTAAATAAGCTTAACTATGTCGATGTTGATCGATATAGTCATTATATACAAATTGTCCCTTCACGACTTTCTCATAATTAGAGCCGGGTCAAAATATCTATTATACTCATCTAATTATTTTAAACTTATGTACCATTGATTCTCTAATGAATGATTTACTCATAACTATTATGAATATTAATCTTTCTATTTATAATAGAAAGACTTGAGCGCTCTAATCATTCAAGTACTGAATCAACCCTTAAAGAAGATACTCCTCTACTTCTCGCAAGAATAAGTGAAGTATATATATATATATATAAAACGTCATCAGCTACACACCAAACCATGGCCCCAAAGTACGTAGCTATTGGTCAGGATTTCTACACAAACCTCACCTTTGTAAATCAAAGGACGTGACCTGCCATGTAGGAGTTCATAGTACACTCAGGATTCAGATCAATCCATATATGACCATCTAGTAGATTGAAATGAATTTCTTTATTTAACACAAATTATAAGAAATTCATTTATATCTGGGACCAGTCCGATATGATCACGTCATATAAGAAACTTTCATTCTCATGTCACCATATGGACGTTCCCGGCTTAAAGTCACCATATATTTATAGAATGGACCGAAGCTATAGATAAACCATAAATAAAGTACCTGTTTTGTTTGCTCTCTATGGTCTATTTTAGATTACTAATTTCATATCTAAATCTTCTTGTGTATGCCACTCACACGCTAAGTCTGAATACATATAAGTAATCAAGGGTAAATTGGATAATTTATAATATGTGAACTAAATCAAAATGATTGATAAATGAACAATACATCTTTTATTTTAAACAAATAATTTTATTTACACATTACATGAAGGTCTAGGGCATATATCGCAATAATTCGTACCTTTGACATGTCGTAGGGAGGTAATTTTAGAAGCTCCTTATGGATGAAGGATCCATTGACTAATACCCTGATGAAGAAAAGTACCGCCAACCTTGAATCTAAGTCATTGACGACATTTATTTTATCGATAAACCTATACAGGTACTGCCTAGGCAGTTTATCGTACATCTGCTTCAACTGTAAATTTTCCATGGTAACCTCCACATGATGATTCCCATGGTATTGCTTGATGAATTTTCACCATAAATACTCAAAGCTCCCTATAGACCTTTATGGAAACTGCAAAAACCAAGAAAGGAAATTTTTGGTTAGCGTATTGATAAATAACTTACACATCATAGCCTTACTGGTGGTTTCCAGGGATATTCTTTGTCGAAACTACATCAGATGGGTAATTGGGTCTGATTTCTCTACATATTTGTCAAAACTACGCAGAGTGAAATATTTGGGCTTTAGCTCTTCTTCGATCCATTCTTTAAATGGTGATGTAGACATTCCCCGAATTGCTAGATTATCCATGTCCGTCGATGGTAGTACTCGATTCCCCAATCTTATTTACTTTTATTGTCTTCAATCTTTCATCAACATGCTCATATTTTCTAAGTGTATATTCCATTTTGTGGCTTAAATTCAAACTTCTGCCTTTCTCTTTGTGCTCCACATCTCTCCATATCTTGTCATGATACTGGGAACTTTCTGAATCAAAATCTTCATCATCGATATTGATGGGATTTTAGTCCAAGATCACCATATTGTTATCTTTCCCAGGTTGCCTCACTCTATGGTGGAAACTAATGGCAGCCCTCTCATGTTCTTTATCTTTTTCATGAAGTTGTATGTCCTTTTAGATGTGGACTTTAAACAACTGATTTTTTTGTTGCATGGCCTACATCTGCTCTTGGAATTGCTATTTTATTGCTTCGATTATAATTCTAGCCTGGTGGTCTTGTTTTTCCATTCGCTTTATTTAACATCTGATGATCTTGACTACCGTTACATTGTGGGATGCTTGATACATAAAATAAATTATGTTTAAACACATATACACTAATGAAATGACTCTGGGAATAATTGGTAAATTCTTTGAAAATTCCGATACAAAAATGTACGATGTTCCACTATGGATAACACATGGTATTTCGACCTTAAATTTTTCATACGAACTTGGATTTTAATGAATTTTATATCGTCGAAAATCTAAGATCGAGATATACAATCTTTATGTGGTCATTTGTCCAAATTCGAATCAAGAACGGGTCAAAAATCATGAATTTTGTGGCTGCTACAGTAATTTCGAGAATAACCTAGATTTGAGTGATGTGGCACCATCACAACCACTCATTTCATAACACAAAAATCAGCCATTGCCTATATAAATGACATTATTCCCTTATCTTCTCTAAAGGCCAAAAACATGAGCAAGGTTAAAAGGGCTTTCAAAATTTTCATTCTTCTTCATTCAAGATTTGTTGAAAAAGTGATGATTCTCAAGTTCTAAGACTCCCAAAGTACGCTTCTAACTCTCTTTCTTTCCTTAATTTTCACTTGTGGGCAAGGAAAGTAAAGCCCCAATTTCATGCAGTGCATGCCCTAGGATTTGAAATTGCTTAATTTCCATTGGAAGAGTAATTAGCATGCATTTTGTGAAGTGTTTTGATGATATTAGCATGGGATGAAACCATTGTGTGTATATTTATGTTTGGGAATGATGCTTTGAGATTTAATGGTATATAAGTGATTGAGGGTTGAGGTTGTTTCTAGTTTATCAATGATTAAGTTGGAAGAATGCTTATGTAAATGTATTTGTGTGATTGTGGGAATTGCATTGAGTATTGTTATTGGATGAGTTTGATTTAGGCCCTGAACCCAACCATTGTGTCTAGCGTCACGACACCCAGAACCCAACATCACGATACGTAGCAGACAAAAGCACTGACTCAGGTCTGACTAGATGGGCATTGCGACACATGGAGTCTAGCATCGCGACGCGAAGCAGAGCATGCTCTCTGCCCGGATTTGTTTGTATGGGCGTCACGACACGAGGCAAGAACAATTTCTAAATATTCCAGCTGCAATTCAAGATGTCAAAGGCCACCCTAAGGGTTTCATTTCGACATTTATACATGCATTATGACATGTCACTATTAGTATACATTATATGGTGGTTATAGGTTAGTTGAATAGAGAAACTTAGTATAATTCTGAAAAATATTCACGACTTATATTCTAACCAAGATTACCGATTATAGATTATCGACAGGAATCTCAAGTTCTTCGACAATGTGAAACAATGCCAGCCAGATTCCAAAATTAGTGAGTGTACCATTCTCTCAAATTTGTATTTACTTATATGTTTTTGAATCAAAATTTACTTTTGAGCACTTAGGGCGTTTCCAAGATTTCTGTCAATTGTGTTTGAATGAAAATATTTTGAGAAATGTTTTTCAGAAAGGAATGATTTTAGAACTTGAGTTTTATGATTTTTGGAGGCATGGGGGAAAAACCCACCACAGTATGTAACTTGACTCACATAAGGAATTGATGGATATAGATATCGTGTGCATACGCAGCTCATGACTAGGGATGATTGATGCCCATAAATCCCAAATATTGAGCCTAGAGGGTAGCATAGATCCGCACCCCCGACTCCAGAGTTTTGTCTTGGGGGACGGTGAGATGTAACGCCCCAAGACCACCGGATATTTGTGTACGGTGGGATGCACCAGATTTTATGTATGGGGGATGACTGGTGCGTAATCACACGCGTATTACGCAAGCACACGTATCGTTCAAGTAGTATAAAAAGTATCGATCCCACGAGGACTTAAAACCTTTTGTTATGAATTTATGAAGTTAAATATTTACAAGTATCTAATGGATTGATTGTTTGATTGGGTGGTGACTTTTAATTTTAAAACAATTAAATAAAATTGCTTGAAAGTAGATCGAAGAAAATTCAAATTTATAAAACTATCTAGGGTTGTGAATACTTATAATATCTTTTTTAAAAGATCTAGTGGTTATTTTACGTTTGTGTAATATATTGGTTTATTAACCTGGAACACTAAATTATGTAAAAGCCTATTCCGATGGTCAAATACAAATACCCAGTATAACTGTAGACAACAGAACCTGGGCGACGTTGTTCTAGGCTCGCGGCCTAGTTGGGAAGTACGAAATAACATGGAGTCGCCACCCGGTGTGAACCGGGATAAAGATTTAAGGCCGCACTCACCCCTCGCAAGGGAAGACCTCAAACCGTTGGGTTCAGAATTGTCCCTTACTTATGCCACTTGTAATGAACAAATTCGTGCAATAATTTAACCAAGTCTACATAACATACATGTCTTGAGATTAACCTAGATCTAATTCACGTTCATAAAGGTAAACATACAATATCACACAACGAACATGTTACATTATCAAAAATGAAAACTAAACAACAACCTAAACAAACGTAGATAAAACTCCTATTGCGAAGTAAATAACTATAACATACATAGGGAAATAACATAGTAACGACCTAATCATGCTTAAGAAATAAATAACATACTAGCAACCTAATGATGCTCAAATACAAGGTTTGGATGAAACGAAATACGTGTGTCTCTCAAGTGATACGTGGCATTGTATCCCGAGTGCAAACCGCAATACCGTCCATTCGAATTCGGCTACGGAATTTACGTCCGGGTTTCCATCCGATATACCACAAGAGAGAACACATGCTCCGTTCACCCGGAAATCACATCATGCACCAATTCACAATACTCATGCGAAATAAAATAATAAAATAACTAAAAATAAAGGATAATAAATAAAAGGGTGCCCTCAGGTCTTACCTTTTAAGTCGCTTTCCGGGAGTGCGTTCCATGGTGCCGGAAGGGATATCGTTTCGCTGCTTTCACTGGTCCGCTGTTTCCACCGTTTGCACAGGTTCGCTGTTTCCACTATTTTCACAGGTGATTTTCAGGCTATTTTTCCTCTATTTTCTTCGCTTTTCGGGGACGGTATTTGGGTGCAGCTTTATGTCTTCGTTTCGGTTAATGGGTTGCTTATGGTCGGTTCATTTGTCTTGTTCCTTATGGCCGTGAGTGGGTTGTTTTGGTGCTAGGATTTACTGGTTAGTGCTCGGTTTGTTGAGTGGAGTGGTGAGTTAGGGTGAAGTCTGTGCATGGGGGAGCAGTTACACGCTAAAGGTTATGAGAAGGGTTGAGAGGTTGTGAGCATTTGTGCATGCAGTTCACGTATGGCTGAGGCTTTGTGGCTGTGATGAGCATGGTGCATGAGGGCTCATCATGAATAAGAGATAGAGTGGTCGATTAAAGGGCTGTTAAGGGCTTATTTGTTAAGTGAAGGAGGGGTGTTCGACAGTGGCTGAATAGAGGCTTGAGGTAGTGGCGTGGTTTAAGTGAGTTTAGGGTTGATTTGTGCAGGCTGATAAGGGTTGATGAATGGCGAGGGTAGGCTACGTGAAGGAGGATGCTACGTGCGGCAGTGACCAGTGAAGGTTTTGTGTTGTGCTGCTTGAGTGAATATGGATTATGTGATAATGGTGTTAGGCGTGATGATGGTTGATTCCGAGAGTGAGAGAGGCAATGCGTGAATCATGGTCCCCAGAGCTTGAGTGAAGGACGTGAATGATGATGAGTTAAGGTTTCATGGCAGTGGGTAAGTGGCCGAGAAATGGGTAGGTTCTAGGGGTTGGCGTGTCGCTTGAGTGAGTCCAGGGTGATGAAAGGGCTGTGTATGGAAGCTAGGGTTGCTTTGTGCGTGAAGATGGCTCCTGTAGGTGTCCTTTGTGCATGAAATTCAGTGAGCAGTGAAGAGGCAGTGAGGGCAAGTGTGGCGTGAAAGTGCAGTTTTTCTTGGAGGCAGTTTTCGATTATGGGCAGTGTTTTAGGGTTATTTTTGTGGCAGTTTCAGGCTAAGTGTGAAGGGCTTAAACATGTGCAAGAGGACTTGTTGAAGGGAGGTTAAGTGGCTGGGTTGAAGCGTGAAGGTTTAATGGTTACAGGGGCTGCCGAGAGTGATGAAGAAGATAGGGGCTGAGTTGGGTGCAAGTGAAGGCTGATGAAAATGGCGTAGGTTCTTCTTTGTGCGTGAAGTCCTTGCAGTGAGTTGGGGCCTCAAAGGTGCCCCATTGTGCGTGAATGGTGTCTCCTGTTAAAAGGGGTTGAGTTGGTGGTAGTTATGGCGTGAGTTGCAGGCTGTCTTCAAAGAGGGAATTGGCGTGACAAAAAAGGGCTGGTTCACTGGCAGCACTTGTGGCGTGAGAATGGGGCTCGTCAAGAGGGCTAATCTCTGGGTTCGTTTGGGGTATGTGCGTGGGTGCAGTTAAAGGCAATTTCCACCTGAATTAATGAAGGGATGGGTTTCTTTGTGATTCACGTGAGTGATGAGTTCGGAGAGGGATGGGTGGTTATGGGTTGTTACATGAAGAGATATCTGGCAGTGTATGGATGAGATGATTTGTATGGGTGGTTGTATGGAGGGTGCAGGGGAATAATGGTTGATTGTGGATGGGTGAGAGATGGGTTGTGATGGGCGTGAGGCATGGGTGAGGTTAGGGTTTTTTTGTTATTTGGTGTTTGTTAATTTGCATGAGTGGGGTTTTGGAATATTGGTTCACGTGGGAGTGGTCTTTGTTTGGTAGGTGAATGGAGGGTAGGAATTTGATTGGTGACTTTGTAAGGGTGTAGTGTTTTTGGGCCGAGGATAATTTTAAAATTGAGACCGAACGAGCGAACCCGAAGCTTGAACAAGCGAACCAAATCCAATAAAAAATGTCAATTCTTGACCCTTCCCTTCCGACGACCGCTTTCCGCAACTTCCGCAACTAAAAAGTAGTGCCTCCATTCGAGGCTCATCATTGGGCTGATATGCAAAAATGCAATGCCTACAATAACCCAATTAATCATATTCCCATGTTAACCAAGTTATCTGAATTCATTAAGATTAAGTTCCAATTATGGTTACCCCCTCCCGACAGGTATTTTACTATCCTGTAAGGAAATCTATTAAAGGTTTATCTATCCTCAAGGAAGATCGTGGGCTTTTGAGTCTAAGGTCTTTAACCTTAATTTTTTTTCCAAGTTCATTTTAAGTTTACCAGATCAATCTTATTAATGGCCAGTTAACAAGATGCATTAGGATTAAGGCTCAATAAATAAACCTTTATATTACCCAAACTGTATTTTAACCCCTTATAAACCGGTGTTATTGGATTTCATCACAACCTCAGATAACTGGCTTAGTTACGACAAATATTTACGGGTAGTAAAAACTTTAATAAAAGAAAAGACATAAAGTAAATGCTGGAAATTAAATTACAGGAAAGTAAATGCTGGAAATTAAATTACTGGAAAATAAATTACTGGAGAGTAAATGCAGAAAGTAAATAAAGTAAAAGTACAATAAAGAAAAAGCTGAGGTAAAATGATCCACTTTTATTACTACTATTTTAGATATCTCCCTTAATATAATATATTAACTTTGCGGGATAATTACCAACTAGCCATATAGGCGGTATCTTGATTAAGTCAAATTAATAATTAATTACCAATCGACCAACCAGGCGGTATCCATGCTTAGTCAGGTTAAAACCAATTTATAATCAATATGGCGGTATCCTCGTTAAGTCAGGTTTTAAATAGTTATTATATTATAATTAGGGGAGATTAATCTAAATAGCAATAATATAAGTTTTACCTTTTACCCCAGCAAGGGAGAGTTACCTCCTCATTGCTTGAAAAGTAAAAACTGAAAAAGTAAATAAAGAAAAGTATTGTGCGTAAAAGTAAATTGCGTAAAGTAAAAACTTAAAAGTAAAGAAAAGAAAGTGAGAAATTAGAAATTAATTACTGAAATCTTTAACTAAACAAACAAGATGCAATCTTCTTAGTTATTCTTAAGGAATTTCAAAGAAGAAAGTATGAATTTACAAATGAAATGGCTTGGTATTTATAGGCAAAATTTTACCTCCATCAAATCATCCACCAAATCCATTATTAATTGCTCCACTAATTGCACCACCAAATCCATTATTAATTGCTCCACTAATTGCTCCACCAAATCCATTATTGTTTGGTGGGAGCTTGACTATTTTTATATTTTATTTATTTATTTATTTATTTATTTTCTTTGAAAATGACTTTAATAATTACACATAACACACTTCCGGATGTTTCATCAATTTCAGTTATTTAATCTTCGGAATTCGCAAAGTTTTAGATCTTTGAGTATTCTTTAATCTGAAACGTGAATCAGCTCAATCCAAAATCGGAGTAAAAGGTTATGCCCAAAATACGACAGCTGCGCAAAACTGGAATTTCCAAAACTACACTTCGTTAGAACGCCCTTTCAAGTTTCCAATCTCCAAAATTAATAATTTTTGCCCTTATTTGACCCACATTTCGTCCTAAATGATTTCATTGGTTCCCAATATTATTTTATCTGCAAAATAAACTAAAGCACATCAAAACGTTCATCAAACCCGAGAAACTAAACAAAATATTATGTAAAAGGGGAGGTAAATATTGATATATTTTCCGCTCATCACACCCCCAAACCTAACATTTTTCTAGTCCTCGAGCAAAACAACAAAATAAAATACAAGAAACAATTAAAATTAAACTAAGCCACTTTTGTAGGGATCACGGTTGCATTTAACGTATGCAACATGCCTTTAAACCCCTAGGTGTCCCTAGTGGACAAGTTGTAGTCTCGTGAGGGCTTACATCAACGATACCCACAAACGTTTTACAAAAGTAAAAAGATAATAAAACTAATGTGCACAAAAGCAAAAAGACAAGAGAAAAGAGAATGAAAAAGTTAGCGACTAAACAGGTGAAACTTCTTATCCAAGTTAATAGTTGTTTTCTTTCTTTCTAAATTACCGAATAAGTAAATTCTCTGATTATTTTTACCATTCTCCATATACACAGCTAACAAAATATTAATCAACTCATTTTCCCACAATAGTCACAAGTGTAGTTGAAAAGAGAGTAATATTTTTGTCCTAAATTTTATCAGAATTCACACCTTTTTTAGCAATGGAATATTTCTTTTTTCTGATTTTTTATTTATTTATATACAATATCATCCATCTATGTAGCGAGCTTTGGGTCAGTGACTCCCAAACCAGTTGGCTTTAGGGCAGTAGATGTTAAGACACCCATACAGACTTAATTACTCAGACTTCATATATATATATTGGCAACATCTTCGATCCATGAAGCGAACATTGAGCTAGTGACTCCCAAACCAGTTGGTTTTATGACACTAGGTGTTAAAACACCCTTACAGACTTAATAACTCGTATCTCAGACATTTTTTTTCATCGCTTTTTTAGATGCTTCCTCCAATTAAACTATAGCACTGAATATTACACACTTTTCAATTACAGCTCATGTCTGTAGGTTACCATGTATGTTGATAATACCTGTCAACTTAGCATATGAAGATTCATTTTAGTCAGTATTATGGAGAATTCACAAATTAAATAATTTAAAAGGAAATAAATAAAAATTAACTTGTTTCGAAATAGGTTTGAGATACGTCTCATGAGTGGAAATTCCTTACACAACTATCTCTCACAAATTTCACCCGATTAATCAAATTAAAAATAGAAAAACACAAAATATTTTTTTGATTTTTGTAAAAATTTTCAATTTTGTTTTTGGCATTTTTGAAAATTTTTTAACTAAAAATAAAACAATAAAAACAAGATACAATTTAATTATTCTCCTCCCCTAAACATAAATGAGACATTGTCCCCAATGTCTTAAACAATAGAAGAAGAGTTTAGAAAACCGTACATGGTTAGCTGAAATTCTACATCTAAATGAAAAGTTAAAGGTTAAGATCTAGATTTATCCAACGCCTCTTACCATGATCATTATCGGACCAGTTTATCTTGGAAAGAATGGGGTCAATTTGAGATTCAAATGCTAATATTTGGTCAATTAAATCTGGGGAAGTTCTGGCAGTAAAGATGAGTTCTTTTACAGGCTTTGACATGAACTCATTTCTCCGGGCATCATCAAGAGACACACAAAAAAAATCATAAAATCCATCAACATTGTACAGTCCAAGCGGTTTCTGGTGTATGTTCAAGTTTGCCTAAGATAGTACTGTAAAAATTTCCTCCATTGTACCCAAGCCTCCTGGAAAAGCAATAAAAGCATCAGCACGGTTAATCATCTCTGCCAGTCGTTCAGACATACCTGGCATGATTAGTTCCTCGCCATTTGATTGTCCTATCAGATTCGCCTCCGCCAAGGGTTTTGGGATGATTCCCAAGACTTGACTGCCTCCTTCCTGTACCGCCTTTGAAATGATCCCCATTAGTCTAAGATTGCCACCACCATATACTAAGTGCATATTCCTTGCAGCAATGACTCGACCCAATTCCTGTGCCACTGTCACGTATTCTGGTTTAACACCAACACTGGTACCGCAAAACACACAGATATTTTCAACCCGTCTTCTTGAAGTGGCTTCCATTTTTAACTGGATGCCTTCAAAGGTGCAATGATGAGTTGACTTTATAGAACCTGAAAATGGTGAGTAATAATAGCACAAGTATCTTCCAAAGGACGATTAGTAGCAAAATAGTAAATCGTGAAAGGTTAAAAAGTAGCCCGGATCCTGTCGGAGAAAATAACAAAACAAATCACAATTATTAGGAAAAGACAAAGAGATATAATATTTACAATAATGTAACGGCTTGAATGACTTCTATGCTTCAGGGACAAGCTTCCCATCCAATTTTCTTATAAATTGGCAAACAGGGTCTTTTAGAGTCAGATTCCCGAGACTTAACTGTTGTCTTTCTTCACGGAATTATGCATAAAACAAGCGAATTTCTTGATACACATATCCACTAGGATGCGTCTCAATAGTCTTAGATATGTCATCCAAGGACTCCTTACTCAAGCCATCCCGAATGAAATTAATCTTATCTTTGCGGTTATCAGACACCATTCCGAAAGAACGACAATAGGTATTACGTGTCATGCGAGCACATTTATAACAAACACCCATTCTTTTAGCTCTTCTCTTTTTAACATAGGTGCTTCTGCCTAAACCAGACAGATGTGAAATAAAAGAGTCAGAGGACTCACCTGCCAATCGGACACGTGCTTCAATAATCCAATGAATGTCAGCAGAAATACCTTTGATCATCAGTAGCCTCATTCATTCCAAGCGAGCTTTGTAAACTTTCATCAAAGAGTTTTGAGGGAGAGAAGGAAATTGCTTGTGAAGATTTGCGAGAACTTCTTCCATCTTGAAATGACTTAACCTGCAAAATTAAATACACAAAAATAAAACACACCAAATCTGAATATATACACAAATTACTTTGGTTGCCTCCCAGCTAGCACTAAGTTTAATGTCGTCAGCTAGACATGATTTCCTGAACGTTAGGCTAGATCTGAAAGTGTGACACTTTCTTTTGTCGCTCAAATGATTCTCCCCAGTAGTGCTTGACACGCTAGCTGTTAACCTTAAATATGTTATTGGACTTGGGGTTATACAATTCAACAACTCCATATGGAAAAACCTGAGTAATCTCAAATGGGCCTGACCACATTGATTTCAGCTTTCCAGGGAAAAGTTTCAACCTTGAATCATATAACAACACCTGCTGTCCTGGTTTCAATTGTCTGCGCACTATTTTTTGGTCATGCCATTTCTTGGTCTTCTCTTTATATAATCTGGCATTTTCATAAGCCTGTAGGTGAAATTCCTCCAACTCATTGAGTTGGTGAAGTCTTTTCTCTCATGCAGCTTGTGGATCAAGATTCAACTTCTTCAGTGCCCAGTACGCCTTGTGTTCAAGCTCAACTGGCAGATGGCATTCTTTCCCGAACACCATTTGATATGGGGACACACCAATGGGTGTCTTGTAAGCTGTCTGGTAGGCCCATAATGCCTCATCTAGTTTTTCAGACCAGTCCTTCCTTGTTGATCTAATGGTTCTCTCCAAGATTCTTTTGATCTCCCTGTTTGAAACTTCAACTTGCCCGTTTGACCGTGGATGGTATGTTGTGGCAATTTTATGAGTAACTTCATATTTGGATAGGAGTGCATCAAAGTATCTGTTGCAGAAATGCGAGCCACCATTACTGATAATCACCCGAGGTGTTCCGAAGCGAGTGAAAATATTCTTTTTAAGGAATTTGATCACCACTTTTGAATTATTGGATGGCAGTGCAATCGCTTCAACCCATTTGGAGACGTAGTCGACTGCAACTAGTACATACAGGTTTCCAAATGATGGAACAAAGGGTCCCATAAATACCCACACATCGGATATCTCCACTTCCAGAATATTTTCAAGAGGTCCTTCATTTCTCCTGGAAATATTTCCCGTTCTCTAGCATCTGTCATATTGAAGAGAAAATAGATAAGCATCTTTAAAAAGAGTGGGCCAGAACAAACCTAATTGTAGGACTTTGGCTGCAGTTTTGTTTCCACTGAAATATCCGCCATATGGTGATGAATGGCAATACTGTAAGACACTGTTGACCTCCTCCTGTGGAACACACCGTCTCAGTAATTGATCAACACACCGTTTGAACAGGTACGGTTCATCCCATACATAGTGCTTGACTTTTTTGAAGAACTTTTTTCGTTGCTGAGTTGTCCATTCCAACGGCCATTTTCCTGACACTATATAGTTTACATAGTCAGCATACCAAGGGACATCGTGCTGTTTCATGGCAAATAACTGTTCTTCTGGAAAAGTTTCTTTGATTATCAGTTCTTTGCTAGCTGTTTCTCCATTCTCGAGCCTCGATAAATGATCCGCCACTTGGTTTTCTGTCTTTTTCCTATCTCTGATCTCCACATCAAATTGTTACAGAAGAAGTATCCAACGGATCAATCTGGGCCTGGCATATTTCTTCGTGATCAGATACTTGATTGCTGAATGATCTATGTAGACCACCACCGGGACCCATCAGATAAGATCGAAATTTGTCAAAAGCGAACACTACTGCAAGCAACTCCTTTTCAGTGGTTGTGGAGTTGAGTTGAGCTTCATTCAGAGTTCTGCTGGAGTAGTAAATAGCAAGGACAATCCTTGCTTTGCGTTGTCCCAAAACTGCACCTACAGCAAAATCATTAGCATCGCACATTACCTCAAATGGAAGGGTCCAGTCTGGTGCTACTATGATGGGGGCAGAGACCAGCTTCTGTTTTAGGATCTCAAATGCTTCCTGGCATTCTCTGGTGAAGTTGAAAGGCATTATCCAAATGGATTTAACCATGGCAATAAGTAAAAGGTTTCGTCATAATCGACATAATGTTGATAACGATACCTTTTCGCTACAAGCCTAGCTTTGTACGTTGGTATGTTGCCATCCATGTATGTCTTCCTTGAAGACATATATAGTACCAATAGGCACAATGCCTTCTGGTACAAAAACTAGTGTCCAAACTTAGTTGGTATACATGGAATCCATTTTGGACTTCATGGCACTTTTCCGTAATAGGGAGTCGATACCCTGTATCACTTCCTCATACGTAGTCAGTTCGTATTCCTCAATAAAATTGACATCTTCATGAGGTGAGATCAGAAACCCATACCTCTCAGGTTGTTTTCTGACTCTCTCCGACTTTCGCAGTTCTTGTGTATTCGAAGATTATGGTACAGTTTCATCTCTGATGAACTGTTTGTGTTCCATTAAGGAATCAGTGCCTGGAACAGTATTACTCCGATTTTCATCGAGTTTTACTTTCCTCCCACTTACCACTGCATATAGGTATTCCTCTGAGGAAAACCGCATGGCGAGCAACAATTACATTGTTCTCTTGTGAGTTGTATAAGTACTATACTTAGGTTACCCTAGGATAACCCACAAATAGGTACTTATCCGATTTAGGTTTTAGTTTGGCATCATCCAAACATATGCCTAGCATTCCCAAATCTTCATGAATGACAAAACCCGATTTCTTTCCTGTTCATATCTAATATGAAATCTGTCAAACAGATTTTCATGGAACCTTATTCAAAATAAGCTCTGCACTGATTAATGCGTATCCCTTGAAGGAAAATGGTAGCTCAGAGCGACTCATGATTAACCTTACTATATCCAACAAGGTTCGGTTTCTCCTTTCGGACACACCGCTCAATTGAGGTGTTCCAGGAGGAGTCCACTGTGAAAGAATACTATACTCTTTCACGTAGTTGAGAAACTTATTGCTTAAGTATTTTCATCATGGTCTAACCATGACGGTTCAATACTTTTATCGATCTGTTTGTCTACTTCGTGTCGAAACTCTAAAAGTTTTTTATTCGTGTTTTAAAAGAAACACATAACCATAACGCGATGCCACATTCGTAAAGGTTACGAAGCGTTCATATCCACCTCTAGCCTAGCTAGATATGGGCCCACTTACGTCACTATGAACGAGGGCTAACAGATCAGTGGCATTTGCACTTTTACCATGTAAAAGATGTTTTAGGCACTTTGCCTAATAAACTAGATTTATAGACATTATTTGAATATGATCAAATCCGTCCTAGTATCCACTCTTCAAAAGTGTGGATATACGAGTCTTGTTTATTGTGTCCCAGACAACAATGCCATAAATAAGTCTCATCTGATTAATTCAGTTTGAGCTATTTGTTTGTCATGTTATACGTGTGAGATTCATTTATATTCAAAATATAAGTACTATTATTCACATCTAATGTGTTTATCTCAATATCATCTTTATAAAATAAAACACTTTAGTGTTCTAGAATATAAAGGTATACTCGCAATGAGTCATACTCTGATATAGAGATAATATTTCTAGTCAAACTAGGTACATTTTAACAGTTTCCTAATTTAAGTACACACCTGAAGGGTAGTTCCTAAACTTAGGTTTCTACGGTTAAAACAGCGACTCTCGTCCCGTTCTCGACTCGTAGATAAATCTCAATTGAAGTCAGTATCCTGCTTTCAGCAAATTCCGCACATCAGTAAATATTTTATGTACCACATCTAGTATCAAAATCCAAATTTGAAACTAATAGTGAACGTGTTTATGACAAATATACTTGAAGTCGGAGGCTTGCCCCGTCTTCACTTCCTTCATGTCTGCCTTGTCCATACGGCAGTCACACTTCCAGTGACCTCGTTTGCCACAGTTTAGGCAGACATCTTGGGATATGTCTTTTGTCTTCCCAGAAGACTGTAATGATTTTGCCTTTTCCCCTTTTAGAAGCTCTAGCTTTGTCTCATAGAACATAGCCATTAACTCTCCAAGAGTTTACTATTGGTTCATAATGAACCTGCCCCAGCTTCTCGGGTAGAGACTATAAGATCAAATCTTTGGTAGTCCCCGCCACGTAGGTAATGCCCAGCTAACCTAGCTGATCGATGTCAGCAATCATCTGCGACACCTAGTGCTCGACAGATGTACCCTATGACATACACAAGCTAAAGAGCTTTATTTTGCAATTAGTACTCATAAGATCTAAGAATAAATCTATGAAGATCTTTAATTTCATCATCATGGTACAAATATCTAATCCTTAATTTTGACGACGGAATTAAAGTGTCATTGCATCTAACATAAATGATTGAGCACTAAAGTTATCATTACATAAATCTTCCAAAGATCATGTTCTACTATTTGCTCAACTCCGGGCTTAGGCCCGAGATGTTTCTCTATCAAATAAAGTAACCCCTCAGTTTCCCAGGACTATCATGAGGTTTTATTCCCAATTTGAAAATTTAAAGCTGTTTAAAGACATTCTTACCCCGGTTTATGTTTTAAACGCTAATCTTTCAGTTATCTTGATTGATATAGTCCAACTATTCAATCAACGATTTCAGGTACTATTTAATATAATGATTACTATAGTCTAACTATATAATCAACTATAATTTAATTTTTTAAATTCAAATATATTGATAACTATAATCCAATTATATAATCAACTATAATTTAATTGGTTAAATTCAAATATATTGATTACTATAATCCAATTATATAATCAACTATAATTTGAAGTAGTTTGAATATAGTCCAACTGTTAAATTAAAACAACGATATTAGTCCAACTAATATTTATATGTTTTGACGAAAAATGAAATGAGCGCGTATTGGCAAGTATCTAGACGAAATTGCAAATTTAATACTTGCCTTTGCGACTTAGATTCTAAATCTAATATTTACGGGTCTCAAAGCCCAATTAACATCCAATGTCAATTTAATTAAAGTCCAATGGGCTTTCAATTAATTTATAAGGCATGGACTTTGGCATCCAAAGCCCAATAAGGAATCACCCTTTTTCCAAAAATTAATTTAGGCCCAATTAAAATATTAAAGGCCCATTTAATTATATTTGGACTTTATGGATATGGTTTTGGGCCCAATTGGATCCAACCAATTAACCTAAACCATACTTGGCCCAACCAATCCTATTAAGCCCAAATACAACTTTAAAAGCCCAATTCCAAATTTAGCCCAATTAATTTAAATTACAAAATTCCAAATTTCACAATTAAATCAATTTAAAGATTATAGCCATAATTAATTATTCAAATTAATATTTCCAAAACACAAATTTACATAATTAATCATGCTTATCATCATCAACTCATGTCCAACATAATTGAATCAAAAAATCATATCATTTCCATGCTTGAAAGTCACGGCATTTTAGGGTTTTTAGTTCAATTCCGATTTCAATCCAATTGAATCCTAAATCAACATTTCCCAAGTCTTTCAAACTCATCCAATGATTCAAAAAACAAAAAATCACCATGACATTTAGGGCACCAACTTTCGGCCAAGCCAATATTTTGGGGAAATTTTGATCCAATTCAATTTTCATTAAATTAATCATGCATAACACTATGTTATTATCATTCAAGCATACTCAAACAATCAATTTCATCCAAACATGCTCAAATCAATTTTACCCAATTTTTACCTTAAATCAATTTCATGCTTAAATAAGGCTCTGATACCATTGTTGGGTTTCTACTATAGTCCCAAGATCATTCAAGCAATGAAAATAATGTGAATACAATAAAGAAGTATGGCGGAATCATACTTACAATGAACGGATTTGCGATGCAAAGAACACAAAACTTTTGCTCCTCCATGAAGCTCTCGGCAATGGCCCTCTTTGTGCTCCTTTGATTTTCGGTCAACCTCAATGGAAGTCCTCCAAGCTTTGTAAATGGTGATTACATGCTCAAGGGTTTGTTTCCCTATCACCTTTGGATGACCCTTTATGTTCTAGCATTGGAGAAAATTACAAAAAAATTCCCTTATACTTATCCTTGTTGCTTTCGGCATTGAAGGAGAAAGAGAGAAGAAATTTTGGCCTTTAGCCGAAAATTAGGAGAGGAGAAAAATATGAAGTTGTGTTGGTTGGTCTTGATTTCAAAAATCAAGTCAATTGATATACCAAAATTTGAATTTCCAAATCCAAAAAAGGTACAAGGCAATAAAGCCTTCCAACCACCCCAATCAATCACAAGTGACTTACATCACATCACTCAAAGTGACAAGACATCCATCACTTGAATGACTAATGATGTGACACTTGATGTGACTTGTGGGCCGCACTTAAATTCGAAATGCAAGTGGGCCCGAAAACACTCCCGGGCTCGGGTTCGCTAATTCCGAATTAACGAATTTTTCGTTGCGACGTAATTAAATCAAAATTAATTAAATAATTTTGCCTAATTCCGAATTAACGAATTTTCCGTTGCGACGTAATTAAATAATATTTAATTAAATAATTTTGCCTAGCAAAATTACTATTCACGTCGCTTGCGAATTAATTCTAAATTAACTCGTTCGCCCGAATTAAAATCCAATTTTAATTCCGCGTCGAAATCTAATTTCGTATAATATATCGAATATATTATTTTATCGATTAATTCAAAATTAATCGTTCTCTCTTTAAATAATATTTTACCCCAGATAAAATATCTCCGTAATTAATCCTAGATTAATTTTCTCTCTCTACAAATTAATCCTAGATTAATTATGTTCGAGTCATACGTCATCGGTGAATCTTCGGGAAGCGACCCATGAGATCCCCAGATATGTTGGCAGTAAATCCGGTCGTCGGACTATCCGAACACGTACGTACCTAGTACTACGTTTTTACCAATTTACAAGACACGGTTGGCTTCTAGCAAAGCACCGTGCCTACCCAATTCTCCAGAAATATTCTTAAAGGAATATGTAATCTATATCATGCGTAGTATACATAGTATTGCGTATTGCGATCCAGTATCGGATGTCACGTGCTAGGCCTGGGGCTGGAATTGTGTCCACCCCATACGAAGGACATGTCGGATCTCTGGTAACTAGTCTCTATAATCGGATAATCATGACCTAGTCATATTATCTCGATGACTGCAGTAGTAAAGAGTACTAGTTCTGTATCCTACGTGACCATCATCTCCACTATGACTGGAGTGATACTTCCATCTTGACATCACACCCAATACACTACGATTCTCAATATACCCAGAAGAGGCGTACACAGAACCGGTTAAAGCCCTAGATGACCAAAACCAAAGTATATTGATTGTCGCAAGTATTAGCGGTGCAAGTCTCAGGTTAAGACCAAATACACCTACCCTGATTCGGACTTCCATAGACACATAGTCATACTACCAATGGAATTCTGAGGGGTCTATCCAGAGTGAAGTTGTTTCCGTACCATCGGTAAACATAACCTCCTATTACACTTGTATAAGTATCCAATACTTAAATATATGAGAACTATGTCGTTATGCTCCCACAACGCGCACAAGTGCAATACTAGTCTATTCCGCATTATCGATGTCCAATCTCGATAATACTCCGACTAGGGATGTTATTTTGATTAAACCTTCATGGATCGGTACTGTCTCATATCTTATCAATTCGGAACTAATCATATGGACTTTTATCATTTATATATCCCGGTAATCTAATTACAAATGATAAAAGAGCAATTTCCTTTGTTACATAGTTAATTTGTACAACAACGCCATGTTATGTTCAAATAGTGATGATATGGGTCATAATTTTCCAACATATCTATCCTCAAGGAAGATCGTGGGCTATTGAGTCTAAGGTCTTCAACCTAAAATCTCTTTTCCAAGTTCATTTTAAGTTTACCATATCAATCTTATTAATGGCCAGTTAACAAGATGCATTAGGATTAAGGCTCAATAAATAAACCTTTATATTACCCAAACTGTAATTTAACCCCTTATAAACTGGTGTTATTGGATTTCATCACAACCCTAGATAACTGGTTTAGTTACGACACATATTTACGGGTAGTAAAATCTTAAATAAAATAAAAGACATAAAGTAAATGCTGGAAATTAAATTACTGGAAAGTAAATTACTGGAAAGTAAATGCTGAAAGTAAATAAAGTAAAAGTACAACAAAGAAAAAGCTGAGGTAAAAGGATCCACTTTTATTACTACTATTTTAGATATCTCCCTGAATATAATATATTAACTTTACGTGATAATTACCAACTAGCCATATAGGCGGTATACTGATTAAGTCAAATTAATAATTAATTACCAACCGACCAACCAGGCGGTATCCATGCTTAGTCAGGGTAAAACCAATTTATAATTAATTACCAACCGACCAATATGGCGGTATCCTCGTTAAGTCAGATTTTAAATAGTTATTATATTATAATTAGGGTAGATTAATCTAAATAGAAATAATAAAATCTTTACCTTTTACCCCAGCAATGTGGAGTTACCTCCTCATTGCTTGAAAAGTAAAAACTGAAAAAGTAAAGAAAGAAAAGTATTTTGCATAAAAGTAAATTGCGTAAAGTAAAAACTTAAAAGTAAAGAAAAGAAAGTGCGAAAGCGGAAATTAATTATTGAAAGCTGTAAATAAACAAACAAGATACAATATTCTTAGTTATTCTTAAGGAATTTCAAAGAATAAAGTATGAATTTACAAATGAAATGGCTTGGTATTTATAGGCAAAATTTTGCCTCCATCAAATCATCCACCAAATCCATTATTAATTTCACCACTAATTGCTCCACCGAATCTATTATTGTTTGGTGGGAGCTTGACTATTTTTATTTTTTATTTATTTATTTATTTATTTGCTTTGAAAATGACTTTAATAATTACACATAACACACTTACGGATAGTTCATCAATTTCGGTCATGAAATCTTCAGAATTCGAAATTATTTTGTTTTTCTTAGTTGTAGATCTTTGCGTCTTCTTTAATCTGGAACTTGAATCAGCTCGATCTGATATCGAAGTAAAAAGGTATGCCCAAAATACGACAGTTGCACAAAATTGGAATTTCTGAAACCTCACTTCATTAGAATGCCCTTTCAAGTTTCCAATCTCCAAAATTAATATGTCAAGTCCAATTTTTACCCTCATTTGACACACTTTTCATCCTAAATAATTTCATTGAGTCCCAACATTATTTTATCTGCAAAATAAACTAAAACATATCAAAACGTTCATCAAACCTGAGAAACTAAACAAAATATTAAGTAAAAGGGGCAGTAAATATTGATATATTTTCCGCTCATCATGGGACGGCAATATGTAACGCCCCAATGCACTAGATATACAGATATAGATTTTCTGAGATACAGAGTTTTCAGATGTAGATTCATAGAAACATATTTTCAGAAATGAATTTCAAGGAAAAGATTTCACAGAAAAGATGAGTTTTATAAAGGATTTTTCGGAAAAGCTTTTAATAAGAGTTGAGTTTTTAGATAAGAAAGAGATTTCAGAAAAGAACGTTTTCTGGGAGGATTTCAGTTTTTAGACCACGAATTTTTAGAAAGAATCAGTTTTCGTTTTAATGGTCCACCTATTAGATCGTTTAAACTATCTAACCCCCCCACTCCCAATTTCTTATTTTGCAGGTTTACCGGAGGATGAACTCGAGAGGACGGATACTGATGGCAGTCACTAGAGGGTTTGAGTCCACCAAGTCGCGTCGGTGCTGCATTGTAGTCAGAGTCTAAGTAAAGTCAAGTGTTATTCATATTGTATAGTAGAAATTGTGTATGTTATTGTGATAGAATATTTATTATTAGAATTATAATATGAAGTACTGTTGAGTTCATAGTTTGAGTATTTGAGATGCATCCCATGTTATTAATATGGGCAAAGGTCCCTATGCACAAGTTATGTATGAGATAAGATTAGCAGTGTTGAGTAGAGTCAGAGGTCAGAGGCTCAGGAGGATAGTACGACCGGGGGATGTTACACTTTATTATCTCGTGCGTTATCACTGAGACATCCATTGTAGGCATCAATTGGTTAGATACTTCATCTTCCTGGTGAAAAACCGAATCAAAGATTTTGGACTCTTTTTTTTTGGGTTATTCTTGTTTTTTTTTGATTGAATAGTGTAAGAGTGTCAAACTTACCGTAAACACAATTTTTCATCTCAATGTTCTTTTTCCTCTGACTGACGGCGCGAATTGTTCGCGTATACAATCTCATAAATAATACAACTCAGTAAAGATTTTCAGTAATGCGCCCCAGAATAAAAGTATTTATATAGTAATTTTCTATTATTTTTCCTCTCCAAAAAGCTCTGTCTATATGGGGGATTTGTTGGGACGGAAGTGGGACCCCTAAGTTCATATAGGTGTCACGCGCAACGAAATTTGGTCTAACCCATGAATATCAAGCTTGGGTGTATTTTTAAATAATTTAATGGAATATAATAATCCATTACGAGTTTAAAGGAAAAAATCGGTGTTGAATTGGAGTCCAAAAACTCAGAAACGGACGTACACGCACTTATACGTAGTGCATGCACAATGTGTGCATGCCTCATTTTTTTTAAAATAATTTCCTTCATCAGCTCTCTGGAAACAAAGAGCTGATGAAAATATGGATTTTAACCCCAATTAATTTCCAACCTTTCCAAAATATTTTCAAACACTCAAAATTTAATTTTTAACATCAACACATGTTATAGAACTTTAAAGGCCAAAAATTAAATTATGAAGATGACTTAATGGACTAAAAGATGATATTTAGAGTGTAGGCTAAATCAAAGATAAATGCCTGGAAATTTTAAAAATAAATCATTTTTAGCATTATTGCTTCTAAGCCCACAAGTTAAGCCCAATTTCTTAGTCAAATTTGGCCCACCTCCTAGAATTTCTAGAAGAACCAAATCATTCATGATTTTTTATTAAGTTACAAAAGAAAAAATAGGAAGTCACTTTCCCTAAGGCTTGGCCCATTACATTGAGAATAGAGGGATAGCTTGCAAACTTTTGTTTTGCATTTTCCTAACTAATCTCTAGAAACATCAAGTGTAAAACAAGATCAAGAAGAAGGATTCAAGCCTTAAAAACTCCTCTAAAGAAGAGATTTCATTGAATCAAGGTTAGGAAATCTTGCTCTAAATTTATAAATATAGATTTTGATGAAATGAAGAAAGATTGTTGTTGTTAGTATGTTATTGATTATGTTTATGAGAATATTGAACAAGAAAAGAGATTATAGGAGAAATACCTAATTTATGGAAACCCTAAGTGTTGAAATCAATTTAGGGTTTATGAAAATTGATATGGTATCGATGTTGGAATGTTGGATTAGTGAGGGTTTGGATGTTTGGTGTCTATTAGCATATTAATTTGTCATAAATTTTGAGTTATAAAGGGAGAGAGATTCGACCATGTTAGGATGAAAGATGTGTTGTTTTCCAGTGGGTTTTAAGATATTGAATGATGTAAGATGTGATGGTTATGAAAAATATGAGCAGAGTTACCTAAGGTTGTAATAATTTGGGGATTTAGGCATGTCGTACACAAAGTGTTCGACATAATGCCACACTCAAATTAATTAAAGAAAATAAGCACAATTCGTGTGTTGTAAATAGTGTTTAAAATAATGAAATTTTTTTTGGGGTTGTCGGATTGAAGGAATTAAATGAGAAGACAAAATAAGAAAGTTAAATAACGCTGTTGGTTTATAATACTTTCTGGATATTCTGTGAAGATTTACTTATAGAATTTTTGGACTTAAGATGAGACCGGACCAAATATTTTAAGTCGAGCGACAGGCTACCCCTGTGTCCGGATTTTCAATTTGTACAGCCCCTGAACTTCCATTCATAGCTTGAGTTTCTAAAATCAGAATTGAGATCCGTAAAACTCAACATAAACTAGATACATTGAGGAACATTTCATTAAAATTTTAGCTTCAGATTCCTCCACAAATAATTACAGTGAATTTTCAAAATTAGACGTCAAGTAGTGAATTTTCTAGCGACTAGTAAAATATAAGTTCCCGCTACCGCACTTGCACAACTCCAAATCTAACCCAGTAAAATTCATAGATATCTTCAATGTTTAAGTAGATTTAGTATTCATGCATTGCATATACTTTCATGTCATATGAAAATATTCTGAGTTATAAAGGAAGAAAACTAACTGTTGTTTTGACTCTAGATCGACGTCAGGGTACTCGAAGGTAACACCCTCGATTTGCCATAGCAATGTGAGTGGAATACTTGCTTTTAGAATTTACCTATTTCAGATATTCCTTAATAATCTCAAAATTTATGATTTACATAGGCTATTTAGTTCGTTATTATTTTTATGTTATTTAAAGGAACAAACATAAGGTATTTAAGAGATTTGAGATTTTGAGCATAAATGATTCTGATGAGAACGTTATCAAAAGTAT
Organism: Zanthoxylum bungeanum; assembly: GCA_019454045.1. Lineage (NCBI taxonomy): Eukaryota > Viridiplantae > Streptophyta > Magnoliopsida > Sapindales > Rutaceae > Zanthoxylum > Zanthoxylum bungeanum. Next base: position 554,519 of record SKCR01030641.1, on the reverse strand, counting down.
TTTGAGAAAAGTTATTGATTTGGATAGAGATGATTTTTATCTTGAATTTGGAATTAACGGATATCATAGACATGTGCACATGTAGTTTCAGGACTAAGGGGATGGCGATATGTAACGCCCATAAATCCTAGTTTCAGGGTCAGGATGATGACATTGACGTCTTAAGATACTGGTTTAGACGTATGGGGAGATGACGATACGTAATGCCCCATTACATCAGGTTTTCTATAGTTCTTCAGTTATTCCAGATATATGATTTTCATAAATAATTTCTCACAAAGGTTTTGAAAGAAAAAGATCTGGTTTATATTTTATTAGTTTAGAAAGTAGTTTGTATACTATGATCATTTGATAAAGAATTATTAATACTGTTTTCTGATTTTATAGCTCCACTCACTGAGTTCTCTAGGACTCACCCCTCCCCCACTTTCTAGTTTTACAAGATCTGTCAGCTGGTGAGCCATAATTATCTTTTGGAGGCATGGATCAGGATAAGAGTGGCACTGCAGTCACTAGTCATGTTGGTCCATCATGGAAGACCTACATTCATATAGAATATAATTTCTTTTTTGTTTCTTTTTGGTCTATGACAGTTGTATGATTAAAGATATGTCTGTAAAGATTAACCAGATTATGTATACTTTTCTTGTGGTTCATGCATTAAGTCAGTTCTATGAAATGTGTGTGCGCGCATATTGATGTGATGATTAGTTACCAGGTTAAGAAGTGAGTTTTTCTTTAGTAACATACAATGGCTTAGCTGACAGTGGAATCTGTTACCTGTCGATAACCTTCCCACATTATAGATGTTACACAGTTAGTATCAGAGTATGACCACTTTCATTTTTTTCCTTTTTATTTAGATATTATGCCACCCAAAGGTCGAACTGGATTCACAGGTAGACCTAGGTGTGGCAGACTGCCCCAGGGTGTAGATCCAGATCAGATGTCAGTGGCATTTTCCCCTAAGCTAAATAGGGGATAAAGAGCGGAGTTTATACACGACAGAGGTGTAGGAGATGATAGAAGTAGACCAGTGGTTCAGACTAATGATGCAGTAGCCGCGGGTTTACATTAGATTTAGCGTTCAGAAGAAACTATTACTTAGTTGATTACCATCAGCAGCAGTCTTCAGGCCTAGAGCCGAGAGCTGCGAAACCCACAGCTCCCATTTCACGTCCACTTGTAGAACCTTCATTGGCTCACCAGACAGTAGTTCTCCCAAGTAGACCGGATCCTGCTATTTTTCAACTAGAACCCTCCACTTTATCTCATGAACCTCCTCCAGGAACAGTTCAAGTGCCACATAAACAGGAGCTACTAGTTTCTCTGCATGTTTTTTAGAAGCTTCATCCACCTACATTTTTAGGTGTAGAGTTTTCGTTCGACCCATGCAGATTTATTGAGGAGTCAGAACATATATGTACCGTATTGGGATATTACCTGAAGAAGGGGGAAATGTTAATCAGTTTCTAGTTGAGAGATGTAGCTAATACTTGGTTCATTACTTTTCGAGATAATCGGTGGCTGGGTGCTCTTCTATTGACTTGGGCTGAGTTCAGTACAACATTCCTGTCTAGATTCATGCCGCAGAGTAATAGGGATGTCAGGGCTCGAGAGTTTGAGCAGTTGGTTTAGGGGGATCAGATGACGGTTTCTGAATATGATATACAGTTTAATCGTCTATCCCAGTATGCCCTACATTTAGTTAGTACATAAGAGATGAAGGTGAAAAGGTTTGTTAATGGGCTTCGAGATTATTTATTTTGGTCCATCCACTTTACGAAGACTACTACATATACACATGTTTTAGATGCTGCTCTTCAATTTGAGGCGTGGGTTAGGGAGAGACAAGTAGAGATAAGGTCTCAGAAGAGGCCAAGAATAGAGGAGAGAGTTAGGCCTCGACAGGCCCAAGTAGACATCAGCATACGTCAGCTCCTACTACTATACATAGAGATAAGGGCCCAATTCAGGGAGGTCCAGATTAAACACATACTCAAAGTGCTAACTCTCGTGTAGTTTCTTCTCCATCGCTAGCCTAGCCGGGGCAGGGTCTCCTAGTATGTTTCATATGTGGACGATCTCATTCAAGAGCTTGTCGGTCTAGGAGCAAAGTTTGTTACCGATATGGACAAATGAGTCATTTGAAGAGGGATTGTCTAGTACCAGTAGACCAGTTGCCACCTCCAATTGCTACCTCATTTATACCCCAACCACAACCTAATATGAGTATGGGGAGGAGAGCAGAGATCAGTATGTAGGGTTCAGATGGTAGGAGGAAGAGGATAAACAATGGGTGATTGATGACATGCTTCAACCAGTAGAGCTCAAGGTTGGGTGTATACTCCACACCTCAAGATGCACAGGCATCCGATACAGTTGTCACAAATACATTATTAGTTGATTTCGTGCATGTTAGGGTGTTGTTTTATTTGGGCGTCACACATTCTTTTGTGTCACCATGTTTTGTAACTTACCTGGGTAGAGATATATAGCCCTTAGATTCACTCATCATCATAACTACACTAGTAGGAGATCCTATAGAAGCTACACTTGGTGTGAAGACCTGTCCAGTTGATATTGATGGGCACATATATTATGCTAACTTAGTAGTATTGAGCATAATTGGCTTTGATGTCATTTTAGGATGGATTGGTTAGTTACGAACCACGAGGTATTAGATTGCAGGATGAAGACTGTTACTTTGCACATTCCTGATCAATCAGTTAAAGTTTATCAGGGGGATAAGAGTGTATTGCCTAATTGTTGGTTATTATCTAGGTCCCAAGATCAAACAAGACATGAAATAATGCGCGAATACACCAACGAAGATAGCGGAATACTTACATCGGTCGGTTGAGTCGATTTGAAGACGAACGAAGCCATAAAACCCACTGGTTTAGTGCGCCCACTGCTGCAGTTCGTGCTCACTGGTTTGGCAGTTTTGGGTCTCATTTCGAAGCTCCAAACTCCGTCGGATGAGTCCCGCCTCATGGGTGAACCTCCCTACCACCTTCGCAAGTCTCGTAGTGTGCTAGCACTTGCGGTTTTTGCCACAAAAACCCAACTCTTGGCTTCCCTTTGCTCACGTTTTTGGCTTCAAAAACCAGTGAAAAAAGCCCCTTGGGCGTGAGCTTGAAGAGAGAAAAGAGAGAGAAGAAAGTTGTGTAAATTGTTTGCAAAAGTGCAAATCAATTTTCCTTTTATATTTTCCAAAATATAAAAATGATTTACCATTTACTTTAATTCAAAATCAAGTAAATGTTGGAGCCAAAAAGCTAAAGATGCTTTCCAACCACTTGCATCAACTATTCAAATCAACTTTAAGTCATATCAACTTTAATAAAGTGACATGTCTTTCAATCAATCAATCACATCAATCAATCACATCACTCAAAGTGACATTTGATTTGACGCTTGATGTGACGAATGATTTGACGCTTGATGCGACTTGCGTTGCCGTACTCGAATTCGAAATACGAATGCGCTCGCAATCACACTCGGGCTCGGGTTCGCTAATTCCAAATCAACGATTTTTCCGTCGCGTCGTAATTAAATGATTACGCCTAGCGAATTCACTATTATGTCGCAACGAATTAATTCTAAATTAATTTGTTTGCCCGAATTAAAATCTAATTTTAATTCCGCGTCGAAATCTAATTTCGTTTAATATATCGAATATATTAATTTAATCGATTAATTCTAAATTAATCGTTATCTCTCTCTAGACGATACTTTATCCTAGATAAAATATCTCTGTAATTAATCCTAGATTAATTTTCTCTCTCTTCTATATAATCCCAGATTATTTAAGAGTGCGAGTTATGCGTCATCGGTGGATTATCGGGAAGCGACCCATGAGATCTCCGGATACGTTGGCAGTAAATACGGTCGTCGGTGTATCCGAATCACGTACGTACCAAGACTACGTTCTACCGATTTACGAGACAAGGTCGGCTCCTAGCAAAGCACGATGTCTACCAAATTCTCCGGTCATATTCATTTAAGAATATTAAGATTTGTATCAAGCGTAGTATACCAATTGTATTATGCATATCGGCCCAGTATCAGATAGTCACGTGCTAGGGCTAGGGCTGGATAAGTGTCTGGCCCGTCCGAAACACATATCGGATGTCTGGTAACATAGTCTCTATAATCAGATATTAATGACCTGGTCACAATATCCCGATTGGATGCGCATCACTCAAGAGCACTAGTACCGTATCCTGCGTGACATCATCTCCACTATGACTGAAGTGATACTTCCGTCTTGACATCACACCCAATACACTACGACTCTCTGATAAACCCAGAAGTGGTGTACGCAGAACCGGTTAAAGCCCTGTACCACCAAGACCGAAGTCTATCGATTATCATAAGTATTAGCGATGTAAGTCTCAGGTTAAGACTATACACACCTACCTTGATTTCGGCCTCCCATAGACACATAGTCATAATACCAATGGGATTCCGAGGGGTCTATCCAGAGCGAAGCTGTTTCCCGTACTATCGGTGAAACACGACCTCCTATCACACTTGCATAAGTATCCAATACTTATATATATGAGAACTATGCCGTTGTGCCCTCACAACGCGCACAAGTGCAATACTAGCCTATTCCGCATTATCGATGTCCAGTCTCGATAATACTCCGGCTAGGGATATTTTATGATTAAACCTTCGGGGATTGATACTGTCTCATATCATTCTCAATCCATGAACTAATCATAAGGACCTCTCTTCATTTATATATCTATGGTGATCTAATCACAAATGATGAGAGTGCAATTTCCTTGTCACATAGTTAATTTGCTACAACAACACAATGATCTGTGCAAATAGTGACGCTATGGGTCATTTTGTGTCCAACACTAATAACTTAATATCAACAATGCATGCGTATAAGCTTATTCGAAGTAAAACATTGGTTACTTAGCGTATGTAATAGATAGTAGAGTGGAAGAAAATAACATTGAGCATGTTTTGGTTTTAAGGGAGTATCCTAATTTTTTTGCACATGAGTTGCCAGGCTAACCGCAGAATAAATAGATTGAGTTTTGTATAGATGTAGTTCCAGGCACGCATCCCATATCGATTTCTCTATATAGGATGGCCCCTACAAAACTCAAGGAATTGAAGGCACAGTTGCAAGATTTTTTGGATAAAGGTTTCATTCACATGGGGCGTACTAGTGTTATTTGTAAAGAAGATGGATAAAACACTTCAGTTGTGTATAGATTACAGGAAACTGAATAAGGTGATAATCAAGAATAAATATCCTCTATCGAGGATTGGCGACTTATTTGACGAGATATAAGGGACGCAGTGTTTCTCAAAGATCGATCTTCGGTCAGTATCATCAGTTGAAAATTAGGAAGAGTGATGTGTTGAAGATAGCCTTTCGGACCAAATATGGACATTACGAGTTCTTGGTAATTTCATTTGGCCGGACCAACGCCCTCATGGCTTTCATGGATTTGATGAATATGGTAATCAGACCCTTTCTAGATTGATTTATGATAGTTTTTATTAATGATATTATGGTGTATTCACGTAGTGAACAAGAGCACACATGGCATTTGCCTATTAGTGTGACAGACATCTGTAGCTTCCTGGGGTTAGTGGTATTTATAAGAGAGTTCGTAAAGAATTTCTCTTGGATAGATGCTCTGTTAATACGCCTGACTCAGAAGAATGTGAAGTTTTAGTGGTCGGATCCCTATGAAGAGAGTTTCCATGAGGTTGAACAACGGTTGAATACCACTCATATTCTAATGCTACCAGTAGGATCATGATGATTAAAGGTGTACTGTGATGTTTCTAGAGTGGGATTGGGATGTATGCTTATGCAAAGAGGAAAAGTTATTGTCTATGCCTCCAGGCAGCTAAAGACCTATAGACAGAATTATCCCACTTGTAGACATTGCATTTTTACATAAGCCCGATGATGAGCCTCGTATGTAGGCACTACCTGAAAAGTTACGGAAGTTGCGAAAACGAATGCCGGAAGGAAGTAAAACCTCCAAAATTAGCACCTCATCGGATTCGAACTCACTAGCCAGTCTCATATTCGCTTAGTCAGTTTTGTTTCAAACCTCAGCCTCAGCCCATCAACCCAGCCTCCGCCCAAATCCATCCACACGCCCAAAGACACCATGCACGCCCAAAATAAAAAATAATAAAAACCCCATCCAATTCACACATGCAAATTCCCTCATTAACACTTTCCAATTTAACAAGATGTGAAATCTCATCCTTTGCAATTAACAAGATTTGAAATCATCCCCATCACCAAATTTATAAGATTCTTTCCCAAAATAAATTTTCAAAATAAACATGATTTGTTTCCTTGTTTAGAGAACCCTCAAAATCATTATAAAAGAGAGACCAAATCATCAAAGTGGGGGCTCTCATTCCTTCTCTCTCTACTGGGATATGAACTTGAAAAGGAAAACCCTAGGCTTCTCTTCTTCTAAGGCTTGGGCGTGAACAACATTAGCCACCACCGAAACAAAAACAGTAACCACCATCACCGAAAGAAACCAGCCACCAAACAACCACCATAACCGAAAGAAACCAGCCCGTAAAACAACCACCATCACCAAAAGAAACCATCCACCAAACTACCACCATTACCAAAAGAACCAGCCACTAAACAACCATAAAAAAAACCGAACAAACAGCAGCTAACCACCACAAAAGAACAAGAAATCTGAGACAAAAAATAGCAGAAACAACCTAGAAAAAACCAGCAAAAATTGAGACAAAATTACCAAAACAGCCTATAAAAACAACCAAAAACTTCCAGCAAAAATAGCCAGCAAAAACAACAAAAAAATAGCAGCCAAAACAACCAAAACAACATCCCAAAAATGACCGAAATAGTAGCCAAAAAACAACCAAAATAGCAGCCCAAAAAAACCAAAACAACAGCCAAAATAACCAAAAATAGTAACCCAAAATCGTGAAACAGCAACAACAAAACAGCAAATAGCAAACAGTAAAACAGCAACCAGAAACAACAAAGCAGTAACCAGAAAATAGCAAAATAGCAAGCATAAACAACGAACCAACAACCAGAAACAGCGAACCAACGATCCTTCTAGCGACAGCCTAACACACTTCCGAGAAGCAACTTAAAAGGTAAGACCTGAAGGCACCCTTTACCATATTTATTTTATAGTTCCGGACGCTGTATGCCTGGCTGGATATAAAATACATCCAGCCGGGTATGCGAAGTTCTACATTAAAAATATGCCAAATTTTTTGTCACATTTTTATTTCTTTGATGTTTCGTTATTTATCTTTATTTTTTTTTATTTAGTCACCTTTTATTGTTATTTATTATTTCACTTTTATTTTGTTATTTTCTTGATTATTTACTATTATTTTATTATTTCGCCCTTATTTTGTTTATTTTTGTTCATGTTTATTTTTTATGTTTGTTTACATCGCATTGAGAGTTATGTATGTTATTATCCCTTGTGGTATATTGGATGGAAACCCATACGTAAATTCCATAGCCAAATCTGAATGGACAGTAATGCAGTTTGTACTTGGGATACAACTCCACGTGCCACTTGGGAAATATCCATCTATGTGTGACTAACCCCATTTATTTATTGACATTTTTCCTACTTTTGATTATTTATTATGACGTTATTATCATATCGTACTTCTTAATGTAATATGCTTTTATTATTTCTTTTAATGTTTATGGGTGTGAAAATTTGTGTTTATTTGAATTATCTTGCATGAACTGCATAAGACTTGGCTATACCATTGTGTGAACCCATCCATTATACTGGCATAAGTAAGGGACCTTTCCAAACCCAATGGTTTGAGGTCTTCCTTGCGTGGGGTGAGTGCGGCCTTAAATATTTTCCCAGAACACAATGGGTGGCAACTCCTTTATTCTCCGGTTTAGTCCCCCGCAGGCTATTCCGTACTCTCTATATGCTACGAGCCCAACAATGTCATGGTCACCGATCATCATAGGCATAGCGGTAAACCCCGCTTCACTCCTATAGATGGCGACTCCACTCGGGATAGAGAATTGGCCCCGAAATAATACCTTGTAGTGTCCGTGGCTTTAGCTTTGGTTACCCAAGTCTCATATCTTTTGCATACCCTTCTTACCTCGATGGCGTCATGTATCGTGAAGTCACTTTCACTCTAGGCGGCGGATCGTTATGTGATGATAACCATCACTCATTGGCACGTACTCCAGGGTATAAAAAAGGCACGCTCACTTGGTCGCTCGAACCCTTGAGTGTGTAGACCTAGTTGTGAGCAACTCTTCGCCAATGAGAGCCTATATCCATACCCTTGTAAGCCCATATATGAACCATAGTATATGTCCCTATAGAAGCTACTCATATGCTTATGTTTGGGACCATTATCATTTGGATCCATTTGGGCCTCGCGTCATAGGATACGAACTTGTTGGGCCACTTAAACTAGGACGAGTTTGTATCTTATGATGATTGGGCCAAAAGTTTTAAAAATGACGATGGGCCACCTTGTGTTTGGGCCCCATATCATTTGAAGTTATTTAGCCACCTTATCACAAAAGTGTAAACCTATTGGGCATTTTCAACTGGGACAAGTTTACACCTCGCGATAATCTGATTGAACAATTTAAAATGATAACGGGCCAACTCGTATGAAAACCTTGATGGGCTTAGAAGGTCCAAACATGATCTGAATATGCCAGAAGCATGAATCTTATATCCGCACTAGCTTTCATCCATGAAGGATACGCCTTGTTATGACATATTTGTATACTTTTGGATACGTCCAATCCATCCCGGCCACAACTGTGATTACCGAGGGCCCAATTCGTCATTTCTAAACAATGGTCCATTCCCATAATAGGCCTAGTAAATCTTGTAAATGGGCGGTCTTTGTCTGTTACTGATGTAAAGGGGCTGAGGTAGCCAAGGTTCACCCATGTAGCGTAGGAGAGAACGATTTTATGTACCCCACATTGGTGCATAAAATAAGCCATACCTAGGATAGAAATGGGCTTACCACGAGTGTTGGAGGAATAAGGTCGGAAGGATATATGCCGTTTTGATAACCACATGCATCCAATGAATACACACATCATGCTAACCCCTAGACTTAAAGGCCATCATAGATATCTGTTGGGTTAGAAAATAAGGGAGACTCGTCAAGAATAGGTTAGCCAACATGGATGTTTCAGAAAGCGAGGGTTCCCACATGGATCAATTGGAGACCAACATCACCAAAATTACCGAGCAACTACAAGCTTTGACCAATGTTATGGCCAATTTGACAGTACCCCGCATAGTGGGAATAGAAAACAATGAGAATGGAATGCGTGAGGAACCCCCGAATAGAGTGAGCGAATAAATCTCTATTTTTGATGAAAACATGGCTGAGTATGCCGCGGGAAGGATAGCTAGGCCTCAGGCATAGTTACAAAAACTCAGAGAACAAGTAGAATCAGTTACCCGCAAGATGAAGGGAAAACATCAAGATCTATTAGACTATGATGCGATGACTTCCCCAGTTTAAGATGTCTGACACAGCCAAGTTCAACGGAAACATAAATCCTAGGGTCCATCTCCGACAATATGTTTTAGTGATGAGTTCAGTGGGTTTGTCAAAGCGCCAGGTGCAGAAGATGTTCGAGATATCACTTGAAGGGGCGCCCGTAGTATGGTATCATGGCCTGGAGAAAAAGGTAAGGAGTGACTGGAGGGCATTAGCGGAGGCCTTTCTGAACCAATATGTCATGGACATCGAGATAGACTTGTCACTCCGTGACCTAGAAAACACAGAACAGAAACCAGAAGAGACCTTCAAAGATATGTGGATCACTGGAGAAGCCAGCTCTTGAAGATGCATACACGGCCCTCGGAGAAGGACCAGATTAAGATGATCATTAAGGGAATCGAGCCCTCTATTTATAACAAGCTTAGAAGGATGGCCTCCATGATTAGTGACTTTCAACAGTTAAGAGAAACTGTCATGGATATCGGGAAGAGGAAGCCGAGAAACAGAAAATCTTACGGCCAGAATAGAAAGACCATTGGGGGGCCTTCAGCAAAAAAATAAAAAAAAATAAAAAATTTGTTTGTTTTTAGTCCTTAATAGTTAAACATACGTCCAATGATGAAATTGTTTGCTTTAGGGTAAAATCTTAGAAACGATAATTTCTTGATGTACTTTTATCTGATACTTTGAGTAGTTGATCTATGTTAGACTCATAAACACTTGATTATAGGATTTTAGCAGTGAAAATCGGAGAAGTTGGCAAAGTGATTAGTTGAAGAAATTACAGGTTGATGAATGACCGTTTGCTGAGATGTCTATCCTGATTTGCTTGTGTTATGATGTGTGGTATGGTTGAAAATAAAAGAAAAGTCTTTAAAGAAAAAAATTAAACCACCTATAACCGATAAGCGTGAAGGTACCCATTGGCGAGTATTAGGACCACCATGAGGAGAAATACTACCTTAAAGGGTATGTGTGTCGAAAAAGAAAATAATAAAAAAGAAAATCATACCATATTGAGCACAGAAAAAGCAATTGCAGAGCATAATTGAGATATCTAGGTTGGTTTGACCCATCGATCCAAATTTTTGAAACGAAATCATTGAGTTGGCTTACCTAGGAATCAAGCTGTAAATGAACCTTTGCACACACACTTTGTCAGTCTGGCCTAGATGATTTATTCAAAGACTTGGATTTAAGTTGCATTGAATGTTGCGAAGGTTCTCTGGTTTCATTACTGGGCATTCTTTGAGGACAATAATATGTGTAACTATTGGGACTATTTCATAGCCCGTAATATAGTATATCGATACGGAATGCCACATCATATATTGACAGAAAATGAAGTCGAATTTTAGGTAGATGGCACATTTAGAAACCTTAGAATCGGAAGACATGATCCCAAAAGGATGAGGCCGCTTTCAAGAAGGCGTAATCTACTTTGACCGGTACGGGTAGCGAAGAGAAGAAAGTTGAGCCAGGTCTGGGGTGAACAGTCTATCACCTCGTGAATAAGGGACATAACGGGATCTTGAGCCATGAGACCAAAGAGAACTGAGCAATCACCGGAGGAGAATAGGCAGAGGGAAACTGTAAGCAGGCCAAGGGGGCGAAAAAAGACTTTTCACAGGAAAAAGTGCACCAAAGGCCAAGAGGATCCCTAAAGAGGTGAAGGAAAACCCTCTAGCACAAGGAATGCCTAACCAAGGATTACATCAAGCCAATAGGACAAAGAAAACCCTTCGGAATAGGGAATGCATCCATGCATACATGTATACATGTCGCATACACATAATTTTTTTTTTATGTTCGCAGGCTTTGAAGAAAAAGAAAGAGCGGTGAGGACGAGCAACTCCGAGAATGTAGAACAACCTCGGGAATGAGGACGAGCAACTCCTCAGGAATGAGGATAAGCAGGGGTGAAGTGCCTCACCACTCACATTATCAATAATTTTGGGAATGAATCCCAGGGTCGAGGCTCGCATTATCAACAGTTTGGGAATGAATCTCAGAGCTCGAAGCACCTCATCATCATAGAAAAACTCCCCAGTGGATCGAAAGGTCACACAGGTGGACCAAAACACCATCAACTCAACACAGTTCAGGAATAAAGCCTAGAGATCGAAGCATCTCACACCCACATGGTTCGGGAATGAATCTCAAGGGTCAAAGCACCTCGCCATCAACTCAGCATAGTTCGGGAATAAATCACAAAGATCGAAGTATCTCACAACCAGCATGGTTCGGGAATAAAGCCCAGAGGTCGAAGCACCTCGCCATCAACTCAGCACAGTTCGAGAGTGAGTCCCAGAGATCGAAGAATGTCACACCCAGCATGGTTCGGGAATAAAACCAATAGGTCAAAGCACCTCGCCATCAACTCAACACAGTTTGGGAATAAAGCCCAGAGATTGAAGCATCTCACACCCATCATGGTTCAGGAATAAAGCCCATAGATCGAAGCATCTCACACCCAGCATGGTTCGGGAGTAAAGCTCAGTCGGGAATAAAGCCCAAAGATCGAAGCATCTCACACCCAGCATGGTTCGGGAATAAAGCCCAGAGATCGAAGCATCTCACCACCAACTCAGCATGTTTCGGGAATGAAGGCCAGAGGTCGAATCACCTCGCCATCAACTCAACTAAGTTCGGGAATAAAGCCCAGAGATCGAAGCATCTCACACCCAACATGGTTCGGGAATAAAGCCCAGGGGTCGAAGCACCTCGCCATCAAATCTGCACAGTTCGGGATTAAAGCCTAGAGATCGAAACATCTCACACCCAGCATGGTTCGGGAATAAAGCCCAGAGGTCGAAGCATCGCACCATCAACTCAACTCAGTTCGGGAAGAAATCCCAAAGATCGAAGCATCTCACAAAATCAGCGAAACAACAGGTAAGTCCGGCAACGGCCGATGAACCAGGTAAGCAAAAAATGCATGCATGACTTTGATAGGGTTCTCACTGTCACACACTGCACAAGCCCTATCAAAGTGGGGGCGACTGTAGACATTGCATTTTTGCATAAGCCCGATGATGAGCCTCATATGGAGGCACTACCTGAAAAGTTACAGAAGTTTCTAAAACGAATGCTAGAAGGAAGGAAAACCTCCAAAATTAGCACCTCATCAGATTCGAACTCACTAGCTAGCCTGGGATTCGCTTTGTCAGTTGCTGTTTCAATCCTCAGCCTCGGCCCATCAACCCAGCCTCCGCCTAAATCCATCCACACGCCCAAAGACACCATGCACGCCCAAAATAAAAAATAAAAAATTAAAAAAAAGAAATAAAAAGAAAACCCATGCAATTCACATGTGAAAATTCCATCATCAACACTTTCCAATTTAACAAGATGTGAAATACCATAATTTCCAATTAACAAGATTTGAATTCATCCTCATCGCTAAATTTATAAGATTCTTTCCCAAAATAAATTTGTAAAATAAACATGATTTGTTTCCTTGTTTAGAGAACCCTCCAAATCAATATAAAAGAGAGACCAAATCATCAAAGTGGGGGCTCTCATTCTCTTCTCTTCTGGGATGTGAACTTGACAAGGAAAACCCTAGGCTTCTCTTCTTTTTCTTCTTCTAAGGCTTGGGCGTGAACAACACTAGCCACCACCGAAACAAAAACACTAACTACCATCGCCGAAAGAAACCAACCACCAAACAACCACCATCACCGAAAGAAACCAGCCCCAAAAAAAACCACCATCACAGAAAAAAACCAGCCACCATCACCGAAAGAAACCAGTCCCCAAACAACCATAAAAAAACCGAACAAAATAGCAGCTAACCATCATGAAAAATATAAGAAATCTGAGACACAAAACAGCAGAAACAACCTAGAAACAACCCGTAAAAACTGAGACAAAATAACCAAAACAGCCAGAAAAACCACCAAAAACTGCCAGTAAAAATAACCAAAAATAGCCAGTAAAAACAACCAAAAAAGAAGCAGCCAAAACAACCAAAACATCTACCAAAAAACAACAAAAATAGTAGCAAAAAACTACCAAAAATAGCAACCAAAAATAAACAAAAACAGTAACCCTAAATTGTGAAACAGCAACAGTAAACAGCGAACAGTAAAACAGAAACCAGAAACAACAAAACAGCAACCAGAAAACAATAAAATAGCAAGCAGAAACAGTGAACCAACAACTAGAAATAGAGAACCAATGATCCTTCTGGCAACGACCTAACGCACTTCTGAGAAGCAACTTAAAAGGTAAGACCTGAGGGCACCCTTTACCATATTTCTTTTATAGTTCTGGACGCTGCATGTCTGGCTAGATGTGAAATATTTCCAGCTGGGTATGTGAAGTCCGACATTAAAAAAGGCCAAATTTCTGGTCATATTTTTCTTTCTTTGACGTTTCGTTATTTATCTTTTTTTTTTTTATTTATTTAGTCACATTTTATTGTTATTTTCTTATTTCACTTTTATTTTGTTATTTTCTTGAATATTTACTGTTATTTTATTATTTCGGCCTTATTTTGTTTATTTTTTTATGTCCGCTTACATCGCTTTGATAGTTATGTATGTTATTATCCCTTGTGGTATATTGGATGGAAACCCATACGTAAAATTCGTAGCCGAATCCGAATGGACGGTAGTGCGGTCTGTACTTGGGATACAATTCCACGTGCCACTTGGGAAATATCCATATATGTGTGACTAACCCCCTTTTTGTTTGCCATTTATTTATTGACGTTTTTCCTGCTTTTGATTATTTATTATGATTTTCGTTATCGCATCTCGTACTTCTTAATGTAATATGCTTTTATTATTTATATTAATGTTTATTGGTGTGAAAATTTATGTTTTTTTGAATTATCTTGCATGAACTGCATAAGACTTTCCATCCATTATACTGGCATAAGTAAGGGGCCATTCCGAACCCAATGTTTTGAGGTCTTCCCTTGCAATGGGTGAGTGCGGCCTTAAATCTTTTCCCAGTTCACACTAGGTGGCGACTCTTTTATTCTCCGATTAAGTCCCCCACGGGCTACTCTGTACTCTCTACGGGCTGCGAGTCCAACAATGTCGTGGTCGCCGAGCATCATAGGCATAGCGGTAAACCCCGCTTCGCTCCTGCACCACTCATGATTTAGAAATGGCAGCAATAATATTTTCCTTGAAGATATGGCGACATTGCTTGTTTGGCAAAATGTTTGAAATTTTCACCGAACACAAGAGTCTCAAGTATATCTAGAGTCAAAAGGATCTTAATTTGAGACAGAGGCGATGGATTGAGTTACTAAAGGATTATGATTGTTCCATTCAGTATCACCCTGGCAAAGCTAATGTGGTAGCTGACCGGTGCGTAATCACACGCGTATAACGTAAGCGCACGTATCGTTCAAGTAGTATAAAATGTATCGATCCCACGAGGACTTAATACCTAATCTATTAATTTTATGAGGTCAAATGATTACTAGTATCTAACAGATTGTTTGATTGATTTGAAATGGTGATGATTCTAAATTTAAAAACAAGTAAATAAAATTGCACGAAAGTAGGTTTAAGAAAATTCAATATTAGGAAACTATCTAGGGTTGTGAATCTTTCTAATATCTTTTAAAATATGAATTGGTTATTTCATGTTTGTATAATAAATCGGTTTACTAACCTGGAACACTAAATTATGCGAAAGCCTCTGTCGATGGTCAGACGCAAATATCCAGTATAACCCAATTGAACAACATGTCTATGTTAACCAAATTACCTGGATTCATTAAGTTTAAGTTCCAATTATGGCTACCCTGCCCGACAGGTATATGTCTATCCTGTAAGGAAATCTATTAAAGGGTTATCTATCCTCAAGGAAGATCGTGGGCTATTAAGTCTAAGGCTGAAACCTAAAATTCCTTTGTCAAGTTTATTTTAGATTTACCAGATCAATCTTATTAGTGACCAATTACCAAGACGCATTAAGCTTAAGACTTAATAAGTAAACCTTTAAATTACCCAAACTATAAAATAACCCCTTATAAACCGGTGATATTAGAAGTCATCACAACCCCAGATAACTAATTTAGTTACAACACATAACTAGGGCTAGTAAAAACTTGAAAGTAAAAGATATAAAGTAAAAATGCTGAAAAGTAATTACGGTAAAGTAAAAGATGAAAAGTAAAATTAGAATAAAATAAAATGCTAAGGTAAAATGATCAACTTTTACTACTACTAGTTTAGATATCTCTCTTAATATAATATATTAACTTGTGATTATTTTACTAACCAGCCATATAGGCGGTAACCTGATTTAGTCAAATTAAGTCCAACCAGCCATAAAGGCGGAACCAAAATAAACCTGCCATATAGGCGGTAAGAAAATTTAATTACCAACCGACCAATCTGGTGTATCCTTAATTAGTCAGGTTTAAACCAGATTAAAATGAATTACCACCGACCAATATAGCGGTATCATTTTTAAGTCAAATTTTAAATAGTGAATATATTATAATTAAAGGAGATTAATCTAAATATCAATAGTAAAAGAATTACCTTTCACCCTAGTAGAGGGAAGTTACCTCCTCATGTTGAATAGTAAAAACTGTAAAAGTAAAAAAAAGTAATTACTATTATTACAGAACGTAATTAAAATTAATTACAAAACTAAAATTAAAAAGAAAGTATATAGAAAAATCCCTATTTACATCAGAGAATTCAGAGAGGAAGGTACATTTTCTTGCGTCGCGAGCGCTGACGTGGCAAGCTCTGATTCGTCCATTTCAGATTCTTATCTGACACATGGCGATTGCGGATAAGGTGATAAGGTGACACGTGGTAAGGCGGCTGGCAACTCAATGATTATGCTGACGTGGCGATGACATGGCGATGATGTGGCGACACATGGCGATAGTGACTGTCGACACCATAGAATGATGACACGTGGCACGCTGTGATTGTCTGATGACGATGTGGCGATGATGTGGCACGTTGACTCGGTCAACTGGTGATGTAGACGATGATGTGGCTGACAGGTGGAGTAAAACGTGGCGATACGTGGTGATGGCGATTGTCGGCCCCGTAGGATGATGACACGTGGCACGGCGCACGTTAGTAGATCGGCTGTGATGGTGACACGTGGCACGTCGCACGTTAGCAAAGTCAAACTTCTCAGATTATGACATGTGGACCCGGCGCACATTAGCAAACTAGCGGCGCATGTTAGGCGTCGTGACGCAGGCTGCGCGTCGCGACGCGCCCAATGACCAAAATGCCCTTTTGTGTTCTTTTTCTCTGTTTTGGCTACAAATCACCTCCATAATGTCCTGAAACTTTATTTATCTACAAAATAACACAAAACATATCAAAATATTCACAAAACTCAAGAAACTATACAAAATATTAGGTCAAATGAGTGGAAATAGTGATATAATTACCACTCATCACACCCCAAACCTAACATTTTGCTAGTCCTCGAGCAAAACATAGAATAAAATAACATAAACATCTTTAAAATAAAATTTAACTAAGCCACTTTCGTAGGGATCACGGTTGCATTTAGCATATCCAACAAGCCTTTAAATCCCTAGGTGTCCCTAGTGGACGAGTTGTAGTCTCGTGAGGGTTTACAGCAATGATACCCACAAACATTTGACAAAATTAAAAAAATAATAAAACTAATGCACACAAAAGCAAAAAGACAAGAGAAAAGAGAATAAAGAAGTTAGTGACTAATCAGGTTAAACTTCTACTCCAAGTTACTAGTTGTTTCTTTCTTTCTAAATTACTGAATAAGTAAATTCTCCGATTATATTTACCATTCTCCATATACACAGCCGAAAAAAATTAAACAACTCATTTTTGCCCACAACAGTCACAAGTGCAGTTGATAAAAGAGTAATATTTGTGTCCTAAAGTTTTATCAGAATTCACACCTTTTTGTAGCAATGGAATAATTTTTCTCATTTTTCTGATTTTTTCTTTGATTTTTTGATTTTTTTTTATTTATATACAATATCTTCCATCTATGTAGCGAGTGTTGGGTCGGTGGCTACCAAACCAGTTGGCTTTAGGGCACCAGGTGTTAAGACACCCCTACGGACTTAATTACTCAGACTTCAGATATATATATTTTTGCAACATCCTTGATCCATGTAGCGAGCTTTGGGCCAGTGACTCCCAAACCAGTTGGCTTTAGGGCACTAGGTGTTAAAACACCCTTATAGACTTAATAACTCAGATCTCATATGTTTTTTTTTTACTCAATCAATTTTTGAGATGATTTTTCCAATTAAACTAGAGCACTAAATATTATAAACTTTTCAATTACAACTCATGTCTGTATGTTACTATGCATGTTGATAATACCTGCCAACTGAGCATATGAAGATCCATTTTAGTCAGTATTATGGAGAATTCACAAATTAAATCATTCAAAAGGAAATAAACAAAAATTAACTTGTTCCGAAATAGGTTTGAGATACGTCTCAAGAGTGAAAACTCCTTACTCAGCTATCTCTTACCAATTTCACCTTTTTAGTAAAAATAAAAACACAAAAATGCAAAATATTTTTGTAATTTTTTGAAAACTTTTCAATTTTTTTTTTGTATTTTTCGAAAAATTTTGGACAAAAAATAAAAATAACACACAACTAAAAACAAGATACTGATCAACTAATTTCCTCCCCCAAACCTAAATGAGACATTGTCCCCAATGTCTTAAACAGTAGAAGAAAAGTTTAGAAGATAGTACCTGGTTAGCTGCAATTCTACACAAAAAGTTAAAGGTTAAGATCCAGATTAATCCGACGCCTCTTACCACAATCGTCCTCGGACCAATTTATCTTTGAAAGGATAGGGTCAATTTGTGGTTCATAGGTTAAGATTTGGTCAATTAGATCCAGAGCAGTTCTAGCAGTAAAGAGGAGTTCTTTTATAGGTTTTTACACGAACCCATTTCTCCGAGCATCATGAAGAAACAAACAAAGAAAATCATAAAATCCTTCAACGTTGTACAATCCAAGCGATTTCTGGTGTATGTTCAGGTTCGCCCAAGATAACACTGTAAAAAATTCCTCCAATGTACCCAAGCCACATGGGAAAGTAATAAAAGCATCAGCACGGTTAATCATTTCTACCAATCGTTCAGACATACCTGGCACGATCAGTTCCTCTCCGTTTGATGGTCCAATAAGATTTGCCTTCGCCAAGGGTTTTGGAATGATTCCCAAAACTTGACTACCTCCCTCCTGTACAGCTTTTGAAACGATCCCATAAGTCCAAGATTACCTCCGCCATATACTAAGTGCATATTCCTTGCAGCTAAGACTCGACCCAATTCATGTGCTGCTTCTACGTATTGTGGCTTAACACCAACACTAGTACCGCAAAACACACAGATGTTTTCAACTCGTCTTCTTGATGTGGCTTCCATGTTTTACTCTGGATGTCTTCAAGAGTGCAATGATGAGTTGAATTTATAACACCTAAAAATGGTGAGTAAAATAATAGCACTAGTACCTGCCAAATGGAAATTATTAGTTAATAGTAAAATAAATCGTGATAGTCAAAAAGGTCTCGATCCTGTTGGAGAAAATAAAAGAAAACAACAAAACAAATTACAATTATTAGGAAAAGACAGAGATATAATATTTACAAGAAAAGTAGCGGCTTGATTGACGTCTATGCGTCAGGGACAAGCTTCCCATCCAATTTTCTTATAAATTGGCAAACATGGTCTTTTTGAGTCAGATTCTCGAGACTTAACTGTTGTCTTTCCTTTTGGAATTGTGCATACAACACACGAATTTCGTGATACATATATCCACTGGGATGCGTCTCAAAAGTTTTAGATAGATCATCCAAAGACTCCTTACTCAAGCCATCCCTAATGAAATTAATCTTATCTTCGCGGTTATCAGACACCATGCCTAAAGAACGACAACGAGTATCACAAAACATACGAGCACATTTATAACAAACACACGTTCTTTTGGCTCTTCTCTTTTTAGAGTAGGTACTCTTTCCTAAACCAGACAGATGTGAAATAAAAGAGTCAGAAGACTCACCTGCCAATCAGACCCATGCTTCAATAATCCAACGAATATCAGTAGGAATACCTTTGATCATCAGTAGTCTCATCCGTTCCAAACGAGCTTTGTAAACTTTCATCAGAGATTTTTGAGGGAGAGAAGGAAATTGCTTGAGAAGATTTGTGAGAACTTCTTCCATCCTGAAATGACTTAACCTACAAAAACTAAACACACAAAATGAAATCACACCAAATTACAATATACACAAATTGCATGGGTTGCCTCCCTACGAGCGCTAAGTTTAAAGTCGTCAGCTAGACGTGACTTCTCAAACGTTAGGCTGGATCTGAAAGTGTGACACTTTCTTTTTATCGCTCAAATGATTCTCCACAGTAGTGCTTGACATGCTTGTTTTTAACCTTGAAAGTTTTATTGGAGTTAGGATCGTGTATCTCAACGGCTCTGTCTGGTAAAACCTTGGTGATCATAAATGGACCTGACCACCGTGATTTTGGCTTCCATGGGAAGAATTCCACCCTTTATTTGTTTAACAATACCTTCTGCCCTGGTTCCAGTTTTATGCGCACAAACTTCTCATCATGTCTTTTCCTTGCCTTTTCTTTGTACAATTTGGCATTCTCAAAAGGCTGATTGTGAAATTCCTCCAATTCATTGAACTGGTGGAACTTTTTCTCTTCTGTTGCTTGTGGTGCGAGAATTGGCCTTTTCAGTGCAAAAGACGCTTTATCTTCAGGCTTCACAGGCAATTGACATGTTTTAAGTTTGTCAGTAGAACTTTGCATTGCATTGGTGTTCTGAATGGTACTGTGTATCACATCAAGTCTAAAACATTCCTCATTCTTTTTATCTTCTAGGAAATTCATGGCCTTGAAAACATTGAATGTTACTTCTTAGTCCTATACCCTCATGGTTAATTCTCATTTTTGTACATCAATAATGGTTCAACCTGTAGCCAAGAACAGTCTCCCAATGATGATTGGCACGTCTGCGTCTTCCTCCATATCAAGGATAAAAAAATCTGTTGGGAAAATGAATTTGTCAACCTTTACCAGCACATCCTCAAATGAATTTGCCGGTAAGGAAGGAATTACAATACAAGAAATGAGTCTCTCAACCACCGGAATGGTTCTGTCTCGAATGGGAATCGGTGGTGCAACGTTCAAAGGTTCAGGTTCCATGTTAATGATTGCTTCTTGGCCTTCTCGCCTTACCCTTCTCAACTGTCTGATGGTTCTTTCAATTTCTGGGTCAAACAGTCGGAGTTCAAAGCTTCTGGTTCATCTCATGTAGTTTCTGAGAACCTGAAACACAAGAAAACAAAAACAATAAGTAAAAAGAAATTAGAGACAAGTAACATATCTAACCCCAAAACTAATAGTGAAATATAAATAAGTCCCCGGCAACGGCGCCAAAAACTTGACCGGTGCGTAATCACACGCGTATAACGCAAGCGCACGTATCGTTCAAGTAGTATAAAAAATATCGATCCCACGAGGACTTAATACCTAATCTATTAATTTTATGAGGTCAAATGATTACTAGTATCTAACAGGTTGTTTGATTGATTTGAAATGGTGATGATTCTAAATTTAAAAACAAGTAAATAAATTGCACGAAAGTAGGTTTAAAAAATTCAATATTAGGAAACTATCTAGGGTTGTGAATCTTTCTAATATCTTTTAAAAGATGAAGTGGTTATTTCATGTTTGTATAATAAATCGATTTACTAACCTGGAACACTAAATTATGCGAAAGCCTCTGTCAATGGTCAGACGCAAATATCCAGTATAACCCAATTGAACCACATGTCTATGTCAACCAAATTACCTGGATTCATTAAGTTTAAGTTCCAATTATGGCTACCCCCGCCCGACAGGTATATGTCTATCCTGTAAGGAAATCTATTAAAGGGTTATATATCCTCAATGAAGATCGTGGGCTATTAAGTCTAAGGCTGAAACCTAAAATTCCTTTGTCAAGTTTATTTTAGATTTACCAGATCAATCTTATTAGTGACCAATTAACAAGACGCATTAAGCTTAAGACTTAATAAGTAAACCTTTATATTACACAAACTATAAAATAACCCCTTATAAACCGGTGATATTAGAAGTCATCACAACCCCATATAACTAATTTAGTTACAACACATAACTAGGGCTAGTAAAAACTTGAAAGTAAAAGACATTAAGTAAAAATACTGAAAAGTAATTGCGGTAAAGTAAAAGCTTAAAAGTAAAATAAAATGCTAAGGTAAAAGGATTAACTTTTACTACTACTAATTTAGATATCTCCCTTAATATAATATATTAACTTGTGATTATTTTACCAACCAGCCATATAGGCGGTAACCTGATTAAGTTAAATTAAGTCCAACCAGCCATAAAGGCGGAACCAAAATAACCTGCTATATAGACGGTAAGAAAAATTTATTACCAACTGACCAATCTGGCGGTATCCTAGATTAGTCGGTTTAAACCAGATTAAAATGAATTACCAACCGACCAATATAGCGATATCCTTTTTAAGTCAAAATTTAAATAGTGAATATATTATAATTAAGGGAGATTAATCTAAATAGCAATAGTAAAAGAATTACCTTTCACCCTAGCAGGGGGAAGTTACCTCCTCATTTTGAATAGTAAAAACTGTAAAAGTAAAAAAAAGTAAATTACTATTATTACAGAACGTAATTAAAATTAATTACAAAACTAAAATTTAAAAGAAACTATATAGAAAACTCCCTATTTACATCAGAGAATTCAGAAAGGAAGGTACATCTGAAACTGAAATTTTGAGCTCTATTTATAGGCGTCTATAAGTGCAACGCGTCGTGACGCGCACGTTTCTTCTTGCGTCGCGACGTGCTGATGTGGCAAGCTCTGATTCATCCATTTCAGATTCTTATCTGACACGTGGCGATTGTAGATAATGTGATAAGGTGACACGTGGCAAGGCGGCTGGCAACTCAATGATTATGCTGATGTGGCGATGATGTGGCGATGACGTGGCGACACGTGGCGATAGTGACTGTCGGCACCATATAATGATGACATGTGGCACGCTGTGATTGGCTGATTATGATGTGGCATGTTGACTCGGTCAACTGGTGATGTGGATGATGATGTGGCTGACAGGTGGAGTGACACGTGGTGATGGCGATTGTCGGCACCGTATGATGATGACACGTGGCATGGCGCATGTTAACAGATCGGCTGTGATGGTGACACGAGGCATGGCGCACGTTAGCAAAGTCAAACTTCTCAGATTCTAACATGTGGACCCGGCACACGTTAGGCGTCGCGATGCAGGCTGCGCGTCGCGACGCGCCCAATGACCAAAATGCCCTTTTGTGTTATTTTTCACTATTTTGGCTCCAAATCACCTACAAAATGTCCTAAAACTTTTTTATCTACAAAATAACACAAAACACAATAAAATATTCACAAAACTCAAGAAACTATACAAAATATATGTCAAATGAGTGCGAAATAGTGATATAATTACCACTCATCAGTAGCAGACGCCTTAAGCAGGAAATCTATGAAAAGTTTAGACCATTTGCCGATTGAAAAATGGCATCCATTTGGGCAAATGCAGAGATGCATTCTTGATGGAGTGAGTTTTCAAGAAACAACTCAGGCAGTCTTACTGGCACAGATACAAATTCGATCCACCCTTATAGATCAGATCAGAGTTGCCCAAGAAGCAGACCCTCAAATTCAGTAAATTAGAAGTAGATTTGAGCAAGGCATGTATGATGAGTATAATATAGATAGTTAAAATCTCATTATGAAGCAAAACAAAATTATCGTTCCCCCAATATAGAGTTGAGACATTCATTGTTGGAGAAAGCTCACGCCTCATCTTACACCATGCGTCATGGGATCACTAAAATATACCATGATCTCAAGGATCTCTACTAGTGGGACGGTATGAAGAAAGATGTAGCGGAGTTCGTCGTAAAATACCTTACTTGCCAAAAAGTTAAAGTATAGCATCAAAGACTGGCATGGATTTCAAAGCTTAGATGTTCCTGATTGGAAATAGGAGAAGATTACTATGGATTTCATGGTTGTGCTTCCACGTACCTCGACAGGGTATGATTCTATATGAGTGATTATGGACAAGTTAACTAATTTCACGCATTTCCTTCCAGTAAAGACTAATTATTCTGTAGCTCAGTATGCCAGACTGTATCTGGATGAAATATTATCGTTGCATGGAATAACTATCTCAATAATCTCTGATCGAGGTTCCCAGTTCACATTCATGTTTTGGAAGTCATTTCAGGAAGCTTTGGGTTCCCAGTAACACTTTAGTACTACTTTCCACCCTAAAAAAGATGGTCAATCAGAACGGACCATATTGACTCTGGAAGACATATTACGAGCTTGTGTAATCGATTTTGACGGTAGTTGGGACTAGCATTTGCCACTAATAGAGTTAATTAAGAATCCGATGTGGGATAAAAGCTAATTTAATCTTAGCCATTGGATCTTAATTTAGTGGTTTAATGAGATTATAAAACCCTAATAAGAGTTTGGTAACAAATAAAAAATTTTGTTATTATTCACATGAATATTAATTTTTTTTATTCCCAAAGTGCCTCTATCGTCATTCACCAATCCCTAAGCCACTATGGAACCTCATAAATGATCTGTTCAATAATTAAACACATTGAACCATTTATGAACAATTCCTACAGCAATCATATATGATGTTATATTTGTACTATGCACTGTTAACCATCGATTTCGACTTTGTTGTGGGTGACCTTTTGGGTTCCCCTCAAGTTGGACATGAAATGAATCGTTATAATTTAATCGAACATAAATTATTCTCCGATCAGATGGTCGTTCGATTTCAATGACCAAGGTTGACATCTAGCAACATACCAAGGCCTCCAAATGAGAAGGAAAGATATATATATACCCATTCCGTATGCGATTTACATATGATACGGTCTATCGCCTCACTGTATCCCCACCTATTGAACTAGGGTACGGAAAGTGTCTACCCATATGGTCAAAGGTATGATGTAGATAGTGTCATGAATCGTGCTAACCCAAGAATCTCACATGATTCTTCCAGTGTGGCCACAGTCTCAAGCACTGATCACACATATCAACTCGCGAACTGGAATACTACTCTTATAGGAAAAAATTATCCGAGAGAGTGGCGATTCTCTGTTGTATCTTTACAAACTTCATGTGTTTCAACAAATGACCCAATCATACCCTTATGACCGAACATTTTGAACTAGGGAAGGAGAATGTCAAATTTATTTGATCCACACATAAGATTGTAAAGACCTCAAGTCAAAGGACTAGTCATATAATCGATACATAAAAGTTCTAACATACACATGGATAAACAATCCATATGAAAACTTTCGACGGTCAGTTCGATGGACACGAGCAACTCATGCATCCATGTGATACACCAAGAGGATGGATCTCCGCTAGTAGCCTATGAGATCAGTTACCCCACTTAAGGGCGGATCATATCATAATGCTAGTCTCTCCGCTTTGTGAACGCCCATATTATTCACAAAACTATGACTAGGAACATTTAAGAGTAATGAGTCTCATAAGGCGTGGAAGACATCGTCTTATTACTCCAAGGGCTTTATTATAGTGTTGATGATTTATATAAGTTATGTAAGACATGTATAATAAAGATTTCCATTTTAATAATTAATGAAAATATTACAAATATATGTACATATAGCCCATCCACAAGTTGGTTATATGGCATATCCCTAACAATCTCCAACTTGCACAATAGCCAACTAGTATGAATCTGGACACCATACTCTCGGGTGTACCTATCATGCTTTTGTTGAGTCAACCCTTTAATCAGAGAATCTGCAAGATTATCTTATGTGGCTATTTTCTCTATAATAACTTCTTTTCTCTCAACAATCTCCCTGATGAGATGAAATCGCCTGAGTACATGCTTGGATTTCTGGTGGGACCTTGGTTCATTTGATTGGGCAATGGCGCCCATGTTGTCACAGTACATCGTGACGCCATTCTTTATCACAGGAAGCACTTCCAACTCCGTGATGAACTTCTTTATCCAGACTGCTTCTTTAGCTGCCTCAGATGCTGCAATATACTCGGTTTTAGTGGTGGAGTCCACTGTAGTTGACTGCTTTGAGCTTTTCCAACTTACAGCACCGTCATTTAAAGTAAACAGATATCCTATTTGCGGTTTGTTGTCATCCCTATTGGTCTGAAAGCTCGCATCACAATAACCAATGACTTTCATCTCAGAACAATCTGCCTATGTCAAGAACACATCCTTAGTTCTTCTCAGATACTTGAGGATTGTTTTGACAGCTGCCCAATGTTGGTCACCAGGATTTGCTCGTTATGCTAAGAGCATAAGAGACATCAGGTCTTGTACATAGCATGGCGTACATGATTGATCCTATTACTGAAGCATAAGGAATCATACTCATATGCTCTCTATCTGAAGGAGTATGTGGACATTGCTCCTTAGATAATTTGATTCAATGACAATTAGGTAAATAACCTCTTTTGGAATCTTCCATTTTAAACCTTTTCAAAACTTTATCTATGTACGTAGATTGAGAAAGTCCTAACAACCTCTTAGATCTATTACGATAGATCTTAATGCCGAGGATGTAGGCTACTTCTCCCAAATCTTTCATGGAGAAATTCTGAGGTAACCATTGCTTGGTGGCTTGCATCATGGGAATATCATTCCTGATGATTAATATGTCATCGACATATAATACAAGAAATACAAGAACACTCCAACTACTTATCCTGTAAACACAAGGCTCGTCTATATTTTTCATGAAGTCAAATTCTTTGATTATCTCATCAAATCGTATATTCAAACTTCTGGAGGCTTGTTTGAGTCCATAAATGGATCCTTTAAGCTTGTATACTTTATTATGATCATCCTTAGATGTAAACCCATCAGGTTATGTCATATAGACTTCCTCTATGAGGTTCCCATTAAGG
Organism: Zanthoxylum bungeanum; assembly: GCA_019454045.1. Classification (NCBI taxonomy): domain Eukaryota; kingdom Viridiplantae; phylum Streptophyta; class Magnoliopsida; order Sapindales; family Rutaceae; genus Zanthoxylum; species Zanthoxylum bungeanum. The sequence goes on along the minus strand of SKCR01030641.1, from coordinate 527,978 downwards.
AAAGTTGTTTTGACATCCATCTGCCAAATCTCATAATCAAAGTGTGCAGCTAGTGCTATTAAAATTTGAATGGACTTTATCATTGCAACATGCGAGAAGGTTTCGTCATAGTCAATTCCTTGGATTTGTCTATAACCTTTCGCCACCAACCTAGCCTTATAGGTTTGGATGTTTCCTTTTGCATCAGTTTTATGCTTGTAAATCCACTTGCAGCCTATGGTTTTTATCCCTTCAGGTGCATCTACCAAGTCCAAGACTTGATTCTGATACATAGAGTCTATTTTGAATTTCATGGCCTCAAGCCACTTGAGTGAATCAATGTCACGCATTGCTTCGTCATAACTGGTGGGATCGTAATTATCAATGACCTAATCATGTTCCTCATCAATATGGAAACCATATCTTTCACGCTCATGTCTTTCTCTACCAGACTTTCTGAGTTCATAACCTTGTGGTTGTTCTGTCGCTGCCCTTTTGAGGGGCCTGGGGTTTAGTTCTATGTTAGTTTGTTCATCTCGTACCTCATCGAGGTCAAGTCTACTCCCACTATATTTCTTGAGAAGGAATTCATTCTCTAGAAATTTAGCATTTCGTGAGACAAATGTTCTTTGTTCATTTGGGACGTAGAACACGTATGCTCTTGAGTTCAAGGCATATCCTACAAACTTACATTTAACTGCGCTATCATCCAATTTTTTAGTTTATGTGAGCTTGACATATGCGTCACATCCCCAAATTCTTAGATAATTAAGACTAAGACATGTCCCAGACCATAACTCATATGGTGTTTGACTAACAGTCTTGGAAGGAACTTGGTTTAGTAGTAGTGTTGCAGTTTCTAAAGCAAGACCCCAGAATGAATGAGGTAGATCCGTGCCTGGCATCATTGATCGGACCATATCTAATAATGTACGATTTATCCTTTCGGAGATCCCATTATGCTGTGGAGTTCCCGAAGGAGTCCACTAAGAAACAATGCCATTTTCTCTCAAGTAATCTTGAAATTGATTGCATAAGTATTCACCACCTCGGTCAGACCTTAGTGAATTTATACTTTTATTAAGCTGGTTTTCTACTTCAGCCTTGAAGTCTTTGAATTTCTCAAAGGCTTCAGATTTGTACCCTATAAGGAACACATACCCATATCACGAATGATCATCGATAAAGGTAATGAAGTAGGAGAATCCACCTCTAGCGGTGATTGACATTGGTCCACATACATCAGAGTGTATGAGTTATAATGTCTCCGCAGCACGCTGTCATTTACCTTTGAAGGGTAATTTGGTCATTTTACCAAGTAAACAAGACTCACAAGTTCCATAAGGTTTATATTTGAAGGGTTTGAAATACTCATCTTTATGTAGCTTAGTTAATCTTGTTTCATTGATATGACATAAGCGACTGTGCCATAGAAGTGATTCATTGAGATTATTCGAGTTAACGTTGTATATATTAGAGGTTGAACATTCTTTGTTAGTTTGTAAGACATAGATACCATTATTCAAAATAAATAAAACATTTATTACAACTTATTAGACATGAAAAGCATTTATTACATAAATAAGAAATTGAAATGATGTTCTTTACTAGAGAAGGTACATAAACACAATCTTCTAAGTCTAAAACTAAACCATTCGGCAAAACTAATGAATAAGTCCCCACACACAATGCAGCCAGTTTTGCTCCATTACCCATGCGTAAGTCAACCTCCCCATGACGGAGACTCCTGCTGTTTCTCAGGCCCTGCACATTGTTACACAAGTGAGTCCCACAATCGGTGTCAAGCACCCAAGTAGAAGGTTCAGAGTTTTGAGAATATAGTTCAATCATATACAACACACCTGAAGCATTGGTATTCTTAGCCTATTGGGCTTCCCTAGCTTCCTTGGCTTTCAAGGATCAGCAGTCTTTCTTCCAATGACCCTTATTTCCACAAAAGAAACATTTCTCATTTCCCTTTTTTCTTCTCCACCTTACCATTGGGCTTTAGGTGATCTTGATCCTTGGCCTTGCCCTTATTTTTCTTTGGGCCTCGTGGCTTCAGGTCCGTACCCATAAGCATGACGGAGGTTTTAAGCTCCGGTTTCAAGACATTCTCTGCTTGCTTTATCAGATTGTGCAATTCTGCTAAAGTAGCTTCTTTATCAGACAGATGAAACTGAATAATAAAGTTATAGAATTATTTTGGTATAGACTGAAGAATCAGATCGTGACCTATCTCATGATCCATGATGAACCCGAGGTTGGCCAATTTTTCAATGTGGCCAATCCTCTTAAGCACATGTCCACTAACAGATCCTTCCTTATGCCTTGTTTGGAATAAGGCACATGACACTTGGAATTTCACGGTATGAACGGAACTTGCATACAACTCCTTCAAGTGAAAGATAATGGTTTGAGCATACATATCTTCGTGAGCTTTATGAAGTTAGTATGACATAGAGCCAAGCATTATACAAACTGGTTGCTCATCATCATCGATGTGTTTCTTCCAAGCATCAAATGTATCTTGGTCAGCATCTTCTGCGGGTTCAGGGGGAAATGGTCTTTCAAGAACATAGAAAATCTTTTCTTGTCGTAAGATAATTTTAAGGTTTCTAAACCAGTCATTGTAGTTGTCCCCTTTGAGCTTATGCTCATCAAGGATGGAACAAAGTGATACTATATTTGCCATTTGAATGTTTGTGAAATATTTTAACCCACTTGTTAAGAGAAAATGTTAAAATTAGGAATATGTTTTAATTAATGTTTCATAATAACATGGGCTTTTAATATTATGAAGTTGCTCCAACTCAATTGTTTTAAAATTTTAAGCAAATCGCATCAACCCCAATATGATGGATTTCTTGTGGGCAAGGATCCCATTATCATCATTTCATAACTCCGACTAGGGCCGGTTGTTATAAAATATGATATTTAGGTAGGTTCCCAACCAATTTATGATATAAATCATAATTCCTTGATCATTGGGTTGGGCAATCAAACATGCCATAGCTTATGCTAGTCTTTGTGGACACCCAATCTTTGCCACTAAGTTATAAGACCACGCCTAAGGGTCGCTGTGTCTTATGACTCTGAAAAGTCAAACCATTGTCAATAGTACTATTTAGGGACAAATTGATATTGGTCAGTCTGGTAAAGCCTAGTCCTGCCAATACGGTTTAAGCCCTTTGGGTCTACACTTTACAATGGGAGGCAAATTTTAGACTTAAATTATTATTGAGGATTTTAGCAAGTTTAAGTGAATAACTGTCAAATGGATTCCTTCATTGAAATTTCCCCAGAGGGAGGGTGGAGCGAACTCTCTTAAATACTCTTACCTCTTAGGCTCTTATTGCCTTGGTGACAGGAATAAACAATAGATCCTCCAAATTAGTCCAACACTTTAAATATGCTTTAAGGTAAGCTTTGAGTAAATGATTATCTAGATATCTTCACAGCTTTTCCTTTTGGCTATAAAAAGGTAGTGAGTGAAGGAAGACACCAAATCATTATCTAACTCTAGTAATACCTTTGGTTAAATTATCTTTAGTTTGGAAAGTTTTATTAACCCCTTGGTCCCAACCCACTTGTATCTTTTATAATGTCTTTTTTTTTTATAAACAAATGATTTATATTTATTAGCCTTAAAGGTAATAAATCTCTAAGTTCATCACGGAATTATTTCTTAGTTAAGGGATAAGCAATACACTCTATATTTCTTAGAAAGTCTCTAGATGCTTGCTTTCCAACGCGCTTTTAAACACCCAATTTCGAGTTCAAATGAGTGAGAACTAATCAAAACAACAACGGCGCGCTGATACCACTGTTGGGAAGCGGTCGTGAGTGCGCAGCGGAAAATTAAAATTATTATGTCGCTTTCCCTTTGCCCAAGACCCATTTTTTTTTATTATTCTACAAGCTTAGGCATGTTACTATATATTCTAAGCATAAAACTAATAAAACATGCAAAGAACATAAACCTAAACATGCTAACTATCATAAGAACTCTAATTAAAATAAAGTAAGAAAAAGACTTACTTGAACCGAAGACTCCTCCAGTCCTCCCTCCAATCTACAATCTTTTCTCGAACTTAGCAATCTATTCCACGTTCAAAATAACCACCCAAGTGTGTGGCCTCCAAAGATGCACACACCAAAGCCAAAACTCAACGGCAAGACTACGCCTCGAGTGCACGGGTATTTTGCCCTTGGTGCTAGCCTAGGAAAATACCTCAAATTTTTTAACTCGAGGTTCCTCTAGTCAATTAGACTTAAGGATCCTCAAAATCAGTGGCTTACTCTTAAACATTAGAGTTGCTCACTTATATAAACCCAAGATATGAAAGGTTTTGGTGTAGCAAATTTGTAAAGAATTCTTTGGGTTTATATAGTGCTCCAAAGACAACAAAATTAATTAAGAATCCGATGTGGGATAAAAGCTAATTTAATCTTAGCCATTGGATCTTAATTTAGTGGTTTAATGAGATTATAAAACCCTAATAAGAGTTTGGGCCGAATTGGAATTCAAAACAAATAAAAAAATTTACTGTTCATGTGAATAGTATTTTTTTAATTCCCAAAGTGCCCCTATCGTCATTCACCAATCCCTAAGCCACTATGGATCCTCATAAATGATCTGTTCAATAATTAAGCACATTGAACCATTTATGAACAATTCCTACAGCAATCATATATGTTGTTATATTTGTGCTGTGCATTGTTAACCATTGATTTCGACTTTGTTATGTGTGACCTTTTGGGTTCCCCTCAAGTTGGACATGAAATAAATCGTGATAATTTAATCGAACATAAATTATCCTTCGATCAGATGGTCGTTCGATTTCAATGACCAAGGTTGACATCTAGCAACATGTCAAGGCCCCCAAATGAGAAAGAAAGATATATATACTCATTCTGTATGCGATTTACATATGATATGGTCCCTCGCCTCACTGTATCCCCACCTATTGACCTAGGGTACGGAAAGTGTCTACCCATATGGTCAAAGGTATGATGTTGATAGTGTCATGAATCGTGCTAACCCAAGAATATCACATGATTCTTTCGTTGTGGCCACAGTCTCAAAAACTTATCACACATATCAAGCCGCGAACTGGAATACTACTCTTATAAGAAAATATTATCCGAGAGAGTGGCGATTCTCTGTTGTATCTTTACAAACTTCATGTGTTTCAATAAATGACCCAATCATACCCTTATGACCGGTTCTTTTGAACCGGGGAAGGAGAATGTCAAAGTTATTTGATACACACATAAGATTGTAAAGACCTCAAGTAAAAGGACTAGTCATATAATCGATACATGAAACTTCTCACAGACACATGGGATAAACACTTCATATGAAAACTTTCGGTGGTCAGTTCGATGGACACGAGCAACTCATGCATCCATATGATACACTAAGCGGACGGATCTCCTCTATTAGCCTATGAGATCGGCTACCCCACTTAAGGGCAGATCATATCATCATACTAGTCTCTCCACTTTGTGAACGCCCAGATTATTCACAAAACTATGACTAGGAACATTTAAGAGTAATGATTCTCATAAGGCATGGAAGCCATCATCTTATTACTCCAAGGGCTTTATTACAGTGTTGATGATTCATATAAGTTATGTAAGACACGTATAATAAAGATTTCCATTTTATTAATTACTAAAAATATTACAAATATATGTATATATAGCCCATCCATAAGTTGGGTATAGGGCATATCCCTAACAATTTTCAGATTGGAGACTCCGTGTTCTTGAAAGTATCCTCTTTTTAAGGAGTTATGAGATTTGGCAAAAGGGATAAGATCATCCCTAGGTATATATGGCCATTTCATATACTTCGTAGTGTAGGAGAAAGAGCTTATAGACTGGTGCTTACACCTGGCATAGATAAGATACATCCTATTTTTCATGCATTTATGCAACGCAAGTACTTGCATGATGAATCTCAAGTGTAAGAACCCCAAACAGTCGATGTTCGCCAAGATCTATCCTATCTAGAGCAGCCAGTAGCAATAGTGGATACAGAGACGAGGAAGTTATGATCTAGATGGATTCCTTTAGTTAAGGTGATTTTGCAGCACCATAAGGGACAAGAATCCACTTGGGAGCCGAAAGAAGCCATGAGAGAGCAATATCCCCAGTTGTTCACAGAAGAAGGTACGCTCCATACTTTTACTTATTTTGATTCGAGGACGAATCATTTTAAAGGGGGGATAAATTGTAAAGGCCAAAAATGAAATTATAAAGGCGACTTAATGTACTAAAAGATGATGTTTGGAGTGTGGGCCGAATCAAAGATAAAGGCCAAATATCTCTAGAAATTTTAAAGTAAATCATTTTTAGGATTATTGCTTATAAGCCCACAATTTAAGCCCAATTTGTTAGTTAAATTTGGCCCACCTCCTAGAATTTCTAGAAGAGTCCAAAACATTCAAGATTGTTTTTCTTAAGTTACAAAAAATAATAATAATAAATAGGAAGCCATTTTCCCTAAGGCTTGGACGATTACATTGAGAAGAGAGAAAGAGCTTACAAACATTCAAGAATGTTGGATTAGTGAGGGTTTGTATGTTTAGTGTCTATTAGCATATTAACTTGTCAAACATTTTGAGTTGTAAAGGGAGAGGGATTCGGTCATGTTAGGATGAAAGAGGGTATTGTTTTCAAGTGGGTTTTAAGATGTTGAATGATGTTAGTATATGATGGTTATGTAAAATGGGGGTAGAGTTACCTAAGGTTATAAGAATGAGGGGATTTAGGCATGTCGCACACAAAGTGTTCGAAATAATACCACACTCAAATTAATTAAAGAAAATAAGAATAAGTCGAATGTTATAAAGAGTGTTTAAAATAATGAAAATTATATTGGGGTTTTTTTGATTGAAGGAATTAAATGAGAAGGTTAAGTAACAGTGTTGGTTTAGAATGCTTTTTGGACAGACTGTGAAGATTTGCTTATAGGTCATGTTTGTGATGTCTGATTGATGAAGCGTAAATTTTTGGGTAAACTAGACACATGAAGGAGTAACATATCCAAAATTTATAACTTTTTGATTTAAGATGAGACCGTACCAGATTTTTGAAATTGTGTGACTACCTACCCCTGTGCTCAATTTTTCAGTTTGCACAGCCCCTGAACTTCAGTTCATAACTTAAGTTTCTGAAATCGGAATTGACATCCGTAAGAACAAACATAAAGTAGATACAGACCACTCCATTATAATTTCAACTTCTGATTCGTCCCCAAATAAGTACAATGAATTTTCAAAGTTAGACGTCAAGTAGTGAATTTTCTAGCAACTAGTAAAATATAAGTTCTCGCTACCGCACTTGCACAACTCCAAATCTAAGCCCGTAAAATTCATAGATATCATAGATATTTTTAAAGTTTAAGTAGATTTTATATTAATACATTGCATATACTTTCATATCATATGAAAATATTTTGAGTTATAAAGGACGAAAACTAACAGTTGCTTTGACTTTAGATCGACGTGAGGGTACTCGAAGGTCACCCACACCGTGTACCGCCCCTGATTTTCCATAGCACTGGGAGTGGAGTACTTACTTTCAGAATTTACCTATTTAAGTTATTCCTTAATAATCTCAAAGTCTTATGGTTTAAATAAGATATTTAGTTCTTTACTATTTTGATATTATTTAAAGAAAAAGCATAAGGTCCATAAGAGATTTGAGATTTTGAGCATAAAGGATTTTGATGAGAATTATAGTCCCAAGATCAATTTAAGCATAAAACATGTTGAATACAACAAAGTTAAGTTACGGAATACTCACTTTGATCGGCTTTTACGATGCGAGAAACAACAAAAATTCTTCAAGCTTTAACTCCAAGGTGCTCACGGTTTTTTCCTCCTCTTTTGTCTCCATGGATTCGGTCAAGCTCCAAGATTGGTGATGGATTCCATGCTCAAGGGTTTGTTTCCCTATCACCTTTGGATGACTCTTTGGTGTGCTAGCACTAGGAAAAATTTACCACAAATCCTTACATTACTCATTGTGACTCTCGGCTTTGAGAGGAAAAATGAGAGAGGAAATATTTTGGCCCTTGGCCGAAAAATGGAGAAGGAGAGGGGAGAGAGAAGATAAGTTTGTTGTTGTATTTTGTTTTCCAAAAAAACTAATACCAAAATTGTTTTGCAAAATTATATATATGCCTTTCAAAAAGTCAAACAATATTTTGGAGCCAAAATGACAATAAATGCCTACAACAACTCACATCACTATTCACATCAATCAATGATGACAAGCATCACTTCACTCAAAGTGATGTGACTTTCATCACTTGATTGACTAGTGATTTGACGCTTGATGTGACTTGTGGGCCGCACTTAAATTTGGAATGCGAGTGGGCCCGCAAACACTCCCGGGCTCGGGTTCGCTAATTCTGAATTAACGAATTTTCCATTGCGAAGTAATTAAATCAAATTTAATTAAATAATTATGCCTAGTAAAATTACTATTCACATCGCTAGCGAATTAATTCTAAATTAACTCGTTTGCCAGAATTAAAATCTAATTTTAATTCCGCGTCGAAATCCAATTTCGCATAATATATCGAATATATTATTTGATCGATTAATTCTAAATTAATCGTTCTCTCTCTTTAAATAATATTTTATCCTAGATAAAATATCTCCGTAATTAATCCCAGATTAATTTTCCCTTTCTTATAATTAATCACAGATCAATAAAGTGCGAGTCATACGTCATCGGTGAATCTTCGGGAAGTGACCCATGAGATCCACGGATATGTTGGCAGTAAATCCGATCGTCGGACTATCCGAACACGTACATACCTAGTACTACGTTTTTACCAATTTACAAGACATGGTTGGCTTCTAGCAAAGCACCGTGCCTACCCAATTCTCCAGAAATATTCTTAAAGGAATATATGATCTATATCAGGCGTAGTATACGTAGTATTGCGTATTACGATCCAGTATCAGATGTCACGTGCAAGGCCTGGGGCTGGAATTGTGTCTGCCTCGTACGAAGCACATATCGGATCTCTGGTAACTAGTCTCTATAATTGGATAAACATGACCTAGTTATAATATCCCGATAGCCGCAGCATAAAAGAGCACCAGTTTCGTATCCTACATGATCATCATCTCCATTATGACTGGAGTGATACTTCCATCTTGACATCACACCCAATACACTACGATTCTCAATATACCCAGAAGAGGCGTACACAAAACCTGTTAAAGCCCTGGACGACCAAAACCAAAGTATATTGATTGTCGCAAGTATTAGCGGTGCAAGTCTCAAGTTAAGACCAAATACACATACCCTGATTCGGACTTCCATAGACACATAGTCATACTACCGATGGAATTCTGAGGGGTCTATCCAGAGCGAAGCTGTTTTCATACCATCGGTAAACACAACCTCCTATTACACTTGCATCAGAATCCAATACCCAAATATATGAGAACTATGCTGTTATGCTCCCACAACGCGCACAAGTGTAATACTACTCTTTTACGCATTATCGATGTCCAATCTCGATAATACTCTGACTAGGGATATTTAATGATTAAACCTTCGTGCATTGATACTGTCTCATATCATCTCAATCCGGAACTAATCATATGGACTTTTCTCATTTATATATCTTGGTAATCCAATTACAAATGATAAAAGAGTAATTTCCTTTGTCACATAGTTAATTTGTACAACAACACAATGATCTGTACAAATAGTGATGCTATGGGTCATAATTGTCCAATAATTTGGAGGCTAGATGCATGTGTGAAGGTAGATTGAGTAATATTAATGTAATATTAATTCAATTTTATCATTTGATGACTTCTTCTCATTTTAGAGTGTTATGACCACTCTTCAACTCCTAGAATTTTTCTTGAGTTCTTCATTGGTGGTGGCTTTGATTGGTGTAAATATTAATATGATTATTGTTGAGAAAATTAGATTTAAAGCATGAAAAATGATATTTTTGGCATCCAAATCATATCTGGAAATTCTGGAATTTTGGTGATGAAAAATATGCCATTTAATTATGTTGGATGTGTATTGGGCATTGGAATATTTTTCAGAAATTATTTCGGAGTGAAAATATACGAAAATAGCTGTCTAAACAACGAATTGGTCACTGTTTGGATAGCCCTTGAACTACCCAAGTACTATTAGGGCTTACCTGGCAGCCCCTATGTGTATTGGTTAGTCGGTTCGGGCAAAAATATCTTTTATACTGTTTTGAGGAAAAACGCTTTCGTAAAAGTTTCGTGATGTTTTCTAAATTATTTATATTGTTATTTGATAATAAATATAATATGTTTTAGGTGAAATATGAATGAATTATTCATATTATATATTGAATAATTTATTCGGTATGTTTAAAAGTTTGAAAATTACGATTTCGCCCGAACCGTGCTTCCGTTGTGCCTTTGAGAAAACTCCAATAAAATTGGTATCAGAGCGAGTTTGATCCTACATCCATTGCATCCATCATGCTTGATATATGATATTTAATCTAATTTAATTATTTTCATATGCATGTGAAATTAATTTGATTAATTTCGGATTATTTGACAATATGAAAATCTTCGTTAAATAAGGCATTAAAGTAACTAGTATTTGGAATACTTGTTTCTTGGTTCGCCTTGTCAGTACATATGTAAATGTTTTTTTGATGTTGTAGTTGTATCATGCCAAAGCTGTGCAGTTATGGCTGATGGTAGTTCATTTGTGCCGGTAGAACTTATATGATAAGAGACAATTTCAAGTGAAAGTGAAAATCCTGAACGTGCCAAAGCTGTCAGGACTACATCAGTAGCTTGAGATTGTCACTGACAAGTGAAGCCTTGAAATGCCTCATGTGAACGTGCCAAAGCTGTCACAATGAGAAACGGTCAGGACCAAAATCAGGAGTCACAGTGAGTGTGATTGACAATGAGTTGCCTACCTGTGAATATACATAGGCAAGAATGTGCCAAAGCTGTGAGTCGAAATATATTCACGGGGTCCACTTCTCACTATGGAATTCAATTTGATTATTGAAATCCCCTTTTCATTGGGGATTACGGTATTATGGAAAGTAGTTGGAGGCACTGCTGGGATAAAAATCCATAACTAAGGCAGTGTGTAATATTATGAAATTTGTCGCTTATGTTTTCCTTATTCTATAGAGTTGATAGAATTAAACTTTTAATCCACTGTATGCATATTTTATATATATGTTTTCTGACTTCACTTATGGTTGTAAATTTCTAGAATAAGTTCTATATTAAGAGTAGGCTTGGATATTGTTAGATTAGTCTAAACCATCGGGAACTGTTGTTCCGATTTTCTTGAAAATCAAGATGGTTAGTGACTTAGTTACTAAGTCACGATAGGTATTCTAAATAGATATCTATTTTAGGATATAATTCTCTAGAGAGAATAGTTTCTTGTGCAGTAAGAATTGAAATGAATTAGTTCATGTCTTGAGATTCTTGACTGGAATTAAGAAAACCCCAATTAGGTATTTTTTATCTGATAATGACCTTTCTTGGCTTTATTGACCTTTAGAGGTAATCTGTCCGACACAATTTGCTAATCAATTATTTGTAATTATTGTGAATAGATTAAGGAAAATTATAAAGCTATAAAAAGGAGATGTGTATAGTTGTGTGAAGAGAATATTGATTCTCACAATACGACAACTATAGGTATTGGATACCAAATCTCCCGTCTAGTTATTTAAAATATTATTTAATGATCGTTTTGATAAATGATATCAGAACTTGCGACTATTGGATAGTTACTTGTTCTTTATAAACAGTTGTTACATATTTTAATATGACTAGTAGTGTCATTGACGAAGGGAAAAACTGTTGGGAAGCGGCCGCGAGTGCGCAGCAGAAAATCAAGAAGAAATCAAATTATGATGCCGCTATCCCTTTGCCCAATACCCATTTGTTTTTATTATTCTACAAGCCTAGGCATGTTACAATATATTCTAAGCATAAAAACTCATAAAATATGCAAAGAACATAAACCTAAACATGTTAACTATCATAAGAACTCTAATTAAAATAAAGAAAGAAAAAGACTTACTAGAACCGAAGACTCCTCCAGTCCTCCCTCCAATCTACAAGCTTTTCTCAAACTCAAAAAGCTCTTCCACGTTCCAAAGAGCCACCCAAGTGTGTGGCCTCCAAAACTCTGCAAGACTACGCCTTGAGTGCACGAGTATTTTGCCATTGGTGCTAGCCTAGGCAAATACCTCAAAACATTTAACTCGAGGTTCCTCTAGTCAATTAGACTTAAGGATCCCCAAAATCAAATTCTTACTCTTAAACTTTAGAGTTGCTCACTTATATAAACCCAAGATATGAAAGGTTTGGTGCAAAAATTTATAAAGAATTCATTGGGTTTATATAGGTACTCCAAAGACAACAAAATTAATTAAGAATTGATGTGGGATAAATGATAATTTAATCTTAGCCATTGGATCTTAATTTAGTGGTATAATGAGATTATAAAACCCAAATAAGAGTTTGGGCCGAATTGGAATTCAAAACAAATAACAAATAAAAAAAAATTACTATTCACATTACTATTCACATTTTATTTATTTATTTATTCCAATTCCCAAAGTGCCCTTATCGTCATTCACCAATCCTTAAGCCACTATGGAACCTCATAAATGATCTGTTCAATAATTAAACACATTGAACCATTTATGAACAATTCCTACAGCAATCATATATGCTGTTAAATTTGTACTGTGCACTATTAACCATTGATTTCAACTTTGTTGTTTGTGACCTTTTGGGTTCCCCTCAAGTTGGACATGAGATGAATCGAGATAATTTAATTGAACATAAATTATCCTCCGATCAGATGGTCGTTCGATTTCAATGACCAAGATTGACATCTACCAACATGCCAAGGCCCCCAAATGAAAAGGAAAGATATATATACCCATTCTGTATGCGATTTACATATGATACGGTCCATCGCCTCACTGTATCCCCACCATTTAACCTAGGGTATAGAAAGTGTCTAGTCATATAGCCAAATGTATGATGTTGACCGTGTCATGAATCGTGTTAACCCAATAATCTCACATGATTCTTCCGCTGCGGCCACAGTCTCAACCACTGATCACACATATCAACTTGCGAACTGAAATACTACTCTTATAAGAAAATATTATCCGAGAGAGTAGCGATTCTCTGTTGTATCTTTTCAAACTTCATGTGTTTCAACAAATGACCCAATCATACCCTTATGACTGGATCTTTTGAACCGGGGAAGGAGAATGTAAAAGTTATTTGATCCACACATAAGATTTTAAAGACCTCAAGTCTAAGGACTAGTCATACAATCGATACATGAAATTTCTCTCAGAGACATGGGATAAACACTCAATGTGAAAACTTTATGTGGTTAGTTCGATGGACACGAGCAACTCATGCATCCATGTGATACACCAAGCGAACGGATCTTCGCTAGTAGCCTATGAGATCGGCTACCCCACTTAAGGGTGGATCATATCATCATGCTAGTTTCTCCACTTTGTGAACGCCCAGATTATTCACAAAACTATGACTAGGAATATTTAAGAGTAATGATTCTCATAAGGCGTGGAAGCCATCATCTTATTACTCCAAGGGCTTTATTACAGTGTTTGATGATTTAGATAAGTTATGTAAGACACGTCTAATAAAGATTGTCATTTTATTAATTAATGAAAATATTACAAATACATGTACATATAGCCCATCCACAAGTTGGATATAGGGCATATCCCTAACAATCTCCCACTTGCAGTATAGCCAACTAGTATGAATCTGGACACCATACTCTCGGGTGTGCCTATCATGCTTTTGTTGAGTCAGCCCTTTAGTCAGAGAATCTGCAATATTATCTTCTGTGAGTATTTTCTCTATAATAACTTCTTTTCTCTCAACAATTTCCATGATGAGATGAAATCGCCTGAGTACATGCTTGGATTTCTTGTGGGACCTTGGTTCATTTGATTGAGCAATGGCGAACGTGTTGTCACAGTACATCGTGACGCCATTCTTTATCGCGGGAAGCACTTCCAGCTTCGTGATGAACTTCTTTATCCAGACTGCTTCTTTAGTTGCCTCAGATGCTACAATATACTCGGCTTCAGTGGTGGAGTCCGTTGTAGTTGACTGCTTTGAGCTTTTCCAACTAACAGCTCCGCCATTCAAAGTAAACAGATATCCTGTTTGCGATCTGCTGTCATCCCTATCAGTCTGAAAGCTCGCATCACAGTAACCAATGACTTTCATCTCAGAACAATCTCCGTATGTCAAAAACACATCCTTAGTTCTTCTCAAATACTTGAGGATTGTTTTGATAGCTGCCCAGTGTTGCTCACCAGGATTTGGATGATACATGCTCGTTATGCTAAGAGCATACGAGACATCAGGTCTTGTACATAGCATGGCGTACATGATTGATCCTATTGCTGAAGCATAAGGGATCCTATTCATACGCTCTCTATCTGAAGGAGTATGTGGACATTGCTCCTTAGATAATTTGATTCCAAGACAAGTAGGTAAATTACCTCTTTTGGAATCTTTTCAAAACATTATCTATGTATGTAGATTGAGAAAGTCCTAACAACCTCTTATATCTATTACGGTAGATCTTAATGCCGAGGATGTAGGCTGCTTCTCCCAAATCTTTCATTGACAAATTCTGAGATAACCATTGCTTGGTGGCGTACATCATGGGAATATCATTCCCGATGATTAATATGTCATCGAAATATAATACAAGAAATACAACAGAACTCCAACTACTTTTCCTGTAAACAGAAGGCTCGTCTATATTTTTGATGAAGTCAAATTCTTTGATTGTCTCAAGAAATCATATATTCCAACTTCTGGAGGCTTGCTTGAGTCCATAAATGGATCGTTTAAGCTTGCAAACTTTATTATGATCGTCCTTAGATGCAAACCCTTTATGTTGTGTTATATAGACTTCCTCTACGAGGTTCTCATTAAGGAAAGTTGTTTTGACATCCATCTTCCAAATATCATAATCAAAGTGTGCAGCTAGTGCCAGTAAAATTTGAACGGACTTTATCATTGCAACATGCGAGAAGGTTTCATCATAGTCAATTCTTTGGATTTTTCTATAACCTTTCGCCACCAACCTAGCCTTATAGGTTTGGATTTTGCCTTCTGCATCAATTTTACGCTCGTAAATCCACTTGCAGCTTATAGGTTTTATTCCTTCAGGTGCATCCACCAAGTCCCAGACTTGATTCTGATACATAGAGTCTATTTCGGATTTCATGGCTTCAAGCCACTTGACTGAATCAATGTCATGCATTGCTTCGTCATAACTGGTGGGATCGTCATTATCAATGACCTGATCATGTTCCTCATCAATATGGAAACAATATCTTTCAGGCTCATATCTTTCCCTACCAGACCTTCTAAGTTTATAACCTTGTAGTTGTTCCGTCGCTGCCCTTTTGAGGGGCCTGGGGTTTAGTTCTATGTTAGTTTGTTCTTCTCATACCTCATCGAGGTCAAGTCTACTCCCACTATATTTCTTGAGAAGGAATTCATTCTCTAAAAATTTAGCATTTCGTGAGACAAATGTTCTTTGTTCATTTGGGACGTAGAACACATATGCTCTTGAGTTAAAGGCATATCCTACAAACTTACATTTAACTGCCCTTTCATCCAATTTGTTAGTTTGTGTGAGCTTAACATATGTGTCACATCCCCAAACTCTTAGATAACTAAGACTAGGATGTTTCCCAGACCATAACTCATATGGTGTTTGACTAACAGTATTGGAAGGAACTTGGTTTAGTAGTAATGTTGCAGTTTATAAAGCAAGACCCCAAAATTAAAGAGGTAGATCAGTGTGAGGCATCATTGATAGGACCATATCTAATAATGTCTGATTTTTCCTTTCAGAGACCTCATTATGCTGTGGAGTTCCCGGAGGAGTCCACTGGGAAACAATGCCATTTTCTCTCAAGTAATCTTGAAATTCATTGCTTAAGTATTCACCACCTCGGTCAGACCTTAGTGACTTAATACCTTTATTAAGCTAGTTTTCTACTTCCGCTTTGAAGACTTTGAATTTCTCAAAGGATTCAGATTTGTACCGCATAATGTACACATACCCATATCGCGAGTGATCATCGATAAGGGTAATGAAGTAGGAGAATCCACCTATAGCGGTGACTGACATTGGTCCACATACATCAGAGTGTATGAGTTCTGATGTCTCCAGTGCACGTTGTCATTTACCTTTGAATGGTATTTTGGTCGTTTTACCAAGTAAACAAGACTCACAAGTTCCATAAGGTTCATATTTCAAGGGTCTGAAATACCAATCCTTATGTAGCTTAGTTAATCTTGTTTCATTGATATGACCTAAGCGACTGTGCCATAGAAGTGATTCATTGAGATTATTCGAGTTAACGTTGTACATATTAGAGGTTGAACATTCTTTGTTAGTTTGTAAGACATAAATACCATTATTCAAAATACCATCTCCATATTTTATTTCATTGAAATAAATAGAATATTCATTACAACTTATTAGGCATGAAAAGCCTTTATTACATAAAGAAGAAATTGAAATGATGTTCTTTACAAGAGAAGGTACATAAACACAATCTTCTAAGTCTAAAACTAAACCATTCGGCAAAACTAATGAATAAGTCCCCACGTACAATGCAACCAGTTTGCTCCAGTACCCATGTGTATGTCAACCTCCCCATGACAGAGTCTCCTACTGTTTCTCAGGCCCTGCACACTGTTACACAATTGAGTCCCACAACCGATGTCAAGCACCCAAGTAGAAGGTTCAAAGTTTTGAGAATATAGTTCAATCATATACAATATACCTGAAACATTGGGCTTCTTGGCCTATTGGGCTTCCCTAGCTTCCTTGGCTTTCAAGGATCTGCAGTCATTCTTCCAATGACACTTCTTTCCACAAAAGAAACATTTCTCTTTTCCCTTTTTTCTTCTCCACCTTACCATTGGGCTTTAGGTGATCTGGAGCCTTGGCCTTGCCTTTATTTTTCTTTGGTCCTCGTGGCTTCAAGTCCATACCCATAAGCATGACGGAGGTTTTAAGCTCCGGTTTCAAGTCATTCTCTGCTTGCTTTATCAGATTGTGCAATTCTGCTAAAGTAGCTTTTTTATCAAACAGATGAAACTGCATAATAAAGTTAGAGAAGTCTTTTGGTAAGGACTGAAGAATTAGATCGTGACCTCTCTCATGATCCATGATGAACCCGAGGTTGGCCAGTTTTTCAATGTGGCCAATCATCTTAAGCACAATTCCACTAACAGATCATTCTTTATACCTTGTTTGGAATAAGACACAGTACACTTGGAATCTCACAGTATGAATGGAAGTTGCATACAACTCCTTCAAGTGAAAGATGATGGTTTGAGCATCCATATCTTCGTGAGCATTCTGAATTTCGTCCGACATACAGCCAAGCATTATGAAAACTTCTTGCTCATCATCATCGACGTGTTTCTTCCAAGCATCAAATGTATTTCGGTCAGCATCATCTGTGGGTTCAGGGAGAAATGGTCTTTCAAGAACATAGAAAATCTTTTCTTATCGTAAGACAATTTTAAGGTTTCTAAACTAGTCATTGTAGTTGTCCCCTTTGAGCTTATGCTCATCAAGGATGGAACGAAGTGATACTCTGTTTGCCATTTGAATGTTTGTTAAATATTTTAACCCATCTGTAGACAATAGAAACTGGACGACGATGTTCCGGTCTCGCGGCCCGATCGGGAGTACAGAGTAGCCTGCGGGGGACTAAACCGGATAAATAAAATGGAGTCGCCACCCGGTGTGAACAGGGAAAATGATTTAAGGCCGCACTCACCCCTCGCAAGGGAAGACCTCAAACCGTTAAGTTCGGAATGGTCCATTACTTATGCCACTTGTAATGAGCGGATTTGTGCAATAATTTAACCAAGTCTACACAACATACATGTCCAAGAATAACCTAAATCTAGTTCGCATTCCTAAAAAAATAAATCCTATGTCTAAGTCATCATGCTTTGAAAGTAATTATCACAACGGTAAACATACGATATCACACAATGAGCATGTTGAATCATCAAAAACGAAAACTAGATAGCAACCTAGGCATAAACATAGATTAAACTCCTATTGCGAAAGGAAATAACTATAACATACATAGGGAAATAACATATTAACGACCTAATCATGCTTAAGAAATAAATAACATACTAGCAACCTAATCATGCTCAAATACAAGGTTTGGATGAAAAGAAATACGTGTGTCTCTCAAGTGATACGTAGCATTGTATCCCGAGTGCAAACCGCAATACCGTCCATTCGGATTCGGCTACGGAATTTACGTCCGGGTTTCCATCCGATATACCACAAGAGAGAACACGTGTTCCGTTCACCCGGAAATCACATCATGCACCAATTCACAATAATCATGCGAAATAAAATAATAAAATAACTAAAAATAAAGGATAATAAATAAAAGGGTGCCTTCAGGTCTTACCTTTTAAGTTGCTTTGCGGGAGTGCGTTCCACAGTGCCGGAAGGGATATCGTTTTGCTATTTTCACTGGTCCGCTATTTTCGCTGTTTTCACAGGTTCACTATTTTCTCTGTTTTCACTGGTCCACTGTTTCCGCTATTTTCATGGGTCCGTTGTTTCTACTGTTTTGTCCATTTTCACTCGCTGTTTTCGCTCAT
This sequence comes from Zanthoxylum bungeanum, assembly GCA_019454045.1. Lineage (NCBI taxonomy): Eukaryota > Viridiplantae > Streptophyta > Magnoliopsida > Sapindales > Rutaceae > Zanthoxylum > Zanthoxylum bungeanum. The sequence continues at coordinate 509,232 of SKCR01030641.1, read as the reverse complement.
CATTTTTTTTGTATTTTTCTTTTTATTTTCCCTCCTTATTTTCTCTCTGCTTTTAACTTAAATTCTCTCTATTTTCTTCGCTGTTCGGGGACGCTGTTTTGGGTCTTTTGAGGGTTAGTCTTGGGTGTAATTCTTGGACTCGGTTTTGGGTGATTTACACACTGTTTTAGGGTTATCATTCGCGTGTGCATGGGCGTGAAGGTTAAGGACAGTGAGTGAAGATGTTGTTTGGGTGCAGTTAGGGTTCGGTAAAGGGGTTGTACATGGGACTGCAGTGGCGTGAGCTGCTTTGGTGAGGTGCAGTGTGGTTTTCACGTGTGTGTTGTTTGATTTGAGAATGAGAGGGTTGTGAATGAGAGGCCGAAGAGCTGATAAGGACGTTTATTATATGCGCAGCTCACTGGTCAGTTTAGTAAGGAGCCGAGAGAGGCAGTGAGGGGCTGAAATGGATGGGGTTACGTGCGTGAGAGGGGCTACTGATGGGGGCAATTTTGGGGCTTCAAAAATGGCAGAGAGTCAGTCATCTTTTTCTGTGAATGATGGTGAAGATAATAGGCTGAGTTGGGTGCTATGTTTAGGGGCAGTGAGCTGTTGGTGGCGTTGTTTGGTGGCTAGCTACGTGTGGCGTGAAAATGGCTAGGTCAGATGGCAGTTTACGTGAAAGGAGTGCAATGGCTGGGCAGTTTGGCATGGCTGAGTTAGGGTTTAATAGCTTTGTTCACGTCCAGGGTTGTAGGGGCTGTTTGCCGTGGTTGAATGGCTGATGTACTAAGGGATATGTGATCTACGGGCTAGGCGAGAGTTGGCAAGGCATAACATGTTTGTGGGGGCTATTTTTGGGAGGGCTCAGCTAAGGAGCTTTAGGGTGTTAAGGTGTGTGATGAATGGAGAGGGACCGTGAAGGCTTGACTGTGGCAGTGAGTGGAGCAGATTTAGGGTTTCATGCACGTGTCTCTCCTCTCCTTTTTATGCGTCCCTCCTCCCTATTACCGTGAAGATGATGATGGTTTCCCTCGTTCTAGGTTGTGAGCTGTGCGTGAATAATGGAGATGATAGGGCGTGAATGAGGGAGATAATCGAGAAGATTGGGAGGATGATTGAGGAAAATAATGGAGTTAATTCGGTGATGGGAGCCTGAAAACGTGTGGGGTTTTTGACAATTTGTAAAGGAAGAAATAGTGTTTTTGGGCATGGGGGTTTTGGTTTTTTTTTGTTGTTTTGTATGTTGCTTTTTGGCTTGGTGAGATGCATGATTGGTGTGGGTGTGGAATGGCTCACGTGGGAGTGTATGGGGGTGGTATGTGCTTTGTTGTTTATTATTTGGTGAGGGGCGTGAGTGGCATGGCTTGGCATTTTATGGAATTATTATTGAAAGTGGGGGAGGGGGCGTGAAGTATGGGGCTTTGGTTTGTTGATTGCATCGAATTGTTATGGAAAATGGGTGGCTTTCACGTGGGGTGATGGGTAGGAAAAGGATGGTGAATTATTTTTGTTGTGTGTGTGTGTATTACACGTGAATGAGGGTTGTGTAAATTCAAAACTGAGACCGAACGAGCGAACCCGAAGCTTGAACAAGCGAACCAAATCCAATAAAAATGTCAATTCTTGACTCTTCCCTTCCGACGACCGCTTTCCGCAACTTCCGTAACTAAAAAGTAATACCTCCATTCGAGGCTCATCATTGGGCTAATATGTAAAAATTCAATGCCTATACCACCTGTCAAGAGAGAATGTTAAAATTAGGAGTATGTTTTCATTAATGTTTCATAATAACATGGGCTTTTAATATTATGAAGTTGTTCCCACTCAATTGTTTTAAAATTTTAAGCGAATCGCATCAACCCCAATATGATGGATTTCTTGTGGGCAATGATCCCATTATCATCATTTCATAACTCCGAATAGGGCCGGTCATTATAAAATACGATAATTAGGTAGGTTCCCAACCAATTTATGATATATATCACAATTCATTGTTCATTGGGTTGGGCAATCAAACATGCCATAGCTTATGCTAGTCCTTGTAGACACCCAACCTTTGCCACTAAGTTATAAGACCACGCCTAAGGGTCGATGCGTCTTATGACTTTGAAAAGTCAAACCATTGTCAATAGTATGATTTAGGGACAAATTGGTATTTGTCAGTCTGGTAAAGCCTAGTCTTGCCAATACGGTTTCAGCCCTTTAAGTCTATACTTTACAATTGGAGGCAAATTTTAGACTTAAATTATTATTGAGGATTTTAGCAAGTTTAAGTGAATAACTGTCAAATGGATTCCTCCATTGAAAATTCCCCAGAGTGAGGGTGGAGCGAACTCTCTTAAAAAACCCTTACCTCTTAGGCTCTTATTGCCTTGGTAACAGGAATAAACAATAGATCCTCCAAATTATTCCAACACTTTAAATATGCTTTTAGGTAAGCTTTGAGTAAATGATTATCTAGATGTCTTCAGAGTTTTTCCTTTTGGCTATAAAAAGGTAGTGAGTGAAGGAATACACAAAATCATTATCTAATTTTAGTAATACCTTTGGTTAAATTAACTTTAGTTTGGAAAATTTTATTAATGACTTGGTCCCACCCTAATTGTATCTTTTATAATGTCTTTTATTATAAACAAGTGATTTATATTTATTAGCCTTAAAGGTAATAAATCTCTAAGTTCATCACGAAATAATTACTTAACTAAGGGATAAGGAATACACTATTTATTTCCTTAGAAATTCTCTAGATGTTTGCACCTTAAAATAATCATGCCAATTCTAATCATACATAGAATCATCAAGCATATGAGTTTTAATAAGTTGGAATTATTTTAGGCATTAAATAACTTTGATTAATATTTAATTATGATATTGCATTTTATTTTAATCAAAAAAATTTACTATTCATGTTAAATGCATTTTAACAATTCAAATCTTAACCAAATCATGCAAAACTTGTGCCTAAAATTAAGTTCAGGGTGTTAGCTTTACAACGAGCTTTTACACACCCAATTTCGAGTTCAAATGAGAGAGAACTAATCAAAACAAATACGGCGCACTGATACCGCTGTTGGGAAGCGGCCGCGAGTGCGCAGCGGAAAATCAAGAAGAAATCAAATTATGATGCCGCTATCCCTTTGCCCAAGACCCATTTGTTTTTATTATTCTACAAGCCTAGGCATGTTACTATATATTCTAAGCATAAAAACTCATAAAATATGCAAAGAACATAAACCTAAACAGGCTAACTATCCTAAGAACTCTAATTAAAATAAAGACAGAAAAAGACTTACTTGAACCGAAGACTCATCCAGTCCTCCCTCCAATCTACAAGCTTTTCTCGAACTCAGCAAGCTCTTCAATGTTTCAAAGAGCCACCCAAGTGTGTGGCATCCAAAGATGCACACACCAAAGCCAAAACTCAACGGCAATACTACGCCTTGAGTGCACGGGTATTTTGCCCTTGGTGCTAGCCTAGGCAAATACCTCAAAACTTTTAATTCGAGGTTCCTCTAGTCAATTAGACTTAAGGATCCTCAATATCAGTCGCTTACTCTTAAACTTTATAGTTGCTCACTTATATAAACCCAAGATATGAAAGTTTTAGTGCAAAAATTTGTAAAGAATTCATTGGGTTTATATAGGTGCTTCAAAGACAGCAAAATTAATTAAGAATCTGATGTGGGATAAATGTTAATTTAATCTTAGCCATTGGATCTTAATTTAGTGGTTTAATGAGATTATAAAACCCTAATAAGAGTTTGGGCCGAATTGGAATTCAAAACAAATAACAAATAAAAACAATTTACTATTTATATTACTATTCACCTTTTTATTTATGTATTTATTTATTCCAATTCCCAAAGTGCCCCTATCGTCATTCACCAATCCCTAAGCCACTATGGAACCTCATAAATTATCTGTTCAATAATTAAACACATTGAATCATTTATGAACAATTCATACGGCAATCATATACGCTGTTAAATTTGTACTGTGCACTGTTAACCATTGATTTCGACTTTGTTGTGTGTGACCTTTTGGTTCCCCTTAAGTTGGACATGAAATGAATCATGATAATTTAATTGAACATAAATTATCCTCCGATCAGATGGTCGTTCGATTTCAATGACCAAGGTTGACATCTAGCAACATGCCAAGGCCCCCAAATGTGAAGGAAAGATGTATATAACCATTCTGTATGCGATTTACATATGATACGGTCCCTCACCTCACTATATCCCTACCATTTGACCTAGGGTATGGAAAGTGTCTACCCATATAGTCAAAGGAATGATGTTGAGGTGTCTACCCTAGGGAGATTGTTGGACAATTATGACCCATAGCATCACTATTTGTACAGATCATGGTGTTGTTGTACAAATTAACTATGTGACAAAGGAAATTGCCCTTTTATCATTTGTAATTATATTACCAAGATATATAAATGATAGAAGGTCCTTATGATTAGTTCCGGATTGAGATGATATGAGAGTATCAATCCAGGAAGGTTTAATCATTAAATATCCCTAGTCGGAGTATTATCGAGATTGGACATCGATAATGCGTAAAATACTAGTATTACACTTGTGCGCGTTGTGGGAGCATAACGACATAGTTCTCATATATTTGGGTATAGGATACTCATGCAAGTGTAATAGGAGGTTGTGTTTACCGATGATACGGAAACAGCTTCGCTCTGGATAGACCCCTCGGAATTCCATTAGTAGTATGACTATGTGTCTATGGAAGTCTGAATCAGGGTAGGTGTATTTGGTCTTAACTTGAGGCTTGCACCGCTAATACTTGCGACAATCAAAATACTTTGGTTTTGGTCGTCCAGGGCTTTAACAGGTTCTGTGTACGCCTCTTCTGGGTATATTGAGAATCGTAGTGTATTGGGTGTGATGTCAAGACGGAAGTATCACTCCAGTCATAGTGGAGATGATGATCATGTACGATACGGAACTGGTGCTCTTATATACTGCAATCATCGGAATAATATGACTAGGTCATGATTATCGATTATAGAGACTAGTTACCAGAGATCCGATATGTGCTTCGTACGGGCAGACACTATTCCAGCCTCAGGCCTAGCACGTGACATCCGATACTGGATCGAAATACGCAATACTATGTATATTAGGCGTGATAAAGATCATATATTCCTTTAAGAATATTTCTGGAGAATTGGGTAGGCACGGTGCTTTGCTAGAAGCCAACCATGTCTTGTAAATCGGTAAAAACGTAGTACTAGGTACGTACGTGTTCGGATAGTCCGATGACCGGATTTACTACCAACATATCTGGGGATCTCATGGCTCGCTTCTCGAAGATTCACCGATGACGTATGACTCGAACTTTATTATTCTGGGATTAATTATAAGAGAGAGAAAATTAATCTGGGATTAATTACGGAGATATTTTGTCTGGGATAAAATATTATTTAAAGAGAGAGAATGATTAATTTGGAATTAATCGATAAAATAATATATTCGATATATTATACAAAATTAGATTTCGACGCGGAATTAAAATTAGATTTTAATTCGGGCGAACGAGTTAATTTAGAATTAATTCGTTAGCGATGTGAATAGTAATTTTGCTAGGCATAATTATTTAATTAAATTTGATTTTATTACGTCGCAACGGAAAATTCATTAATTTGGGATTAGCGAACCCGAGCCCGGTAGTGTTTGCGGTCTCACTCGCATTTTGAATTCAAGTGCGGCCCACAAGCCACATCAAGCGTCAAATCACTAGTCAATCAAGTGATGGATGTCTTGTCACTTTGAGTGATTGACAACTAGTCAATATTCATGATTGATGGTGGTGGTTGGATGGCTTTAATGCTTGTACCATTTTTGAAAGTTGAATTTGGTATATCTTTTAATGATTTTGGAAATCAAAGACTAATACACAATTTCTCACTCTCTCTTCTCTATCTCTTGGCCTTGGGCCATTTTTCCTTCTTTATTCCTTCTCAAGCCGAGAACAAGATGAAGAACAAGGGAAAGATTTGCGGCAAATTTTTCCGAGTGCTAGCACACATTAGGAGTCTTACGAAGGTGATAGGGAAACCCACCCGTGGGCATGGCATGCACACCCAAGCTTGGAGCTTGGCCGAGTAAATGGAGCACAAAATGGAGGCCAAAAACCATGAGCACCTTGGAGGAAAAGCTTGAAGATTTTTTTGTTCCTCGCATCGCAAAAGCCGATCAATGTAAGTATGATTCTGCCATACTTCGTTTGAGTATTCACACATGATTTATATGATTAAATCGATCCCGGGACTATAGGAGAAACCCAACAATGGTATCTTGAGCCATTTTGAGCATGAAATATACTTAGGGTAAAATTTGGGTAAATTGGATTTGAGCATGTTTTGACTAAATTATTTGTTTGAGCATGCTTGTATATGGATGACTTGGAGTTATTTGTGATCAATTTTGTGAAAAATGGATTGGATCAATTTTTCCCCAAAATATAGGCTTGGCCGAAACTTGGAGGTGCCCTAATGTCATGGAATTTTTTATTTTTGATCATTGGATAAGTTGAAAATACTTGGGATAAATTGATTTGAGATTTAATTGGATTGAAATCGAAATCAATTTTGAAAAACCCTAATTGTCGTGACTTGTAGCATGTAAAATGATGGATTTTTTTATTCAATTGTGTTGGACATAAGTTGATGATGACAAGCATAATTAATTGAGTAAATTGGTGTTTTGGAAATATTAATTTGGTTAATTAATTATGGCTATACACTTTAGATTAATTTAATTTTGAAATTTGGAATTTTGTGATTTAATTAATTGAGCTTAATTTAGAAATTGGGCTTGTAAAGTTGTATTTGGGTTTAATGGGCTTGGTTGGTCCAAGTTTGGTTTAGGCTAATTGGTTGGATCCAATTGGGCCCAAAACCATATCCATAAAGTCCAAATATAACTAATGGACCTTTAATTTTAATTGGGCCTAAATTGGTTTCTTTGCAAATAAGGGTGATTCCTTAAATGGGCTTTGGTATTTGGGTTTGACCCATATTGACCAACAGTCCATGCCTTAAGAAATTAATTGACAGCCCATTGGACTTTAAATTAAATTGACATTGGATGTCAATCGGGCTTCGAGACCCGTAATGATTAGATTTAGAATCTAAGTCGTAAAGGCTCATTAATAAAGTGTAATATTTAATTTGGAATTAAATAATGAAATAGTATTAAATACAAATTAAATTGGATTTAATATTGTAGTTTAATATAATTCAAGAATTCGTACTTTGAGTATTTATTCTTAAAACGAGTTGGACTCTCGCAAAATCAAATCGTTGTTTGAACATTGGATGGTCATTAATTTTCATTAATTTTCAGATTAATTAATTGGATTAGATTGATTGATTACATGCTTTGTGTGAATACATGAATGCGATGCATGAATAATGTATATCGGATGGATATTAGATGGGTGAGGGCAATTTTGGAAATTGTTGTAATAAATTTAGAATTTATTAAATTGGACCTGCTAGTCCAGCCTATTACCTCTTGACTCTTTGTATTTCTCTTCTCACCTATTCCCCTCAATGTAAATGAGGTTTCTTTAGAAGTGTTATGTAATCGGGTAGAAGTAATACTTGTGATAGCGGGAGAGAGGAAATGGAGAGATTTGTTCTAGGAACAATGTGTTAAGTATCCATCCGCGTATCATTATTATTTTATTTATACACGCCTTATTATGTTTTTAGAATGCATATTTAAGGGTGTATGATGATGAGACCTTAACAAAGATAATTAATTGGTTGCCAATTACGCGAAAAACCCTCAACACATATTAAGCGTTTTTCCTTCCATTGAGTGATTCTTACTCAAGATCCAAGATTGGCACTGGTTTGTTCGCCAAAGTCAAGACCTTTGTCCGTCGCGGATGTGTTTGAATCATGAAGGCTTTGTTCCACAATGGTGTCTTGTCCAAGTTGTGATTTGTTGGCCAAAGTCAAGATCACTTCTTGTCCATCGACATCGATTACGAAGCTTTCCAAGGTCAATGGGTTCCGCTTTAATGGGATCATTAAGTTTGTTGTGCCAAAGCCAGACTTAGTTGATTCAGAGGAAAAAGGTTAGGGAATATATTGGATATATTGGCATATATAGGATATATGTTTCGGACTTGGATGTCCACCTATTGGATCTTTGGGATCCAATTGATCTTAGAGATCTACCTAGTTAAGTATCATACAATTTGTTGGCCAAAGTCAAGATTGTGTGTTATTTAACGGGATCCTAGCCCACTAGGAAACAAGGTTTCCCGAGTACTCCACAGAGGGTTAGAGGCTCGCCGAAAAATAGTGGGAGGCAAGTATTAAATTTGCAATATTCATTTAGTTACTTGCCAATACGCGCTCATTTCAAATTTTTCATCAAATAAATTAATATATTAGTTGGACTAATATTTAATAGTTGTTTTAATTAAATAGTTGGACTGTATTCAAACGATTTCAAAAGATAGTTGATTATATAATTGGATTATAGTAATCAATATATTTGAATTATCCAATTAAATTATAGTTGATTATATAGTTAAACTATAATAATCATTATAATAAATAGTACCTAAAATCGTTGATTCGATAGTTGGACTATTGGAATCAAGATAACTGAAAGATTAACGTTTAAAACATAATCCTGGGTGAAAATGTATTTAAATGGTTTAATTTTCAGATTGGGAATAAAACCTCAGGATAGTCCTAGGAACTGAGAAGTTGTTCTATTTGATAGAGTAACATCTTGGGCCTAAGCTCGGAGTTGAGCAAATAGTAGAACATGATATTTGGAATATTCATGTGATGATAACTTTAAGGCTTAATCCATTATGCTTGCCACAAAGACTCCTTAATTTCTTAGTCAGAACTAAGGATTAGATATTTATAATATGATAATGAAATTGAAGGATCTTCATATATCTATTCTTAGATCTTAGAAGTACAAATTGTAATAGTAAACTCTTAGAGAGTTGATGGCTATGCTCAAGGAGACAAAGCCAGAGTTTGCAATAGGGCAAGAAGTGCAAGGCGCATCTTACTTCGACATTCCAGAAGGCCAAGGCTTGGCCGGCTTCTGGGGTGTGGAAAAAGGGCAAAGGCAAAGTCATTATAGTCTTCTAGGAAAACAAAGGACATATCCCAAGATGTCGGCCTAAATTGTGGCAAACGAGGTCACTGAAGCGTGACTGCCGTATGGACAAGGCAGACATGAAGGAACTGAAGACGGGCAAGGATCTGACTTCAAGAATGTTTGTCATAAATATGTTCACTACTAGTATTAAAATTGGATTTTAGATACTAAGTGTGGTACATAAATATGCATTGATGTGCAGAATCTGCTGGTTAGCAGGATACTGACTTCAGTTGAGATCTATCTGCGATCGGAAATGGTACGAGAGTCGCTGTTTTAACCATAGATACCTAAGTTTAGGAACTACCCTTAGGGTATGTACTTAAATTAGGAAACTATTACAATGTAACTAGTTTGACTAGAAACATTATCTCTATATCAGGGTTTAACCCGTTGCGGGTATATCTTTATATTCTAGAACACTAAAGTGTTTTATTTTATAAAGATGATATTGAGATAAACACATTAGATGTGAATAACAGTATTTATATTTTGAATATAAATAAATCTCAAACGTATAACAGGACAAACAAATAGCTAAAACTGATTTAATCAGTTGAGACTTATAAGTGGCATTGTTGTCTGGGACACAATTAACAAGACTCGTATGTCCACACTTTCGAAGAGTGGATACTAGGACGGATTTGATTCTATTCAAATAATGTCTACGAATCTAGTTTATTAGGAAAAGTGCCTAAAACACTTTTACTTGGTAAAAGTGCAAGTGCCACCGCTCTGTTAGCCCTCGTTCATAGTGACGTAAGGGGGCCCATGTCTAGCTAGGCTAGAGGTGGATATGAATACTTCGAAACCTTTACGGATGTGGCATTACGTTATGGTTATATGTTTCTTTTGAAACATGAATCAGAAACTTTTGATTAATCAAAGAGTTTCAAAACGAAGTAGACAAACAGATCGGCTAAAGTATTAAACCGTCACGGTTAGACCATGATGGAAAATACTTAAGCAATAAGTTTCTCAAATACTTGAAAGAGTATAGTATTCTTTCAATGAGGACTCCTCCCGGAACTCGTCAATTTGACGGTGTGTCCGAACGGAGAAATCGAATTTTGTTGGACATGATAAGGTTAATCATGAGTCGCTCTAAGCTACCATTTTCCTTCAAGGGATACGCATTAAACAGTGCAAAACTTATTTTGAATAAGGTTCCATAAAAATCTGTTTGACATATTTCATATTAGATATGAACAATAAAGAAACTGGGTTTTCTCATTCCTATAGATTTGGGAATGCTGGGCATATGTTTGGATGATACCAAACTAAAACCCAAATCGGATAAGTGCCTAAGTTGTGGGTTATCCTAGGGAAACCAAAGTATAGTACTTATACAACTCACTATAGAACAATTTAATTGTTGCTCACCATGCGGTTTTCCTAAGAGGAATACCGATATGTAGTGGTAAATGGGAGGAAAGTAAAACTCGATGAAAATCGGAGTACTACTATTCCAAGCACCGATTCCTTAATAGAACACAAATAGTTCATCAAGGATGAAACTATACCACAATCTTCGAATAAACAAGAACCACGTAAGTCGGAGAGAGTCAAAAAATAATCTGGGAGATATAGGTTTCTGATCTCACCTCATAAAGATGTCAATCTTATTGAGGAAAACGAACTGACTACGTATGATGAAGTGATACAAGGTATCGACTCCCTATTATGGCAAAGTGTCATGATGTCCGAAATGGATTCCATGTATACCAACTATGTTTGGACACTAGTTTTTGTATCGCAAGGCATTGTGCCTATTGGTACTATATAAGTCTTCAAGGAAGACATACATGGAAGGCAACATACCAACGTACTAAGCTAGGCTTGTAGCGAAAAGGTATCGTTATCAACATTTGTCGATTACGACGAAACCTTTTATATGTTGCCATGGTTAAATCCATTTGGATAATGCTTGCTAATGCTGCATGTTTCATTTATGAAATATGGCAGCGGAACGTCAAAATCGCTTTCCTTAAAAGGAAACCTTTTGGAGGATGTTTACAACATCCTGACGGTTTTGTCGTACCAAAACAAGCAAATAAGGTTTGCAAGTTATTTGATCATTGATGGATTTTAGCAAGCATTGTTTTCTTGGAACTATCATTTTGATGTAATCATAATGGTATATGATTTAATTCAAAATGAAAAAGATTCTTGTGTATATTAGGAGGTTAGTGGGAGCGCACTGACAATGATTGTCCTATAAGTAATGATGACATATCATTTCTTGGAAATGATATTCCTATAATAGAATCGGTGAAAGCTTGGCTTTCATGAAAATTATCCGTAGAATTCTTGGGAGAGACAACCTTTATTCTAGGAATAAAGATCTACTAGGATAGATCTAAAAGTTGTTGGCACTCTCCGAGAACTCGTACATTGAAATAACTGTACGCGACCTGGTGTCTCATATGTTTTGAGCATATGGTGTCACAATCAGGCCAATCCTAGTGATGGTCACTAGATTGAAGTTAAGAACATCCTTAAGTATCTTAGACGAACTAAGGTGCTTTCTTAAACTACGGAGAATGAGAACTTGAAGTGACTGGGTTGATCGTTGTAAGTTTCCTAACCGATAAAAACGACTATAAGTCGTAATAAAGGTACAATAAAGTTTGAATAATGGAACAATGAGCTGGAAATCTTCCAAGAAAGATACTGTTACCGAATAAACAACACAAGCGGGTTATTGTTGCAGCTGAGGCAGCAACAGAAGCCATTTGGGTCGATAACAATCCTAATTAGATTAGGAATAGTTATATTAGCAGCTGAGCTAGGCTACAGCACAGGCTAAAGAATTAAAGGTCTCATCAACGATCCAGATATATACTTCAATTTCATCTGATTCATTCGGATCATACATCGTGGCGATGTGATGATCGAATAAATCGCATCAGATGATAACCATGCAAATCCGTTAACGAAAGCATTTTCTCAGCAGAAGTTTGAGCGAACCGTACATAGTTCGGGTGTAGGACACTTGAGTGATTGGCTATAGGCCAAGTGGGAGATTGTTGGACAATTATGACCAATAGCATCACTATTTGTACAGATCATGGTGTTTTGTACAAATTAACTATGTGACAAAGGAAATTGCCATTTTATTTTTTGTAATTAGATTACCAAGATATATAAATGATAGAAGGTCCTTATGATTAGTTCCGGATTGAGATGATATGAGACAGTATCAATCCACGAAGGTTTAATCATTAAATATCCCTAGTCGGAGTATTATCGAGATTGGACATCGATAATGCGTAAAATACTAGTATTACACTTGTGCGCGTTGTGGGAGCATAACGACATAGTTCTCATATATTTGGGTATATGATACTCATGCAAGTGTAATAGAAGATTGTGTTTACCGATGGTACGGAAACAGCTTTGCTCTGGATAGACCCATCAGAATTCCATTGGTAGTATGACTATGTGTCTATGGAAGTCCGAATCAGGGTAGGTGTATTTGGTCTTAACCTGAGACTTGCACCGCTAATACTTGCGACAATCAATATACTTTGGTTTTGGTCGTCCAGGGCTTTAATAGGTTCTGTGTACGCCTCTTCTGGGTATATTGAGAATCGTAGTGTATTAGGTGTGATGTCAAGACGGAAGTATCACTCCAGTCATAGTGGAGATGATGATCACGTAGGATATGGAACTGGTGCTCTTATGTACTGCAGTCATCGGAATAATATGACAAGGTCATGATTATCCGATTATAGAGACTAGTTTCCAGAGATCCGATATGTGCTTCGTACGGGGCAGACACAATTCCAGCCCCAGGCCTAGCACGTGACATCCGATACTGGATCGAAATACGCAATACTACGTATACTAGGCTTGATAAAGATTATATATTCCTTTAAGAATATTTCTGGAGAATTGGGTAGGGATGGGGCTTTGCTAGAAGCCAATCATCTCTTGTAAATCGGTAAAAATGTAGTACTAGGTACGTACGTGTTCGGATAGTCTAACGACCGGATTTACTGCCAGCATATCTGGGGACCTCATGGGTCGCTTCCCGAAGATTCACCGATGACGTATGACTCACACTTTATTAATCTAGGATTAATTATAAGAGAGAGAAAATTAATCTGGGATTAATTACGGTGATTTTTTATCTGGATAAAATATTATTTAAAGAGAGAGAACGATTAATTTGGAATTAATCGATAAAATAATATATTCGATATATTATACGAAATTAGATTTCGACGCGGAATTAAAATTAGATTTTAATTCGGGCGAACGAGTAAATTTAGAATTAATTCGTTAGCGACGTGAATAGTAATTTTGCTATGCATAATTATTTAATTAAATTTGATTTTATTATGTCGCAACGGAAAATTCGTTAATTTGGAATTAGCGAACCCGAGCCCGGGAGTGTTTGCGGGCCCACTCGCATTTCGAATTCAAGTGCGGCCCACAAGTCACATCAAGCATCAAATCACTAGTCAATCAAGTGATGGATGTCTTGTCACTTTGAGTGATTGACAACTAGTCACTATTCATGATTGATGGTGGTGGTTGGATGGCTTTAATGCTTGTATCAATTTTGAAAGTTGAATTTGGTATATCTTTTATTGATTTTGGAAATTAAAGACTAATACACAATTTCTCACTCTCTCCTCTCTATCTCTTGGCCTTGGGCCATTTTTCCTTCTTTCTTCCTTCTCAAGCCGAGAACAAGATGAAGAACAAGGGAAAGATTTGCGGCAAATTTTTCCGAGTGCTAGCACACATTAGGAGTCTTACGAAGGTGATAGGGAAACCCACCTGTGGGCATGGAATGCACACCAAAGCTTGGAGCTTGGCCGAGCAAATGGAGCACAAAATGGAGGCCAAAAATCTTGAGCACCTTGGAGGAAAAGCTTGAAGATTTTTGTTGTTCCTCGCAACGCAAAAGCCGATCATTGTAAGTATGATTCCGCCATACTTCTTTTGAGTATTCAAACATGATTTATATGCTTAAATCGATCCCGGGACTATAGTAGAAACCCAACAAGAATCTCACATGATTCTTCCGATGTCGCCACAGTCTCAAGCACTGATCACACATATCAACCCGCGAACTGGAATACTACTCTTATAAGAAAATATTATCCGAGCGAGCGGCGATTCTCTGTTGTATCTTTACAAAATTCATGTGTTTCAACAAATGACCCAATCATACCCTTATGACCAAATCTTTTGAACCGGTGAAGGAGAATGTCAAATTTATTTGATCTACAAATAAGATTGTAAAAACCTCAAGTCTAAGGACTAGTCATATAATCGATACATGAAAGTTCTCACAGACACATGGGATAAACACTCCATATGAAAACTTTCGGCGGTCAGTTCGATGGACACGAGCAACTCATGCATCCATGTGATAAACCAAGCGGACAAATCTCCGCTAGTAGCCTATGAGATTGGCTACCCCACTTAAGGGTGGATCAAATCATCATGCTTGTCTCTTCGCTTTGTTAACGCCCAGATTATTCATAAAACTATGACTAGGAACGTTTAAGAGTAATGATTCTCATAAGGCATGGAAGCCATCATCTTATTACTCCAAGGGCTTTGTTACAGTGTTTGATGATTTATATCAGTTATGTAAGACATGTATAATAAATATTGCCATTTTATTAATTAATGAAAATATTACCAATACATGTACATACAGCCCATCCACAAGTTGGGTATAGGGCATATCCCTAACGTAAACATTAAGAAAAATATTAGGTTTAGTAAATAGCTTATAACAATACTTTATGAGATTTTATCATTTAAGCATTATATGTTTATTCCGTATGATAAAGGATGGTCTGATACGAGATCGCACCACATATCCTTATCCATTTAACGAATATTGTATTCGGGAATGTTATTAAATCTCATTTAACCAATGATTATCATTGAACCATAATATTTATTAAACTGACACATTAGATGTATGTAGTGAATTATAAATTGCCTTGGGTAGTTTTATTTACTTCGTAACTTAGTCTATGAGCTGTCATGACTTAGTTGCATGTTTCTGATGAAACGCGGATAGAATATTTTGATTGGTTCAAAGATATTCGATCTGAAGTTTTGAAAACTGTATCTTTAAAATTCATAGTGAGTCTTTGAATTGTTCAAAGATCTTTGATACGATCAAACATATGAATTTATGGCAATTAGTTCTAAGATTATTCAATGAATATGATTCTTACTCAATATTTTTCTTATACGATTCCATTTTGATGGAATAGGTTAAAGAGAGTAATCGAATCTTATATGATTTGATTCGTTTGATATTGAGTGGTACCGAATTAGTTTCAATACACTTGGGGATATGCTCCAGTAACACTAATTCATCCCTTTAATTAAGGTTCTATTAGTTTTTACAGTTACGTATTTGATATGTATAGGTAGAAAATTCAAATCTTGAAAAGTTTGAGATTTGAATCTTTCTTTTGTATAATGGTTATATAATTCAAAGTACTTGAGCCTCAGAGGTACAAGTAAAAGTTTATCATTTATTCTATTTAATAGAATATTGTATTGTATTTGATAGAATATCTTTTCTATGTTCCCGAGAAAAAAAAATTATTTTATTACTTGGTGTATAACATTAGATGTTGACCGTTGTAGAAAAGACTTGACTTATTGAAGTCAAATGTGAGAGTGATAAACTATAAATGGAACTACATAATTAATAAGATGAAAAGACCATTAGACATCTTCCATATAAGTCCAATAGGATGTCAGAATAATTTGCGAAATATTTGATACTAAATGGTTATGTTGTTTTCTTATCGAAGAAAATTATCGTATAACTTATAGTGGGAGCGATATTTGATATCGATTTCAGAAGTTAGCATTGAATAATAGATCTAAGATTGTTCATAGCTTACTACAATCAAATTTTGAACTTGATTGAGCTTTTGTTATGAATCATTCATAAAATGTGCAAATGGTTTCCACAACAAAAGCAAAGTGAGCTTATTAAAGGTTTGACCTTTATAGTATGACAATGAGAAAAGTTATACTCAGCAATCTATTATAGATTCTGAGAAAACTTGTCTTTAGTCATATTAATTGAACAATTAAATATATGTTGTTTAATGTTGATATTCAACTATGTATTTTAGCTAGGAATATAAAGTGGCGTTCCTGGATAGTTTCTTCGGATGAGAGATATGTTGTGACTTCTTTGTTTGAAGAGTTCATTCTGGAATGGCCCTGGAATTTTTATTCTACTAAGATGACAATTTGATATACCAGCTTATAGAGCCTATTGTAGATTCAGATGAGCTTTCCGGTAATTTGTGTTCTCTAATTTTGATAACAGTCAGATTGTCTGATTTTATCAAAGCATAGAGAATACATATGTGATAGTAGGGTTAGTGGGAGCATAGAAATTTCTTTTTAGTGTTATATATCATAACGACATTATCATTATTAATGTAATAATTAGATGTTTGTGAGGTAAAAGGTTTACTTAAGCCTTCTTTTCTCCGTAAAAGCAATGAGAATAGTCTTTGTTATATTCGATATAAAGTTTTATATATGATATAAAATAAGAGACTTGTGAGATACTCTCATTAGTCGTGCATTAGATATGATCTAATAAAAGACACAACAAGACTATCTGTGTGACAGTTAGTATAATTGTTTGACAGTTAGTGTGTCTTTTGTATATAGTATTTGTCTTTCATAAAGGATCATTCCTTTGTCGAAAGAGAAATTAATTAGAATGTCTAGCCTATGATGACATAATGAATAATGTATAATGTGTGATTAAAGATATCAATTTAATTGTAATTATTACGAGTTATTTTGATACGATGTAGACCATAGGATGTGTCTTGAAACATGTTCTTTGTTATCTTTGAGATATTAAGAACGAGTTTCTTATTCATGGAGAATATAGTCTGAAACTATTAGAGTCAGATTAGTTTTGAGTCTAATTATAATGTTAGACAGTCTACGTCATATAGAGTCAGAAAATATGCAGTAGGAGTGTCACAGATGATTCTACTATGTTAGTAGAATTAGTTGTAACTTATAAAGTATTGACTTATGAAGTTGCATAGTGACCTTATAGATTAGAAGTTTTGATATTAGTGTTGTGCTTGCAGTTGTCTTCATAGTATTTTGGATTTGATCCCTAAATACATAGACAACTAAGTAGTTGTAGCACAAAGTTCATGTCGCATCTGAGTCATATTGATGTATAACTTAGGTTCTACAAAATATGAATGATGCTGGCTAAGGGAAATGACTGGGTTTGTTGGACAAACTCAATATGCTATAGCGGACCAACTTGTTGTTGCCTGTCTCTTGAGTGCTAGGTGAGCTCATGAGGGCCATGCGTATATGATACATATTTAGATGTTCTTATGATATCGTGGATTGGCACTAGAGAAAATATGAGAAATTGATAGGGATAGTGCTCAGAGCGCCAATCCAGATCGTATTTATATCATATTCATGAGTACGAATAATTCTTTTTTTCCATAATATTACTTACTTAAAGGTAACAACTCTATTTTTTAATATATGTATTCGATCTAATTACTATTAAATTGAAACTAAATCTGATTTAGTGATATGTATATATTAAACAAAGACCCAAGGATTTACAACGTAGTGCACAGTTACAACGTAGTTTGTAATTGACATTAGGAAGCGTCACTATAAGTTGTATATTCTCAAATAAAGTTCCTGGTCAAAATTTACTGACACGGGTCGGTTAGTAAAATCCGCTGAGACCAGTACATGTCGTATATTAGGACTTGGTCCGATGGTTTATCTCAATGAACCATGAGTCTTGGGAGACTCATATAGATGTGTAGGTATTTATTTGATAAACACTGAATGACTCACTGAAGATTTCCTAATAAATGTTACACCAACGTCAATAAGAATCTTCTCGAGTCGAGTAGCATAGTGGTCATTCGTCTTGTGATACCACTGTGGATATATGAGATACCCTCCATACTTTGATGGCAGTCACATCACCGATCTATTTAGATCAGACCTCTGCAAGCTCGTTGGGTGTGGACTGATGCTCATGATATCCTATGAGTATCAGATAGAATCTGTCAGTCCTTTGTACATGGCATAGGTATCTTGTATGTGTGTGCGATCTAGTAAATCCATGGTTGCGGTATACTTCGGAAGCGAGTTTCAAGTGTTATTTAGACATCATAAATTTGAAAGTCGATTGTATTATACCTTAGGAATTTGACGTTCCTATCTATATCCCCAGTATAATATTGTTAGCCTGTGACGGAGGGATTACACGTATGCAATGACCTCGACTTGTATAGTTTAGTGAGATTATTTGTGATCCTTATAATTCATGAGTGGGTGAATTATTGACACGAAATTTGATTATGTGACGGATAAACCTAAACTTAGAGAGTCCCACAATATGAAGTGTACTCGTTCAGCACTTTCGTAACTCGTTATGAATAATACAAATTATTCATAATACTTTATCGGATTAAATGAGTTAATTCGAATCATTTAATGGTTGAACAAAAAATACATGCATTAGGGGATTTTTGTCAATTAATAATTGATATGTATTTGTATTTGAGATTTTGACACATGTCATTAATATATATGTATTTTGTTATTTAGTGTAAATAAAAATACATATATAATAATTATTATATTAATTAATTATTTAGATTTTTAAATATTAAATATTAAATATTTAAATAATATATATATATATATATATATTACATAATTATTATGTAATATGTTTCATTATTATTGGTTACTAATAATATTAAACTTCAAGGTTGAAGTATTCAATTTGATTTTGTCTACTTTAAACTTAATGTTTAATTAGATTAAATAATATTCATTTGTAATAATTGTTATTACATGTGTTAATTATTTTATTATAACAAATGACATGACTCTTAAGGTTGGAGTATTCAAATTGAACAAGTTACTTAACGCTTATTAAATAAACTTTGAAAAAGACCAAAATACCCCTCCCCCCAATTTCGCCCCTAGCAATATATAAAAGGGAAAAAAAATTTATCTTTCATTAAGTTGACATGGCCATGCCCCCATGTGTGTTGGTTGGTCGTTTCGGGTAAAAATATGTTTTATGTTGTTTTACGGAAAAACATTTTCGTAAAAGTTTCGTGATGTTTTCTAAATTATTTATATTGTTATTTGATAACAAATATAATATGTTTAGGTGAAATATGAATAAATTATTCATATTGGATATTGAATAATTTATTCGGTATGTTTAAAAGTTTTAAGATTATGATTTTTCCTGAACCGTGCTTCCGTTGTGCCTTTGAGAAAACCCCAACAACTTATGCAATTTTTAATTAATAAAAGCTCTAAACAACTTTTAGGTGGGCTTAATCAGATTTGTCCAAGTATGTATAATTAGGTGTGACTAATCACATTTGTCTACCACTTTTATTTAATCCAATTAAATCTAGACAAATTTTAACCAATTGATTAATTCATTGTCTACTACTTTGATTTAATCCAAATAAAGTAAGCTAAATACACATATTATTACATATTTTGTAATTACCGGAATATTCTCCAATGGTAGATATATTTATAAAATTATAACAAAGCCCTTGTGTGATTTTGGATTAATCCAATTAATCCAATTGGATCAAAGTAAATAATTAATGTTATCTAATAACACTTAATTATTTTAGTTGATAATTATAATATCAAATATTATTTATTATCAAACATTATCGGCTACCCAATTGCACAATGAGTACACTTCATATTGTGGGACTCTCAAAGCCCAGACACATTTGTCATATAAGCCTACCTTATATGTACGTAATTCGGCCACCTCCAAATTCGCGAAGAATACGAACGATCTTTCTGAACTATTCAAGTCGAGGTCATCACATATGTTTAACAATTCATCTGTCGTAGGCTATCCGAATTATTCTTAGGAAACATAGATTACCCCGTCAAGTTTCTGAGGTGCTAGTCTCATATTGTCGACATTATCAGCTACCCAAGTGCTCAACAAGTACACTTCATATTTTAGGACCGATGCACTCGTTAGTCAAGTGTGTATGAAGATAGGATTCATCGACATGCCTATATGAGCTTCCCTTGCTCATGGTACATCGAGTTAAACCAATGGAACTATAATTCCAATATATGACATGTGATAGTCTTCTAGGTCATGCTCATTGTTATGACTTGCCACCTACAATAACTGCTGGGAATGAGTCCCAATTTCCCATGTTTTACTCGCCCTCAACCATTAGATCATATTTATGTAACTGCTCCTTGATTCAGTTGTTTCATTCCCGATTAGCCGATTTGGTTGCATAACTGACTGAGTGATTCGGTCGTTTGGATAATTTCCGTTGCTTCCCTCATCTAGACGAATTTCTCCAAGGCATTGCAATTCCACTTCACTTGCCTTAATTAAACGATGTTATATTTTTTGTGTTCCTTCTGAAATCATCTAGCTTTTAAAATATTTGGCTGTCAACAAGGGATATTCCAGAGTCAAAACTGATATCGAACATGTGATTTTATTTCAACAAGGGAACTACATAAAATAAGACGGATTTTCTACTACTTTGGTCACCGATCGGCCTTGTGAATAATATCTATTGATAGTGTTTTTTGTGAAAAATTTTCATCTCAGTTCGGCAAGGGCAGAGATGAGATTTTCCCGTTTTGAGGGTCAAAAATTTGAGGGTTTGGGTTATTCCTCGGCCAGGGATGGTGTTCGTGCCCAGTCTCCCAGATTTGGCCGACCAAAGAATATAGTTTGGTACAATTTCTAGAGACCGATACTATCATAACCAAGACCGACCATTTTGGGCTGGTAGCTCGGATTCAGCAGTGTCTTTCTTTTTTAAGTCATGGAAACGAGCTCCGACGTGTTGGGTCAGGACGATAGTAGCTTGGGTAGTTCGACAGATCATTTGGTCGATCTCTTGACAATTGACAAGTGATCAGGGAAGGTTTGGACTTTTCCCTCTGGCATGTACCACTATTCGGGAGCACTTTACAGGCTGGCTATAGTATATTACGTGTGGCAATGGAGAAAACATAGTGATGTGACGGGGAGTCAGGTGGTAGGTATGCTTTCGGCAAGGTAGTTGGGGCAGAGATCTTGACAAATCACCGGAAACTTGCAGCACTTACGTCATAAGGATATGGGAACAGTATCGTATATCCATTAGTATATAAGGGGAGGGTGATCTCATTTGTAGGGGTTGGAAAAACTTTCATTCGATTACTACTTGTAAGAAACGCAAAGAACAACCAACAGCTAGGTTACTATTAGACATGTCCCTAAACAGGTCGGTCCAGCTCGTTTTGGTAATAAAATAACCACCACTACTTTGTGCCCGTGGACGTAAGCTGGATTAGCTCCGCCGAACCACGTAAAACCCTCTTGTCAATTCTGTGGTTGTTTTGTCTCTTGCCAATTTTTTTTTTTGGTCCCCCATAACCAAACAAATTCAAGGTTGAAGGAGGATTGTCTCGAGAGGGTTATCTCGAAACTGCCATTGGGACGAAAATCACTCGTCAACAGTTGGCGCCGTCTGTGGGGAAAGAGCGAAAAGCAACTTGCGTGGTAGGACGATGGTGGAAGATGGGAACCATAGATCGTCGGAGAGCTCAACGAAAGAGTGGATGGGAAAAATATAGGAAAGCATGCGGAAGGACAGAGAGGAGAACCAGACCTCCATGAAGGCCATGATGGAAAAAATGGAAAGGCTGGAAAAGATGAACGATGAAAGGTTGAAGGACTGGTTCAGGAAAGAAATGAGAAAGTGGAAAGAAAACATGAAGGCAGATAAAAGAGATGGTCAGGACGGAGAAGCAGCATTCCCTTTCACGGAAGAGATCTTGTCAGCAGTAGATCCCAGGAATGTGAGTAAGATTTCTTCTTTCTTAAATAAACATTTGTTTATACTTATTCATTATGGCCCACATAGTAGCTGAGATTTGTTTTATGGCTCGGGTATGCTTTCGTACCGCCGAGTCCGATTTGTTTTGATTTATTTTATGGCTCGGGTCTGCTTTCGAAC
The DNA here is from genome assembly GCA_019454045.1 of Zanthoxylum bungeanum. Classification (NCBI taxonomy): domain Eukaryota; kingdom Viridiplantae; phylum Streptophyta; class Magnoliopsida; order Sapindales; family Rutaceae; genus Zanthoxylum; species Zanthoxylum bungeanum. The sequence continues at coordinate 487,019 of SKCR01030641.1, read as the reverse complement.
CGTCGAGTCCGATTTGTTTTGATTTTTTTTATTGCTCGGGTCTGCTTTCGTACCGTCGAGTCCGATTTTTTTGATTTGTTTTATGGCTTGGGTCTACTTTCGTACCGCCGAGTCTAATTTGTTTTGAATTTGTTATAGCTCAGGTTTGCTTTCGTACCGCCGAGTCCGATTTGTTTTTATTTGTTTTATGGCTCAGGTCTGCTTTAGTACCGCCGAGGCCAATGTTCTTTCCGGTTCGGGTCTGCTTTAGTACCGCTAAGGCCGATTTTCTTTCCGACTCGGGTCTACTTTAGTACTGCTGAGGCTGATGTTCTTTCCGGCTCGGGTCTGCTTCAGTACCGTCGAGACCGATGTTCTTTCCGGCTCGGGTCTGCTTTAGTACCACTGAGGCTGATGTTCTTTTCGGCTCGGGTATGCTTTAATACCACCGAGGCTGATGTTCTTTTCGGCTCGGGTCTGCTTTAGTACCACCTAGACCGATGTTCTTTCTGGCTCGGGTCTGCTTTAGTACCACCGAGATTGATTTATTCCATCAACTCAGGGCTGGATTAGTTCTGCCGAAGCTATCTTGTTCTACCAGCTCGGGGCTGGATTCGTTCCGCCGAGGCTATTTTGTTCCATCAGCTCAGGGTTGGATTATTTCCGTCGAAGCTATCTTGTTCTACCAGCTCGGGGCTGGATTCATTCCATCGAGGCTATTTTGTTCCATCAACTCGGGGCTGGATTAGTTCCACCGAGGCTATCTTATTCTACCAGCTCGGGGCTAGATTCGTTCCGCCGAGGCTATTTTGTTCCATCAGCTCGGGGTTGGATTAGTTCCACCGAAGCTATCTAATTCTACCAGCTCGGGGCTGGATTCATTCCGTCGAGGCTATTTTGTTTCATCAGCTCGGGGCTAGATTAGTTCCACCAAGGCTATCTTGTTCTACCACCTCGGGACTGGATTAGTTCCACCGGGGCCAAGTTTTTGCTAGCTCGGGGTCAGGTTACGTATCACCAAGTGGATTCTCATCGGCATGGGGTCGGAGCATCTCCCCTATGGCCGACTCTCTATTGGTCTGGGGAGGTAACATTCCCTCGGAGCCAAGTATTTTGCTATCTTGGGGTTGGGTTACGTCCCACCGAGTAAATTATCGTTGACATGGGGACGGAGTATTCCCCCATGGATAGATTCTCATTGGTCCGGGGAGGTAACATTCCCTCGGACCTGAGTATTTTGCTGGCTTAGGGTCAGGTTACGTCCCACCAAGTGGATCATCATCAGCGTGGGGACGGAGCATCTCCCCCATGGATAGGCATCAGAATTCTCTGTGACCTAGAACATGAAGATGACAGCCAATGTAGCTTTCTTTGTGACTCCTGGAGCCGACCACCAACTTGTTGTTCAGCACACCATCGTTTTTATAGTTCCCGGCATCAACTCCCTAACACGTTGATACTGAGAACTATGGGATAGATGTTGATGGTTTTTTTTTGAAAATTTTTCATCTCAGTTCGACAAGGGCAGAGATGAGATTTTCCCCTTTTTTAGGGTCAAATGTTCTGAGGGTTTGGGTTATTCCTCGGCCAGGGATGGTGTTCGTGCCCAATCTACCAGATTTTCCTGACCAGAGAATACAGCTTGGTACAGTTTCTAGAGACAGATAACATCAGAACCAAGACCGACCACTTTGGGCTGGTAGCTCGGACTCAGCAGTGTCTTTCTTTTTAAGTCTTGGAAACGAGCTCGGACGTGTTGGCAGATCATTTGGCCGATCTCTTGACAACCAACAAGTAATCAGGGAAGATTTGGACTTTTCCCTCTGCCTTGTACCACTATTCGGGAGCACTTTACAGGCTGGCTACAGTATATTGCGTGTTGCAGTGGAGAAAAAAGAGTGATGTGACAGGGATTCAGGTGGCAGGTATGTTTTCTGCTAGGCAGATGGGATAGAGAGCTTGTCAAATCACTGAAAACCTGCAGCGCTGGTGTCATAAGGACATGGGAACAGTATCGTATATCCATTAGTATATAAGGGGAGGGTGATCTCATTTGTAGGGGTTGGAAAAACTTTCATTCGATTACTACTTGTAAGAAACGCAAAGAACAACCAACAGCTCGGTTACTATTAGACATGTCCCTAAACAGGTCGGTCCAGCTCGTTTTGGTAATAAAATAACCACCTCTACTTTGTGCCCGTAGACGTAAGCTGGATTAGCTCCGCCGAACCATGTAAAACGCTCTTGTCAATTCTGTGGTTGTTTTGTCTCTTACCAAGTTTGTTTTTGGTCCGCCATAACCAAAGAAATTCAAGGTTGAAGGAACATTGTCTCGGGAGGGTTATCTCGAAACTGCCCCTGGGATGAAAATCACCGATCATCAATATCATGTTGGGAAGCGGCCGCGAGTGCGCAGCGGAAAATCAAAAATTATGAAATTATCATGCCGTTATCATTTTGCCCAAGACACATTTGTTTTGATTATTCTACAAGCCTAGGCATGTTACTATATATAATCTAAGCATAAAAAATCATAAAACATGGAAAGAATATAAACCTAAACATGCTAACTATCATAAGAACTCTAATTAAAATAAAGAAAGAAAAAGACTCACTTGAACCGAAGACTCCTCCAATCCTCCCTCCAATCTACAAGCTTTTCTCGAACTCAGCAAACTCTTCCATGTTCCAAAAAGCCACCCAAGTGTGTGGCCTCCAAAGATGCACACACCAAAAGCCAAAACTCAACAGCAAGACTACGCCTTGAGTGCACGGGTATTTTGCCCTTGGTGCTAGCCTAAGCAAATACCTCCAAACTTTTAACTCGAGGTTCCTCTAGTTAATTAGACTTAAGGATCCTCAAAATCAGTGGCTTACTCTTAAAATTTAGAGTTGCTCACTTATATAAACCCTCGATATGAAAGGTTTGGTACAAAAATTTGTAAAGAATTCATTGGGTTTATATAGGTGCTCCAAAGACAACAAAATTAATTAAAAATCTGATGTGGGATAAATGCTAATTTAATCTTAGCCATTGGATCTTAATTTAGTGGTTTAATGAGATTATAAAACCCTAATAAGAGTTTGGGCCGAATTTGAATTCAAAACAAATAACAAATAAAAAAATTTACTATTCACATTACTATTCATGTTACTATTCATATTATTATTCACATTTTATTTATTTATTTATTCCAATTCCCAAAGTGCTCCTATCGTCATTCACCAATCTCTAAGCCACTATGGAACCTCATAAATGATCTGTTCAATAATTAAACACATTGAACCATTTATGAACAATTCCTACAGTAATCATATATGCTGTTAAATTTGTATTGTGCACAGTTAATCACTGATTTCGACTTTGTTGTGTGTGACCTTTTTGGTTCCCCTCAAGTTGGACATGAAATGAATTGTGATAATTTAATCGAACATAAATTATCCTCCAATCAGATGGTTGTTCGATTTCAATGACCAAGGTTGACATCTAGCAACATGCCAAGGCCCCCAAATAAGAAAGAAAGATATATATACCCATTTTGTATGCGATTTACATATGATACGGTCTCTCGCCTCACTGTATCCCCACCGTTTGACTTAGGGTATGGAAAGTGTCTACCCATATAGTTGAAGGTATGATGTTGATAGTGTCATGAATCGTGCTAACCCAAGAATCTCACATGAGTCTTCCGCTGCGGCCACAGTCTCAAGCACTGATCACACATATCAACCCACGAACTGGAATACTACTCTTCTAAGAAAATATTATCCGAGAGAGTGGCGATTCTCTATTGTATCTTTACAAACTTCATGTGTTTCAACAAATGACTCAATCATACACTTGTGATCGGATCTTTTGAACCGGGGAAGGAGAATGTCAAAGTTATTTGATCCACATATAAGATTGTAAAGACCTCAAATCTAAGGACTAGTCATACAATCGATACATGAAAGTTCCCACAGACACATGGGATAAACACTCCATGTGAAAACTTTCGGCGGTCAGATCGATGGACACGAGAAACTCATGCATCCATGTGATACACCAAACGGACGGATCTCCCCTAGTAGCCTATGATATTGGCTACCCCACTTAAGGGTGGATCATATCATCATGCTAGTCTCTCCGCTTTGTGAACGCCCAGATTATTCACAAAACTATGACTAGAAACATTTAAGAGTAATGATTCTCATAAGGCGTGGAAGCCATCGTCTTATTACTCCAAGGGCATTATTACAGTGTTGAAGATTATATAAGTTATGTAAGACATGTATAATAAATATTGTCATTTTATTAATTAATGAAAATATTACAATTATATGTACATATAGCTCATCCACAAGTTGGGTATATGGCATATCCCTAACAATCTCCCACTTGTACTATAGCCAACTAGTATGAATCTGGACACCATACTCTCGGGTGTGCCTATCATGCTTTTGTTGAGTCAACCCTTTAGTCAGATAATCTGTAAGATTATGTTCTATGGCTATTTTCTCTATAATAACTTCTTTTCTCTCAACAATCTCCCTGATGAGATGAAATCGCCTGAGTACATGCTTGGATTTCTGGTAGGACCTTGGTTCATTTGATTGAGCAATAGCGCCCGTGTTGTCACAATACATCGTGACGCCATTCTTTATCGCAGGAAGCACTTCCAGCTCCGTGATGAACTTCTTTATCCAAACTGCTTCTTTAGCTGCCTCAGATGCTGCAATATACTCGGCTTCAGTGGTGGGGTCCGCTGTAGTTGACTATTTTGAGCTTTTCCAACTGATAGCACCGCCATTCAAAGTGAACAGATATCTTGTTTGCGATATGCTGTCATCCCTATCAGTATGAAAGCTTGCATCACAGTAACCAATGACTTTCATCTCAGAAAATTCTCCGTAAGTCAAGAACACATCCTTAGTTCTTCTCAGATACTTGAGGATTGTTTTGACAGCTGCCCAGTGCTGGTCACCAGGATTTGCCTGATACCTGCTCGTGTACAACACCTGATGTCTCTTATGCTAAGAGCATAAGAGACATCAAGTGTTGTACATAGCATGGCGTATATGATTGATCCTATTGCTAAAGCATAAGGGATCTTACTCATAAGCTATCTATCTGAAGGAGTATGTGGACATTGCTCCTTAGATAATTTGATTCCATGACAAGTAAGTAAATTACCTCTTTTGGAATCTTTCATTTTGAATCTTTTCAAAATTTATCTATATATGTAGATTGAGAAAGTCCTAACAACCTCTTAGATCTATTACGGTAGATCTTAATGCTGAGGATGTAGGCTGTTTCTCCCAAATCTTTCATGGAGAAATTCTGAGATAACCATTGCTTGGTGGCTTGCATCATGGGAATATCATTCCTGATGAATAATATGTCATCGACATATAATACAAGAAATACAACAGCACTCCCACTACTTTTCCTGTAAACATAAGGCTCGTCTACATTTTTGATGAAGTCAAATTCTTTGATTATCTCATCAAATCGTATATTCCAACTTCTAGAGGCTTGCTTCAGTCTATAAATAGATCGTTTAAGCTTGCATACTTTATTATGATCATCTTTAGATGCAAACCCCTCAGGTTGTGTCATATAGACTTCCTCTACGAGGTTCAAATCAAGGAAAGATGTTTTGACATCCATCTGCCAAATCTCATAATCAAAGTGTGCAGCTAGTGCCAGTAAAATTTGAATGGACTTTATCAATGCAACAGGCGAGAAGGTTTTCTCATAGTCAATTCCTTGGATTTATCTATAATATTTCGCCACCAACCTAGCCTTATAGGTTTGGATGTTGCCTTCTGCATCAGTTTTACGCTTGTAAATCCATTTGCAGCCTATGGGTTTTATCCATTCAGGTGCATCCACCAAGTCCCAGACTTGATTCTGATACATAGAGTCTATTTCGGATTTCATGGCCTCAAGCCACTTGACTGAATCAATGTCACGCATTGCTTCGTCATAACTGGTGGGATCGTCATTATCAATAAACTGATCATGTTCTTCATCAATATGGAAACCATATCTTTCAGGCTCATATCTTTCCCTACCAGACCTTCTAAGTTCATAACCTTATGGTTGTTCCGTCGCTGCCCTTTTGAGGCGCTTGGGGCTTAGTTCTATGTTAGTTTGTTCTTATCGTACCTCATCAAGGTCAATTCTACTCCCACTATATTTCTTGAGAAGGAATTCATTCTCTAGAAATTTAGCATTTCGTGAGACAAATGTTCTTTGTTCATTTGGGACGTTGAACACTTATGCTCTTGAGTTCAAGGCATAACTAAGACTATGACGTTTCCCAGACCATAACTAATATGGTGTTTGACTAACAGTCTTAAAAGGAACTTGGTTTAGTAGTAGTGTTACAGTTTCTAAAGCAAGACCCCAAAATGAAATAGGTAGATCCGTGTCTGGCATCATTGATCGGACCATATCTAATAAAATCTGATTTCTCCTTTCGGAGATCCCATTATGTTGTGGAGTTCCCGGAGGAGTCCATTGGGAAACAATGCCATTTTCTCTAAAGTAATCTTGAAATTCATTGCTTAAGTATTCACCACATTGGTCAGACCTTAGTGACTTAATACTTTTATTAAGCTGGTTTTCTACTTCAGCTTTGAAGTCTTTGAATTTCTCAAAGGCTTCAGATTTGTACTGCATAAGGTACACATACCCATATCGCGAGTGATCATCGATAAAGGTAATGAAGTAGAAGAATCCATCTCTGGCGGTGACTAACATTGGTCCACATACATCAAAGTGTATAAGTTATAATGTCTCTGATGCACGCCGTTCTTTACCTTTGAAGGGTAATTTGGTCATTTTGCCAAGTAAACAAGACTCACAAGTTCCATAAGGTTCATATTTGAAGGGTCTGAAATACCCATCCTTATGTAGCTTAGTTAATCTTGTTTCATTGATATGACATAAGCGACTGTGCCATAGAAGTGATTCATTGAGATTATTCGAGTTAACGTTGTATATATTAGAGGTTGAACATTCTTTGTTAGTTTTTAAGACATAGATATCATTATTCAAAATACCATCTCCATATTTTATTTCATTGAAATAAATAGAACATTCATTATAACTTATTAGGCATGAAAAGCCTTTATTACATAAAGAAGAAATTAAAATGATGTTCTTTACTAGATAATGTACATAAACACAATCTTCTAAGTCTAAAACTAAACCATTTGGCAAAACTAATGAATAAGTCCCCACGCACAATGCAGCCAGTTTTGCTCCATTACCCATGCGTAAGTCAACCTCCCCATGACGGAGTCTCATACTGTTTCTCAGGCCTTGCATATTGTTACACAAGTCAGTCCTACAACCTGTGTCAAGCATCCAAGTAGAAGGTTCAGTGTTTTGAGAATATAGTTGAATTATATACAACATACTTGAAGCATTGGGCTTCTTGGCCTCTTGGGCTTCCCTAGCTTCCTTGGCTTTCAAGGATCCGCAGTCTTTCTTCCAATGACCCTTCTTTCCTCAAAAGAAACATTTCTTATTTCCATTTTTCTTCTCCACCTTACCATTGGGCTTTAGGTGATCTGGAGCCTTGGCATCGCCCTTATTTTTCTTTGGGCCTCGTGGCTAGACCCGGCTAAGGTTCCAGTTCGGAACCGAAACCGCTGGTTCCAACCGGTTCCGGTTCCGGTTCTAGAACCAAACCGGAACCTAACCGGTTCGGTTAGGGTTCCTACCCTAGCCGAATCGATTGGAACCGCCGGAACCGTTCGGTTCCAGCGGTTCCAACAGGAACCGTAAGGTTCCAGTTTGAACCGGTTTGAATTTATATTATAATTTTTTTTTAGATAAGAATTTTAATTATAATTTAATGTAATTATGTAATGTAATAAATTTAAATTCATAATTTAAAATTATATTGATTTTTCAATCTCAATTTTTTATTTTAAAAAAAAAAAAATTCGGATGGAACTGGAACCGAAACCGAACAGTTCGGTTCCAGTTCCAGTTCCATTTTAGTATGGAATTGGAACCGAACTGAAATTAACTGGTTCGGTTCCGATTCGGAACCGAACCGAACCGCCGGCCGAGTCTACTCGTGGCTTCAGGTTCGTACCCGTAAGCATGAATGAGGTTTTAAGCTCTTGTTTCAAGTGCTTCTCTGCTTGCTTTATCAGATTGTGCAATTCTTCTTAAGTAGCTTCTTTATCAGGCAGATGAAACTGCATAATATAGTTAGAGAAGTCTTTTGGTAAGGACTGAAGAATTAGATCGTGACCTACCTCATGATCCATGATGAACCCGAGGATGGCTAATTTTTCAATGTGGCCAATCATCTTAAGCACATGTCCACTAACAGATCCTTTCTTATACCTTGTTTGGAATAAGGCACATGACATTTGGAATCTCACGGTATGAACGAAAGTTGCATAAAAACTCCTTCAAGTGAAAGATGATGGTTTGAGCATCCAAATCTTCGTTAGCTTTCTGAAGTTCGTCCGACATAGAGCCAAGCATTATGCAAACTGCTTGCTCATCATCATTGACGTGTTTCTTCCAAGCATCAAATGTATTTTGGTCATCATCGTCTGCGGGTTCAGGGGAAATGGTCTTTCAAGAACATAGAAAATCTTTTCTTGTCGTAAGAAAATTTTAAGGTTTCTAAACCAGTCATTGTAGTTGTCCCCTTTGAGCTTATGCTCATCAAGGATGGAACGAAGTGATACTCTGTTTGCCATTTGAATGTTTGTGAAATATTTTAACCCACTTGTTAAGAGAGAATGTTAAAATTAGGAATATGTTTTCATTAATGTTTTATAATAACATGGGATTTTAATATTATAAAGTTGCTCCCACTCAATTGTTTTAAAATTTTAAGCAAATCGCATTAACCCCAATATGATGGATTTCTTGTGGGCAAGGATCCCATTATCATCATTTCATAACACCGACTAGGGCCGATCGTTATAAAATACGATAATTAGGCAGGTTCCCAACCAATTTATGATATAAATCATAATTCCTTGATCATTGGGTTGGAAAATCAGACATGCCATAGCTTATGCTAGTCCTTGTTGGCACCCAATCTTTGCCACTAAGTTATAAGACCACGCATAAGGGTCGATGCGTCTTATGATTCAAAAAAGTCAAACCATTGTCACTATTATTTTTAAGGTTAGATACCTTTACTTGTATCTAATTTCTTTTTACTTATTGTTGTTGTTTTCTTGTGTTTCAGGTTCTCAGAAACTTCATGAGACGAACCAGAAGCTTTGAACTTCAATCGCTTGACCCAGAAATTGAAATAACCATCAGACAGTTGAGAAGGGAAATGTGAGAAGCCCAAGAAGCTTTAGTCAACCTGGAACCTGAACCTTTGGAGGTTTCACCACCAATTACCATTCGAGACAGAACTATTCTGGTGGTTGACAGACGCATTTCATGTATTGTACTTTCTCCATTACCAGCAAATGCGGGTGACATCAAAACATCAATTCAGATGATTCAGCAGTCAGTTCAGTTTGGGGGGAATGCAACTGAAGATCCTAATGCCCACATCAGCAACTTTCTGGAAGTTTGCGGCACTTCCAATTACAACCGAGAAGCTGAAGAAGCAATGAGACTGCGTGTTTTTCCATACTCCTTGAAAGACAGAGCTAAAGCTTGGCTACATTCACTACCAGCAGGTTCTATCACAACTTGAAACACTTTAGCCACCAAATTTCTTGCAAAGTACTTTCCACCAGCCAGAACTGGAAAGCTGAGGAATGACATCACATCCTTTGTACAACAAGACTCGGAAACTCTCTACGAAGCTTGGGAAAGGTACAAAGATTTGCTCCAGAAATGTCCTCACCATGAGATTCCAAAATGGCTTCAAGTCCAAACATTCTATAATGGACTTTCTGGAATAATGAGAACCATAATCGATGCTGCTGCTGGAGGAGCTTTAATGGCAAAAGGAGAAAATCAAGCCTGAGACCTAATCGAAGAAATGGCCAACAACAATTCCTTATGGCCAACAGAAAGGAGCATGATCCAAAGAATTGCAGGAATTTATGAAAGTGGAGCCAATACAGCAGTCAACGCCAAGCTGGATCAGATATGCAAATTCATGGAGACTCTTACCACTGGATCCACAAGTTCACCATATGGAGGAGCACCAGAACCAAACCAACTTGAAGAGACGATGAATTTTTTCAACAATTTCAACAAACAGGGGAACAATCCATATTCCAACACCTACAACCCATGGTGGAGGAATCATCCCAATTTTTCATGGAGCAACAATTCAGGGCAAAAGAACAATCCACCACCTGGATTCCAACAGCAGAACTATCCACCACCTAGATTCCAGCAACATAACAAAGGCCAGGAGCAGGCAAATGAACCAGGAATATCAGAAGTGCTGGCTTAGTTAAAAAAGTATGATGCTAGGTTTCAGAGCCAATCTGCTTCCATCAAAGCACTGGAGAATCAAATCGGACAACTAGCCAATGCTCAAAGTTACAGATCGCCAGGTAATCTTCCCAACAACACAGAACCAAATCCAAGAACCGAGGGAATGAGCAATGTCAAACCATTACTTTGAAAAGCGGTACTGAAATCAACAAAGATGTTGGAATCAAGGTATCCAAAGAATAAGTTCCAAAAGAAACAAGGCAACAGATGGAGGAAAAAGAAGCAAATGAAAAAAGAACAGTTCACTCCACCTCCACCTTTTCCTCAGCGACTTCAGAAAAAAAACTGGACAAACAGTTTGCTCGATTCCTGTAGGTGTTTAAAAGCTGCATATCAACATCCCATTCGCATAAGCATTGAAAGAAATGCCCAGTTATGTTAAATTCATGAAAGATATTCTTTCACGAAAATGGAGATTGGGAGATTACGAGACAGTAGTATTGACGGAAGAATGCAGCGCCATCATTCAGAGGAAACTTCCCCCGAAGTTGAAAGATCCTGGCAGTTTCACAGTTCCATGCACCATTGGAGAACATTATATCGGTAAGGCTTTATGTGATTTAGGTGCTAGTATTAACTTGATGCCTTTTTCTATTTACAGGAAACTACAGATTGGAGGAGCAATGCCTACCTCAGTCTCGCTGCAACTTGCTGATCGAACACTAGCATTTCCAAGAGGTGTTGTTGAAGATGTGTTGGTCAAAGTTGACAAACTGTTTCTCCCAGCATATTTCATCATCCTTGACATGGAAGAAGACAAAGAAGTACCTATCATTCTTGGGAGACCATTCTTGGCTACAGGTAAAACTGTGATTGATGTGCAAAAAGGAAAACTGACCATGAAAGTGCAGGACCAAGAAGTTACCTTTAATGTTTTCAAAGCCATGAAATTTCCGAGTGATGAAAATGAAGAAGAATGCTTCAGAGTTGATGTTGTTGATAGTATCATTCTGGATACTGAGCCAAATCCCACGGATACACTCGAAGCTTCCATCACCAACATGACTGACAGCGAGCTAGATGCTGAAATCCTTGAATATATCAAGTACCTTGACAAACCATTTCGATTCAAATCAACACCACCAGTTGAAAGCTTGGAACTGCCAAAGAAAGATCGAATCGAGCCTTCGATTGAAGAACCACCACAGCTGGATTTGAAGTTACTTCTGAGCCATCTCAGATATGCATTTCTTGGAAACTCTTCTGAATTACCTGTTATTATTTATTCTTCACTAACATTGGAGCAGGAAGAAAAGTTACTGAGAGTATTACGAGAGCACAAAAGAGCCATTGGCTGGACTATAGCAGATATTCGAGGCATTAGTCCATCATTTTGCATGCACAAGATTCTGATGAATGATGAGTACAAACCCACAGTGGAGCATCAACGGAGACTCAATCCAATCATGAAGGAGGTTTTAAAGAAATAAATAATCAAATGGTTGGATGATGGCATCAATTACCCCATCTCAGATAGCACTTGGGTGAGTCCTATGCACTGTGTACCAAAGAAAGGATGAATTACTATGGTTACCAATGAAAAGAACGAGTTAATCCCAACAAGAACAGTGACTGGATGGAGAGTATGCATGGACTACAGGAAGCTGAACAAAGCCATGAGAAATGATCATTTTTCGCTACCATTCATTGACCAGATGTTAGACAGACGGGCAGGACATGAGTTCTATTGCTTTCTGGACGGATATTCAGGGTACAATCAGATTGCCATCACACCAGAAGGCCAGGAGAAAACTACTTTTACATGTCTCTATGGTACTTTTTCTTTCCACATGATGCCATTTGGATTATGTAATGCCACTGCTACATTTCAGCGTTGCATGATGGCCATCTTCTCAGACATGTTGGTGCAGAGTATGGAGGTTTTATGGATGACTTTTATGTGTTTGGAGATTTTTTTGACCACTTATTGTAAAATTTGGAACAGGTGTTACAAAGGTGCGAAGATACAAACCTGGTGCTCAATTGGGAGAAATGACATTTCATGGTACATGAGGGCATTGTTCTTGGACACCGGATCTCACAAAAAGGAATAGAGGTAGACAAAGCAAAGATTGGAACAATTGAAAAACTACCTCCGCCGACATCTGTCAAAGGGATTCGGAGCTTTCTCGGACATGCAGGTTTTTACAGGAGATTTATCAAAGACTTTTCCAAGATTGCTAAGCCTCTGTGCAATCTTCTGGAGAATGATGTGCCTTTCAACTTCACCAAAGAATGCCAGGAAGCTTTTGAGATCTTAAAACAGAAGCTGCTTTCTGCCCCTCATCATTGTAGCACCAGACTGGACCCTTCCATTTGAAGTAATATATGATGCTAGTGATTTTGCTGTAGGTGCAGTTTTGGGACAACGCAAAGAAAATATTTTCCACACCATTTACTACTCCAGCAGAACTCTGAATGAAGCTCAACTCAACTACACAACCACTGAAAAAGAGTTACTCGCAGTTGTGTACGCTTTTAAAAAATTATGCTCATATCTGCTGGGTCCCAAAGTGGTGGTCTACACAGATCATTCAGCAATTAAATACTTGATCACGAAGAAAGATGCCAAATCCAGAATGATCCGTTGGATACTTCTTCTGCAAGAATTTGACGTGGAGATTCGAGACAGGGAAGGGACAGAAAACCAAGTGGCAAATCATCTATCGAGGCTCAAGAATGAAGAAACAGTTGGCAAAGATCTGTCAATCAAAGAAAATTTTCCAGATGAATAGATGTTTGCCATGAAACAGCAGGATATCCCTTGGTATGCTGACTATGTCAACTATATTGTATCAGGAAAATGGTCGTTGGAATGGACAACTCAGCAAAGAAAGATTTCTTCAAAGAAGTAAAGTATTATGTCTGGGATGAGCCGTACCAGTTCAAACGATGTGCTGATCAACTACTAAGACGGTGTATTCCACATGAGGAAGTCAATATTGTTTTACAGCACTGCATTCATCGCCATATGGCGGACACTTCAGCGGAAACAAAACTCCAGCCAAAGTCCTACAATCAGGTTTGTTCTGGCCTACTCTTTTTAAAGATGCTTATCTTTTTGCTCTTCAATGTGACAGGTTCCAGAAAACGGGGAATATTTCAAGGAGAAATTAAGGACCGTTACAAAACATTCTAGAAGTGGAAATATTCGATGTGTGGGGTATTGATATCATGGAACCCTTTGTTCCATCATTCGAAAACTTTGTACATCCTGGTTGATGTAGACTACGTCTCCAAATGGGTCGAAGCAATTGCACTGTCATCCAATGATTCAAACGTGGTGATCAAATTCTTGAAAAATAACATTTTCACTCGGTTCGGAACACCTCGTGCAATCATCAGTGATGGTGGCACACATTTCTGCAACAGATACTTCGATACACTCCTATCCAAATACGGAGTTACTAACAAGGTTGCCATTGCTTACCATCCACAGTCAAATGGACAGGTTGAGGTTTCAAACAGAGAGATCAAAAGAATCTTAGAGAGAACCGTTGGATCAACAAGGAAAGACTGGTCTACAAAACTAGATGATGCATTATGGGCCTATCGAACAGCTTATAAGAAACCCATTGGTATGTCCCCATATCGATTGGTGTTTGGGAAAGCGTTTCATCTGCCAGTTGAGCTTGAACACAAGGTGTACTGGGCATTGAAGAAGTTGAATCTTGATTCACAAGCTGCAGGAGAGAAAAGACTTCACCAACTCAACGAATTGGAGGAATTTCGCCTACAGGCTTATGAGAATGCTAGACTGTACAAAGAAAAGACCAAGAAATGGCATGACCTAGAATTTAGTGCGCATACAACTGGAACCAGGGCAGAAGGTACTATTAAACAAATCAAGGGTGAAATTCTTCCCATGGAAGCCAAAATCACGGTGGTCAGGTCCATTTGTGATCACCAAGGTTTTACCAAACAGATCCGTTGAGATACATGATCCTGACTCCAACAAAACTTCCAAGGTTAAAAACAAGGGTGTCAAGCACTACTGGGGAGAATCATTTGAGCGACAAAAAGAAAGTATCACACTTTCAGATCCAGCCTAACGTTCGAGAAGTCACGTCTAGCTGACGACTTTAAACTTAGCTCTCGCAGGGAGGCAACCCATGCAATTTTTGTATATATTATGATCTGGTGTGTTTATTTTTGCAGGTAAAGTCATTTCACGATAGAAGAAGCTCTCGCAAATCTTCACAAGAAATTTCCTTCTCTCCCTCAAAAATCTCTAATGAAAGTCTACAAAGCTCGCTTGGAACGGATGAGACTACTGATGATTAAAGGTATTCCTACTGACATTCGTTGGATTATTGAAGCACGGGTCCGATTGGCAGGTGAATCTTCTGACTCTTTTATTTCATATCTTCCTGGTTTAGGAAGGAGCACCTATGCTAAAAAGAGAAGAGCCAAAAGAATGTGTGTTTGTTATAAATGTGCTCGTATGTTTTGTGATACTCGTTGTCGTTCTTTAGGAATGGTGTCTGATAACCGCCAAGATAAGATTAATTTCATTAGGGATGCCTTGAGTAAGGAGTCTTTGGATGATATATCTAAAACTCTTGAGACGCATTCCAGTGGATATGTGTATCACGAAATTCGTGTGTTATATGCACAATTTCAAAAAGAAAGACAACAGTTAAGTCTTGGGAATCTGACTCAAAAAGACCTTGTTTGCCAATTTATAAGAAAATTGGATGGGAATCTTGTCCCTGACGCATAGACATCAATCAAGCCGCTATATTTCTTATACATATTATATTTTTTTGTCTTTTCCTAATAATTGTAATTTCGTTTTGTTGTTTTCTTTTATTTTCTCTGACAGGATCCAGACCTTTTTTACTATCACGATTTATTTTACTCTTTAACTAATAATTGTCATTTGGCAGGTACAAGTGCTATTATTTTACTCACCTTTTTCAAGTGTTATAAATTCAACTCATCATTGCACTTTTGAAGCCATCCAGAGTAAAACATGGACACCACTTCAAGAAGATGAGTTGAAAACATCTGTGTGTTTTGCGGTACTAGTGTTGGTACTAAGCCACAATACGTATAGGCAGCACAGGAATTGGGTCGAGTCTTAGCTACAAGGAATATGCACTTAGTATATGGCGGAGGCAATCTTGGACTTATGGGGATCGTTTCAAAAGCTGTACAGGAATGAGGCAGTCACGTTTTGGGAATCATCCCAAAACCTTTGGCAGAGGCAAATCTTATTGGACCATCAAACGGAGAGGAACTTATCATGCCAGGTATGTCTGAACGATTGGTAGAAATGATTAACCGTGCTGATGCTTTTATCGCTTTGCAAGGTGACTTAGGCACATTGGAGGAAATTTTTATAGTGCTATCGTGGGAGAACTTGAACATACACTAGAAACCAATTGGGCTGTTTAACGTTGATGGATTTTATGATTTTCTTTGTGTGTTTCTTAATGATGCCCGGAGAAATGGGTTCGTGTCAAAACCTTTAAAAGAACTCATCTTCACTGCCAGAACTGCTCCAGATCAAATTGACCAAATCTTAGCATATGAACCACAAATTGACCCTATCCTTTCAAGGATAAATTGGTACGAGGACGATCGTGGTAAGAGGCGTCGGGTTAATCTGGATCTTAACCTTTAATTTCCTGTAGAATTTCAGCTAACCAGGTATTATCTTCTAAACTCTTCTTCTATTGTTTAAGACATTGGGGACAATGTCTCATTTAGGTTTGGGGGAGGGAATTAGTTGATCAATACCTTGTTTTTAGTTGTGTGTTGTTTTTAATTTTTAGTCCAAAATTTTTCGAAAAATACAAAAAAATTGAAAAATTTTAAAAACTTACAAAAATATTTTGTGTTTTTGTGTTTTTATTTTGACTAAAAAGGTGAAATTGGTAAGAGATAGCTGAGTAAGGAGTTTCCACTCCTGAGACGTATCTCAACCTATTTCGGAACAATTTAATTTTGTTTATTTCCTTTTAAATTATTTAATTTGTAAACTCTCCATAAAACTGATTAAAATGGATCTTCATATGCTCAATTGGCAGGTATTAACAATACGCATGGTAACATACGGACATGAGCTAAAATTGAAAAGTTTGTAAAATTCAGTGCTCTAGTTTAATTGAAGGAAGCATCTCAAAAAGCAATGGAGTAAAAAAAAAACGTCTGAGGTCCGATTTATTAAGTCTATAAGGGTGTTTTAACACCTAGTGCCCTAAAACCAACTGGTTTGGGAGTCACTGGCCCAAAGCTCGCTACATGGATCAAAGATGCTGCAAAAATATATATATCTGAAGTATGAGTAATTAAGTCCGTAGGGGTGTCTTAACACCTGGTGCCTTAAAGCCAACTGGTTTGGGAGCCACCGACCCAACACTCGCTACATAGACGGAAGGTATTGTATATAAATTAAAAAAAAAAATCAGAAAAATCAGAAAAATTATTCCATTGCTACAAAAAGGTGTGAATTCTGATAAAACTTTAGAACAAAAATATTACTCTCTTATCAACTGCACTGATGACTGTTGTGGGCAAAAATGAGTTGTTTAATATTTTGTTGGTTGTGTATATGGAGAATGATAAATATAATCGGAGAATTTACATATTCAGTAATTTAGAAAGAAAGAAAACAACTAGTAACCTGGAATAGAAGTTTCACCTGATTAGTCACTAACTTCTTTATTCTATTTTCTCTTGTCTTTTTGCTTTTGTGTGCGTTAGTTTCACTACCTTTTTTAAAATGTTTGTGGGTATCATTGTTGTAAACCCTTACGAGACTACAACTCGTCCACTACGGACACCTAGGGGTTTAAAGGCTTGTTGCATACGCTAAATGCAACCGTGATCCCTACGAAAGTGGCTTAGTTAAATTTTATTTTAAAGATGTTTATGTTATTTTATTCTATGTTTTGCTGGAGGACAAGCAAAATGTTAGGTTTGGGGGTGTGATGAGTGGTAATTATATCACTATTTCCCACTCATTTAACTTAATATTTTGTATAGTTTCTTGAGTTTTGTGAATATTTTGATGTGTTTTGTGTTATTTTGTAGATAAATAAGGTTTCAGGACATTCTTGAGGTGATTTGGGGCCAAAACAGTGAAAATCATACAAAATGGCATTTTGGTCATTAGGCGCGTCGCGACGCGCAGGCTGCATCGCGACGCCTAACGTGCGTCGGGTCCATGCTAACGTGCGTCGGGTCCACATGTCAGAATCTGAGAAGTTTGACTTTGCTAACGTGCGCCGTGCCACGTGTCACCATCATAGCCGATCTGCTAACGTGCGTCGTGCCATGTGTCATCATCATACGGTGCCGACAATCGCCATTGCCATGTGTGCCACATGTCACTACACGTCACTGCCACGTCATCATCCACATCACCAGTTGACCGAGTCAAAATGCCACGTCATCGCCATGTCATCATCAACCAATCAAAGCGTGCCACATGTCGCAATCCTACGGTGCCGACACTCCCTTTTGCCACGTGTCGCCACGTCAGTGCCACGTCATGCCACGTCAGTATAATAATTAAGCTCTCAGCCGCCTTGCCACGTGTCTCCTTATCTCCTTATCCAGAATCGCTACGCGTCATCACCTCAGCATGTCATGCCAAAAGACACCGGCGTTGCGACGCCAAAGGTTATAGCGTCGCGACGCCCAGAGCCTATCCGCGCCTATAAATTGAGCTCGAGGTTTCAGTTTCAGATGTACCTTCCTCTCTAATTTCTCTGATGTAAATAGGGAGTTTTCTATCTAGTTTCTTTTAATTTCAGTTTTGTAATTATTTTTAATTACGTTCTGTAATAATAGTAATTTACTTTTTTTTACTTTTACAGTTTTTACTATTCAACCATGAGGAGGTAACTTCCCCCTGCTAGGGTGAAAGGTAATTCTTTTACTATTGCTATTTAGATTAATCTCCCTTAAATATAATATATTCACTATTTAAAATTTGACTTAAAAAGGATACCGCCAGATTAGTCGGTTGGTAATTCATTTTAATCTGGTTTAAACCTGACTAATCAAGGATACCGCCAGATTGGTCGGTTGGTAATTAAATTTTCTTACCGCTTATATGGCAGGTTTATTTTGGTTCCGCCTTTATGGCTGGTTGGACTTAATTTGACTTAATCAGGTTACCGCCTATATGGCTGGTTGGTAAAATAATCACAAGTTAATATATTATATTAAGGGAGATATCTAAATTAGTAATAGTAAAAGTTGATCCTTTTACCTTAGCATTTTATTTTATTGTAATTTACTTTTCAGCTTTTACTTTACCGCAATTACTTTTAAGCATTTTTACTTTATGTCTTTTACTTTCAAGTTTTTACTAGCCCTAGTTATGTGTCGTAACTAAATTAGTTATCTGGGGTTGTGATGACTTCTAATATCACCAGTTTATAAGGGGTTATTTTATAGTTTGGGTAATTTAAAGGTTTACTTATTAAGTTTTAAGCTTAATGCGTCTTGTTAATTGGCCTCTAATAAAATAGATCTGGTAAATCTAAAATAAACTTGACAAAGGAATTTTAGGTTTCAGCCTTAGACTTAATAGCCCACGATCATCCTTGAGGATAGATAACCATTTAATAGATTTCCTTACAGGATAGACATATACCTGTCGTGTGGGGGTAGCCATAATTGGAACTTATACTTAATGAATCCAGATATTTTGGTTGACATAGACATATGGTTCAATTGGGTTAAACTGGGTATTTGCGTCTGACCATCGACAGAGGCTTTCGCATAATTTAGTATTCCAGGCTAGTAAACGGATTTATTACACAAACATGAAATAACCACTTCATCTTTTAAAAGATATTAGAAAGATTCACAACCCTAGATAGTTTATAATATTGAATTTTCTTAAACCTACTTTCGAACAATTTTATTTACTTTTTTTAAATTTAAAATCTTCACCATTTCAAATCAATCAATCAACCTGTTAGATACTAGTAATCATTTGACCTCATAAATTTAATAGCTTATGTATTAAGTCCTCGTGGGATCGATACTTTTTATACTACTTGAACGATACGTGCGCTTGCGTTATACGCGTGTGTAAGCACCGGTCAAGTTTTTGGCGTCGTTGCCGAGGACTTATTTATCTTTCACTATTATTTTTAAGGTTAGATACCTTTACTTGTATCTAATTTCTTTTTACTTATTGTTGTTGTTTTCTTGTGTTTCAGTTTCTCAGAAACTTCATGAGACGAACCAGAAGCTTTGAACTCCAACCGCTTGACCCAGAAATTGAAAGAACCATCAGAAAGTTGAGAAGGGAAAGGCGAGAAGCCCAAGAAGCTTTAGTCAACATGGAACCTGAACCTTTGGAGGTTGCACCACCAATTCCCATTCGAGACAGAACCATTCCGGTGGTTGACAGACTAATTTCATGTATTGTACTTCCTCCTGTTGGACAGTTATGACCCATAGCGACACTATTTGTACAGATCATGGTGTTGTTGTACAAATTAACTATCTAACAAAGGAAATTGCTCTTTTATCATTTGTGATTAGATCACCAAGATGAATAAATGATGAAAGGTCCATATGATTAGTTCCTGGATTGAGATGATATGAGACAGTATCAATCCACGAAGGTTTAATCATTAAATATCCCTAGTCAAAGTATTATCGAGATTGGACATCGATAATACAAAAAAGACTAGTATTACACTTATGCTCGTTGTGAGGGCATAACGACACAGTTCTCATATATTTGGGTATAGGATATTGTGTTTACCGATGGTACGGAAACAGCTTTGCTCTGGATAGACCCCTCGGAATTCCATTGGTAGTATTACTATGTGTCTACGGAAGTCCGAATCAGGGTAGGTGTATTTGGTCTTAACCTGAGACTTACACCCCTAATACTTGCGACAATCAATATACTTTGGTTTTGGTCGTCCAGGGCTTTAACCGGTTCTATGTACGCCTCTTCTGGGTATATTGAGAATCGTAGTGTATTGGGTGTGATGTCAAGATGGAAGTATCACTCCAGTAAAAGTGGAGATGATGATCACGTAGGATACGGAACTGGTTCTCTTATATACTGCAGCTTTCGGGATATTATGACTAGGTCATGTTTCTCCGATTAAAGAGACTAGTTACCAGAGATCCGATATGTGCTTCGTACGGGGCAGACACATTTCCAGCCTTAGGCCTTGCACGTGACATCCGATACTGGATCGAAATACGCAATACTACGTATACTACGCCTGATATAGATCACATATTCCTGTAAGGATATTTCTGGAGAATTGGGTAGGCATGGCGCTTTGCTAGTAGCCAACCATGTCTTGTAAATCGGTAAAAACGTAGTACTAGGTACTTACGTGTTCGGATGGTCCGACGACCGGATTTACCGCCAACATATACGGGGATCTCATGGGTCACTTCCCGAAGATTCACCAATGACGTATGACTCGCACTTTATTAATCTTGGATTAATTAAATGAGAGAAAATTAATCTGGGATTAATTATGGAGATATTTTATCTGGGATAAAATATCAATTAAAGAGAGAAAACGATTAATTTGGAATTAATCGATAAAATAATATATTCGATATATTATACAAAATTGGATTTCGACGCGGAATTGAAATTAGATTTCAATTCGAGCGAACGAATTAATTTAGAATTAATTCGTTAGAGACGTGAATAGTGATTTTGCAAGGCATAATTATTTAATTACGTCGCAACGGAAAATTCGTTAATTTGGAATTAGCGAACCCGAGCCCGGGGGTGTTTGCGAGCCCGCTCGCATTTTGAATCGAGTGGGGCCCACTTGTCACATCAGTTGTCACATCACTTGTCACTTTAGTTGCTTTGGGTGATGGGTTTTGGTAACAATGATGATAGCTTGATTTACATTCAATGTTTGTGTAAGAAATTAAATGAACAAATACCAAATATTTGGTATATCATTTAATTGGTTATTGAAATCATTTTTTAACACAACACTTGACTCTCTCTCTCTCTCATTCTTCTCCTCTTCTCTCTCGCCCAAAGGGTCTGTTTTTTCCTCTTCTATTTTCTACCAAAATGCCGAGAATGGCGAGGAGAAGCTAGGTGATTTTTGTGGCAAAAAATTACCAAGTTCTATCACACTTCCGGAGTCTTGCGAAGGTGATAGGGAACCGCACCCGTGAGCATGGAATACACATCACAAAGCTTGGAGCTTGAGATCATCCATGGCCGAATTCTTGGAGGATAAAAACCAGTGAAGACCGTGAGCTTCAAAGGGCATAAAAAGATTTTTTGTGTTCATCGCATCACTCAACCGATAATTGTAAGTATTCTGCAACTTCTTTGTTGTATTCGCACATGGTTTCATTGCTTGATTTGATCCCGGGACCTTAGATAAACCCAACACCTCTCTTACCAGCAAATGCGGGTGAAATCAAAACATGCATTCAGATGATTCAGCAGTCAGTTCAGTTTGGGGGGAATGCAACTGAAGATCCCTTTGCCCACATCAGCAACTTCCTGGAAGTTTGTGGCACTTTCAATTATAATCGAGAAGCTGATGAAGCAATGAGACTGCATGTTTTTCCATACTCCTTGAACGACAGAGCTAAAGCTTTGCTACATTCACTACCAGCAGGTTCTATCACAACTTGGAACACTTTAGCCACCAAATTTCTTGCAAAGTACTTTCCACGATCCAGAACTGGAAAGTTGAGGAATGACATCACATCCTCAGCCAGTCAAACTCTACACCTCATTCACCGTCCTCTGTGGTTTCAGATCTAGCACTGCTCAAATCTTCTGAGGATTTTCCTCGATTGCTCTTGCACTGACCATATACCCCAAGAATTTTTCCTAGGACACCTCAAAGGCACATTTTCTCAAGTTCAGCCTCATGCTATAATCCTTAAAAGCTCAAATGTTCCTCCGAGGTTGTTGGACAATTATGACCCGTAGCAGCACTATTTGTAAAAGACATGGTATTTTTTGTACAAATTAACTATGTGACAAAGGAAATTGCTCTTTTATCATTTTGTAATTGGATTACTTGGATATATAAATGATAAAAGTCAATATGATTAGTACCAGATTAATAAGATATGAGACAGTATTAATCCACGAAAGGTTTAATCATTAAATATCCCTAGTCGTAGTATTATTGAGATAATACGGAATAGGCTAGTATTACACTTGTGCGCGTTATGGAAGCTTAACGGTATAGTTCTTATATATTTAAGTATTGGATACTTATGCAAGTGTGATAGGAGGTTCTGTTAGCCGTTGGATCGGGAACAGCTTTGCTCTGGATAGACCCCTCGGAGTCCCATTGGTAGTATGACTATGTGTCTATGGGAATCCGAATCAGGGTAGGTGTATGTGGTCTTAACCTGAGACTTGCATCGCTAATACTTGCGACAATAAGTATACTTTGGTTTTGGTCGTCCGGAGCTTTAACAGGATCTGTGTACGCCTCTTCTGGGTATACTGAGAATCATAGTGTATTGGGTGTGATGTCAAGATGGAAGTATCACTTCAGTCATATGGAGATGATGATCACGCAGGGATACAGAACTAGTACTCTTAAATGTTGTAGCTATCGGGATAGTATGACTAGGTCATGATTATCCGATTACAGAGACTAGTTGCTAGTGATACGATATATGCTTCGTACGAGGCAGACACAATTCCAGCCTTAGGCCTAGCATGTGACATCCGATACTGGATCATAATACGCAATACTTTGTATACTACGCCTGATACAGATTGTATATATTCCATGTTGAATATATTTCTGGAGAATTAGGTAGGCATGGTGTTTTGCTAGAAGCCAACCATGTCTTGTAAATCGGTAAGAATGTGGTACTGGGTACGCACGTGTTCGGATTGTCCGATGATCATATTTACTGCCAACATATCCAGGGAACTTGGGTCACTTCCCAAAGATTCACCGATGACATTTGACTCGAACAGAATTAATCTGGGATTAATTATGAGAGAGAAAATAAATCTGGGATTAATTACGGCAAGAATTTATCTGGGAATAAATTCGTCTAGAAGAGAGAGAGAGAGCGATTAATTTAGAATTAATCGGTAAAATAAATTTAATAGTTAAATTGGATTTTTCTATTTAATTTATTTAATTGGGGTAAAATAATATATTGGATATATTAATTGAAATCAGATTTCAATACGGAATTAAAATTGGATTTTAATTCAAGCGAACGAATTAATTTGGAATTAATTCATAAGCGACTTTCGTAATAATTTTGTTAGGCATTATTATTTAATTAAATTGGATTTAATTACGTCGCGACAAAAAATTCGTTTAATCAGATTAAACGAACCCGGGCCCAAAGCTTAGTTGTGTGTTGGAGATGTCAACTTGAATTTTGAATTCAAAGTGGTGGGACCCACTAACTTACATCATATGTCACTTTTTGATGTGTGTAGTTGGAATAATATTAAATGTTGTATTTAATCAAACCAACCACCAACTTTTGCTTTATGTTTTTGGAAAACACAAAAGAACTATTCATCTTCTCTCTTCCAAGCCAAAAACTTCGAGCCTCTCTTCTCTCCATGGAATTTTTGTTGCAAAATTTCAACTTGCTAGCACATAGGGAGTCAAAAGAATGTGATAGGGAAACTCACCCAAGAGTTTGGAACTTAAAAGGAGAGCTTGGAGCTTCTACATCCGAGGATAAATTTTGAACTTCTCTACCGAGCAATGTAAGTAATTTCCGCAACTTATCTTATAATATTCATACAATAATCACATTTAGAGATCCCGTGGCATGTATAGGACACTAACAATGGTATCAGAGCGAGATCTAAGCACAATTTAATTTTAGGGTTCTTAACTTTATTTGGGGATTTCGTGCTTGGAGCTTATAAATTTCTAAATTGGTTGTCTGAATGTGGTTGGATGATGATGAATTGGATTTGTGCATCTTTGGAATTGAGAAAATTGGTTGGATCAAAATTTCCATAATTCCCTAGCCATAGCCGAATGTATGAACCCTAATACACTCATGGAAATTTTTGAATTCAACAATTGGATATGTTAATTGCAAGAAATTGAATGTTGATTGTTGATTTAATTGGATTGAAATCAAAATTGAATGTTGCTTTCTTGCTTATTGCCGTGAATGAAGCATGTTAGGAAGAATTGATTTTGCTTCAATTTGTGTTGGACATGAATTGGAAATATTAAGCATGATTAATTACATTAATTGGTGTTTTGGAAATATTGAATTAATTAATTAATTGTGTTAATTACACTTTAATAAAAATTAATGTGATATTTAGAATATTATGTTAATATGAATTAGTCTTTAAATTTGGAATTTATTAATAGGACTAATTTGTTGTAATTGGGCTTAATGGGATTGGTTTGGCCAAGTATGGTTTTGGACAATTGGGTTGGATCCAATTGGGCCTAAAACTATTTCCATAAAGTCCAAACATGACTTTTGGGCTTTTAAAAATTTAATTGGGCCTAATGGGCCTAAATTGATTTTTGTCAAAAGGATGATTCCTTATTGGGCCTTGGCATCTTGGATTGGGTCCATATTGGCCAAAGCTCATGCCTTAAGAATTAATTAAAAGCCCATTTGAATTTAATTAAAATAGTATTGGATACTAATTGGGCCTTTGAGACCTATTTAGATTATATTTAGAATCTAAGTCTAAAAGGCACTAAAATAAGTGTAATTATTTAATTTGGAATTAAATACGAATTAGTATTGGATACTAATTAAATTTGATTTAAAATTATAGTTCGATATAATTCAAAGAATACGTACTTTGAGTATTTATTCTTAAACGAGTTGGACTCGCGCAAATCAAATCATTGTTTGAACATTTGATGGTCATTAATTCAAAGATTAATTAATTAGATTAGATTGATTGAATAACATGCTTTGTGTGAATACTTGGATGTATTTTTATGAATAATGTATATCGAATGGATATTAGATGGGTGGGGGCAATTTTGGAAATTGTTGTAATAAATTTAGAATTTATTAAATTGGACCTGCGTGTCCAGCCGTTCACCTCTTTATCTCTTTGTATTTCTCTTCTCACCAATTCCCCTCAATGCAAATGAGGTTTCTTTAATGTATTATGTAATTGGGTAGAAATTGTGCTAGCGGGAGAGAGGAAATGGAGAGATTTGTTCTAGGAATAAATTGTTAAATATCCATCCGCATATCATTATTATTTTATTCACGCCTTATTATTCTTTTAGAATACATGTTTAAGGGTGTATGATGATACCTAATCAAAGATAATAAATTGGTTTCCAATTTACACGAAAAACCCTCACTTTAATATGAAGCGATTTCCTTCCATATAGTGGTTCTCTCTCAAGATCCAAGATTGGCATTGGTTTGTTGGCCAAAATTAAAAATTAAAACAAGTAAATAAAATGGCGCGAAAGTTGATTGAGGAAAATTTAAATTTATAAAACTATCTAGGGCTATGATTTCTTCAAATATATTTTTAAAGATGAAGTGGTTATTTCATGTTTGTGTAATATATTGGTTTACTAACCTGGAATACGAAATTCTGCAAAAGCCTCTGTTGATGGTCGGATGCAAATACCCAGTGTAACCCAATTAAATCATATGTCTATGTTAATCAAATTACCTGGATTCATTAAGACTAAGTTCCAATTGTGGTTACCCCCGCCCAACAAGTATATGTCTATCATGTAAGGAAATCTATTAAAGGGTTATCTATTCTAAAGGAAGATCGTGGGCTATTAAGTCTAAGGCTAAAACCTAAAATTCCTTTGCAAAGTTTATTTTAAGTTTACCAGATCAATCTTATTAATGGCCAGTTAACAAGAAGCATTAAGCTTAAGACTTAATAAGTAAACCTTTATATTACCCAAACTATAAATAGCCCTTTATTAACTGGTGATATTGGAATTCATCACAACCTCAGATAACTAACTTTGTTACGACACATAACTAGGGCTAGTAACAACTTAAAAATAAAAGACATAAAGTAAAATGCTAAAAAGTAAAATGCTGGAAAATAAATAAAGAAAAATACAATGAAAGAAAATACTAGAGCCAGAGGATCTACTTTTATCACTACTATTTTAGATATCTCCCTTAATATAATATATTAACTTGTGTGATATTACCAACCAGCCATATAGGCGGTAACCTGATTAAGTCAAATTAAGTCCGACCGACCATAAATGTGGTATCATTATTTATCCATAAACCAGCTATATAGGCGATAATTACCAACCGACCAACCAGACGGTATCCAAGCTTAGTCAGGTTAAAACCAGTTTATAATTAATTACCAACTGACCAATATAGAGGTATCATTGTTAAGTCAAGTTTTAAATAGTTTATATATTATAATTAAGGGAGATTAATCTAAATAGCAGTAATAAAAGTTTTACATTTCACCCTAGCAGGGGGAATTTACCTCCTCATTGCTAAATAGTAAAAACTGAAAGAGTAAAAAAAGTAAATTACTATTACATAAAGTAATTAAAATTAATTACAAAACTGAAATTAAACTAAACTAGATATAAACTCCTTATTTACTCAGAGGATTACAGAGAGGAAGGTACATCTGAAACTGAAATTTCGAGGTGAATTTATAGGCGTCGATAGGCCCTGCGCGTCGCGACGCGGGCTCATTACGCATCGCGACGCACCGTATTTTCTGATGCCAAATACGGTAAGTTTTCAAAATCGGCTGACATGTGGATTGTCGGTACCGTTGGATTGTGACACGTGTCACGCGATGATTGGCTGATGATGACGTGGCTGACACGTGGCACATTGACTTGGCATGTTGCTGATGTGGACGCCTACGTGGCTGACATGTGGCGATGGCGATTGTCGGCACCATAGGATGATGACTCGTGGTACGGTGTATTTTAGTAGATCTCATTTGATGTTGACATGTGGCATGCGCATTTTAGCATCCGGCGCATGTTAGCAGACTTCTCAGATTGTGACACGTGACACGATGTATTTTTAGCATGAATCGGTGCAAGTTATCACAGGCCGGCGCACGTTAGGCGTCGCGACACGTGGAGCGCGGCGCGACGTGCCAAATGACAATTTTGCCCTTTGTTGTCCTTTTTACTATTTTGGCCCCAAATCACCTCCAGAATGTCCTGAAACTTTATTTATCTACAAAATAACACAAAACACATCAAAATATTCACAAAACTCAAGAAATTATACAAAATATTAGGTCAAATAAGTGGGAAATATTGATACATTTACCACTCATCACCTACCGGATCTATGAATTGGATGGGATCCATTTGATCTTAGAGATCTACCTAGTTAACTTTCATACAGCTTGTTGGCCAAAGTCAAGGTTGTGTGTTATTTAACGGGATCCTAGCCCACTAGAAAAGTAGGTTTCCGGAGTACTCAACAGAGGGTTAGAGGCTCGCCGAAAAATAGTCGGAGGTCAGTATTAAATTTATAATTTCGTTTAATACTTGCTTACACGCGCTCTTTTATTTTATTTACCATCGTTATAAATATATATTAGTTGGACTAATATTGAATATTACTTTCTTTGAACAGTTAGACTGTACAAGACACTACTCCACTTGTAGTTGGTTATATAGTTGGATTATAGTAACCATTACATTTTGAGTGTACCCGATATCGTTGATTGAATAGTTAGACTATTGCAATCGAGATGGCTGGAAAGATTAGCGTTAGGGACATCATCATGGGCGATAATGTCTTTAACGGCTCGAATTTTCCAGGTTGAGAGATGAACCTCAGGATAGTCCTAGGGGCTGAGAAGTTACTCTATGTTATAGAGAAACCTCTCGGGCCTGAGCTTGGAGTTGAGAAAATATTAGAGCATGATCTTTGGAAGACTCATCATGATGATAAATTTAGTTCTCAATCTGTCATGCTTGCCGCAATGACTCCTCAGTTTCGTCATCGGAATAAAGGATTGGATCCTTATAGTATGATGTTGAAATTGAAGGATCTTCACAGATCTAATCTTAGATCTCAGAAGCATGAGTTACGAAAGAAGCTCTTTCGCTCACGTATGTTTGAGGGTACATCTGTCGAGCACTATATGTCACAGATGATTGCTGACATCGAATAACTAGGTTAGCTGTGCATTACCTACGAGGCCGAGACTTCCATAGATTTGATCTTATAGTCTCTACTCGAATACTGGGGGGGTTCATCATGAACCAAGAGAAAACTCTTGGAGAGTTAATGGCTATGCTCAAGGAGGCAGAACCAGAGCTTTCAAAAGGGCAAGAAGCCCAAGGCGCATCTTACTTCGACATCCCAGAAGGCCAAGGCTTGGCCGAAGGCTTCTGGGGGTGTGAAGAAAAAGGGCAAAGGCAAAATCTTCACAGTCTTCTGGGAAGACAAAGTACATATCCCAAGATGTCTGCCTAAACTATGGCAAACGGGGTCACTGCAAGCGTGACTGCCATATGGAAAAGGTAGACATGAAGGAAGTGAAGGCGGGCAAGGCTCCGACTTCAGGTATATTTTTTATTATAATAAACGTGTCCACTGCTGGTTTTAAAAATTAGATTTTTGATACTGGATGTGGTACGTACATAAATACTGATGTGCGGGATCTGCTGATTAGTACGAGACTGGCTTCAGATGAGATCGACCTGTGAGTCAGAAACGGGAGGAGAGTCGCTGTTTTTACTGTGGGAACCTAAGTTTTGGAACTGCCCTTTGGGCATGTACTTAAATTAGGAAACTGTTATAATGTACCTAGTTTAACTAGAAACATTATCTTTATATCTAGTTTAACCCGTTAGGGGTAAACCTTTATGTTCCAGAACACTTGGTGTTTTGTTTATAAAGATGATATTGAGATATACACATTAGATGTGAATAACAGTATTTATATTTCAAATATAAAGTAATCTCAAACATATAACATGACAAACAAAAGGCTCAAACCGAGTAAATAAGATGAGACTTATTTGTGGCTTTGTCGTCTGGGACACATTAACAAGACTCATATATCCACACTTTCGAAGAGTGGATACGTGGAAGGATTTGATCCTAATTCATATGATGTCTACGAATCTTGTTTATTAGGTAAAGTGCCTAAAACTCCTTTTAGTGGTAAGGGTGTAAGTGCCACTGAGCTGTTAGCCCCCGATCATAGTGATGTGTGTGGGCCCATATCTAGCCAGACTATAGGTGGTTATGAATACTACGTAACCTTATGAATTTTACATCATGTTATGGTTATGTGTATCTTATGAAACACAAGTCAGAAACTTTTGATAAATTCAAAGAGTTTCGACACGAAGTAGAAAAACAGACCGGTAAAAGTATTAAAACATCACGGCTGGACCGTGGTGGAAAATACTTGAAAAATGAGTTTCTCGATTACTTGAAAGAGTATGGTATTCTTTCACAGTGGACTCCTCCCGAAACACCTCAATTGAGCGGTGTGTCCGAACGGAGAAACCGAACTTTGTTGGACATGGTAAGGTCTATAATGAGTCGCACTGAGCTACCAATTTCCTTCTAGGGATACGCATTGAACAATGCAATACTTATTTTGAATAAGGTTCCGTCAAAGTCTGTTGGACAGACTCCATATGAAATATGGGCAGGATAGAAATCGGGTTTCTTATTCCTGAAAATTTGGGGATGCTAGGCATATATTAAAAGTTTGGATGGTACCAAACTAAAACAAAAATCGGATAAGTGTCTATTTGTAATTGGTTATCCTGGGGAAACCAAAGGATATTGTTTCCACAACCCATAAGAGAACAAAATATTTGTTGCTCTTAGAGGAATTCCTATATGCAGTGGTAAATAGGAGTAAAGTAGAACTCGATGAAAATCGGAGTAATACTATTCTTGGCACCGACCCCCTCACGGAACACGAACAGTTCATCAGGGATGAGACTGTTCCACAATCTTCTAATATACAAGAACTGCGTAGGTCGAAGAGAGTCAGAAAGCAACCTCAGAGGTATGAGTTTTTTATCTCACCTCATGTAGATATTAATCTTATTGAGGATAATGAACCGGCTACGTATAAGTGTTAGGATTTCTAGGTTAATCCCAAGATCATATTAAACATAGAAATAGAATAAATACGCAAAGAAGAGTGGCGGAAACACACTTACATTGAATGGTTTTGGATGTGATGATCAACAAAAAATTCTACTCATTGCTTCCAAGTTTCGGCCAAGGCAAGATTTGTTGATGAAGTTCTACAAGCTCCAATCTTCCAATGGATCCCAAGCTCTTAGTTCGGTTTCCCTATCACCTTGTATTGATTCTCTAATGTGCTAGCAAGATGGAAGAAAGAAAATAATTTCTTTTCTCTTTGGAGAGCTCACGGCAAAGCATGAAGAACAATGAGAGAGTTTTGTGTTTTTCAACTTTTTGTTTTCTAAAAAACAATATGAAAAACAATTACCAAAAATTGGTATAACCTTTCCAAAAAGTCAAAGCCAATTTTGGCTCCAAAATGGCATTTAAATGCCCACACCAACCAACATCATGAATAGTGACTGCATGTCACTCACCAAAAAGGTGACTTGACATCTATCACTAAAGTGATGAGTGATGTGACTCGTGATGTGACTTGCGGCCGCACTTGATTCAAAATCAGAGTGGCGTCGCAAACACATTCTGGGCTCGATTTCGTTAATTCCAAATTAACGAGTTTTCTGTTGCGTCGTAATTAAATCAAATTTAATTAAATAATCATGCATAGCAAAATTACTATTCACGTCGCTTGCGAATTAATTCTAAATCAATTCGTTAGCTCGAAGTAAAATCCAATTTTAATTCCGCGTCGAAATCCAATTTCGTATAATATATCGAATATATTATTTTATCGATTAATTCCAAATTAATCGTTCTCTCTCTTCAAATAGTACTTTATCCCAGATAAAGTCTCTCCGCTATTAATCCCAGATTAAAAAAGTTCGAATCATACGTCATTGGTGAATCTTCGGGAAGCGACCCAAGAGATCCCTGGATATGTTGGCAGTAAATCCGGTCGTCGGACTATCCGAACACGTACGTACCTTGTACTACGTTCTTAACTAGGTAGATCTTGAAGATCAATTGGATCTCATCCAATTCCTACATCCGGTAGGTGGACCTCCAAGTCCGAAACATATATACAATATATATGCCAATATATCCAATTATATTTTCCTAACCTTTTTCCTCTAAATCAACTAAGCCTTGGCTTTGGCACAACAAGCTTAATGATTCCAGTTAAGCGGGACCCATTGACCTTGGAAAGCTTCGTAATCAATGTCGATGGACAAGAAGTGATCTTGACTTTGGCCAAAAAATCACAACTTGGACAAGATACCGATATGGAACAAAGCTTTCATGATTCAAACACATCCGCAATTGACAAAGGTCTTGACTTTGGCCCACAAACCAGTGCCAATTTTGGATCTTGAGTAAGAATCACTCAATGGAAGGAAAACGCTTAATATGTTTTGAGGGTTTTTCGCGTAAATTGGCAACCAATTTATTATCTTTGTTAGGTCTCATCATACACCCTTAAGCATGCATTCTAAAAGCATAATAAGACGCGAAAAGTAAATTAATAACGATATGCGGATGGATATTTAACAACTTGTTCCTAGAACAAATCACTCACTTTCCTCTCCCCGGCTATCATTATTCTACTACTACCCAATTACATAATACAATAATAGAAACCTCATTAACATTGAGGAGAATTAGGTGAGAAGAGAATACAAAGAATCAATAAAGAGAGAAGGCTGGACACGCAGGTCCAATTTATAAATTCTAAATTTACAACAATTTCTAAAATTGCCCTTTCCCTTCTAATATCCATCTGATATACGCTATTCATTCATCATATCCATGTATTCATTCAAGCATGTTATTCAATCAATCTAATCAAATTAATTAATCTTTGAATATTAGTGATCATCCAATGTTCAAACAATGATTTGATTTTGCGCGAGTCCAACTCGTTTGAGAATAAGTACTCAAAGTACGAATTCTTGAATTATATCGATCTACTTGTTAAATATAATTTAATTCGTATTCAATACTAATTCATTTATTTAATTCCAAATTAAATATCTACATTTTTAATGCGCTTTAACGACTTAGATTCCAAATCTAATCTTAATGGGTCTCAAAGCCCAATTAACATCCAATGTAGTTTAATTAAAAGTCCAATGGGATTTTAATTGATTTCATAAGGCATGGGCTTTGGTCAATATGGGTCAAACCCAAATACCAAGGCCCAAGTAAGGAATCACCCTTATTTGCCAAGAAACCAATTTTGGCCCATTAGGCCCAATTAAACATTTAAAGCCCATTTGTTATATTTGGACTTAATGGAATGATTTAGGCCCAATATGGATCCAATCCATTTGGCCCAAACCTACTTGGCCCAACAAAGTCCATAAGGCCCAAATATAACAATTATAAGCCCAATTCAAAATCAAGCCCAATTTATTAAATTCCAATTTTCCAAAATTCATAATTTAATAAACCAAAGTGTTTAGCCATGATTAATCTTTTAAATTAACATTTCTAAAATACTAATCTAATTCATTAATCATGCTTTTCATCCTCAACACATGTCCAACATAATTGATTCAAAAAATCATCTCATTACATGCTCAAAGCTCACGGCATTGGTGGGTTTATATGTTCGATTCCGTTTTCAATCCGATTGAATTATAAATCAATATTTCTCAATTGTTTCAAGTCATCCAATGATCAAAGGAACCAAAAATACCATGACTTTATAGGGTAATATGTTGGTTTCTATAATTAGTCCCAAAGAAAGAATAAGCCATAGAAATACATATAACATACATGCAAAGCTTGAAGCATGGCGGAATCATACTTACTAAGCTTTGTGACGAAAATGATGAAGAGAATCCCTGAGTCTTCAAGGTGGAAGTTTCGGCCAAGAGCAAGAGGAGAGAAGCTATAAATCTTCTAGTATTCCAAGCTCCAAGATTGTTTCCCTATCACCTCCTTTGATTCCTCTTTGTGCTAGCAAAATGGAGAAATGAAAACAATTTTCTGCTGCCTTGTGAAGCTCACGGCGTGCGTGAAGAAGAAGGAGAGGAGAGTGTGTGACTTTTCAATTTTCTTGTTCTCTTTTGTTTCCAAAAACCGTGAGAAGCAAAATGAAAAGCAATGATGAGATATCAAATACCAAAATGAATTTTTAATTAAAAAACCCTTCAAAAACCGTGAAAGGTTTTTCCCTCCAAAAAAAATTCATTAAATGGCATCATTATCTCACATTGAGAATAGAGACAATGTATCATCCCATAAAGGTGACTAGATACATCCATCATCTATTCGTGTCAAGTAATGAGATATCGCGATGTGATTTGCGGATCCCACCCGTTTTCAAAATATGAATGTGTCCGCAAACACTTTCGGGGTCGATTTCGCTAATTCCGAATTAACGCATTTCCGTCGCGACGAGAATTAAATAATTACGCCTAGCGAAATTACTATTCAGATCGCTAACGAATTAATTCTAAATTAATTCGTTTGCCCGAATTAAAATCCGATTTTAATTCCGCGTCGAAATCCAATTTCGTTTAATATATCGAATATATTATTTTATCGATTAATTCCAAATTAATCGATCTCTCTCTCTCTCCTAATAAGGCATTTTATCCAAGATAAAGTTTCTCCGTAATTAATCCAAGATTAATAAAGTTCGAATCAAACATCATAGGTGAATCTTCAGGAAGCGACCCAAGAGATCTCCGGATATGTTGGCAGTAAATACGGTCGTCGGATAATCCGAACATGTACGTACCTCGTACTACGTTTTTACCGATTTACAAGACAAGGTTGGCTTCTAGCAAAGCGCCATGCCTACCCAATTCTCCAGAAATATTCTTACTGGAATATTTGATCTTTATCAAGCGTAGTATACCGTAGTATCACGTACATCGATCCAGTACCGGACGATCACATGTTAGGCCTGTTGAGTTCTAATATATGTCCCAAGATCAACAAATCAAGCAAGAAAACGCATGAATACACAACATAGGAGGTGCGGAATATACTCACAATGGTCGGTTTTGATGCGAAGAAGAACACAAGCCATTTTCATCCTCCATTGAGTTCGGCATTAGCTCTCATTGACAGTGGACTGCTCGGTTGGGGGCTGTTTTTGATGCTCCAAATTCGGCCATGCAAGACTCCATTGAAGCTCCAAGCTTCAAGCTTTCCAAGCTCACAAATTCGTTTCCCTATCACCTATGTATAACCCAATGTGTGTGCTAGCACTTGTCTTCTTCATTTGCTTCTCAAATGCTCGGTCAAACCAGAACAAAGACAAGAAGAAATCGGCTTGAAGCCGTGAGATGAAGAAGAAGAAAAGAGATAAAACCGTCAGGTTATTGCGTATAAACATCCTCCAAAAGGTTTCCGTTAAGGAAAGTGGTTTTAACGTCCATCTGCCATATCTCGTAATCGAAATATGCAGCTATTGCAAGCATTATCCGAATGGATTTAATCATGGCAACGGGTGAGAATGTTTCGTCATAATCAATACCATATTGCTGACGATACCCTTTTGCTACAAGCCTGGCTTTGTATGTTTGCACGTTGCCATCCATGTCGGTCTTCTTCTTGAAGATCCATCTGCATCCAATAGGCTTTACGCCTTCTGGTGCATCAACCAGTGTCCAAACTTGGTTGGCATACATGGAATCCATCTCGGACTTCATGGCATCTTGCCATAAAGCGGAATCAATATTCTGTATTGCTTCCTCATACGTAGTCGGTTCATTATCCTCAATAAGATTAATATCTACATGAGGCGAGATCAGGAACCCATACCTCTCAAGTACTGTCCTGACTCTCTCCAACCTACGCGGTCTTTGTGTATATGAAGATTGTGGTACAGACTCATCCTGGATGGTCTGTTTATGTTCCGTCGTTGATTCATTGCCAGGAACAGTATCACTACGATTTTCATCGAGCTCCACTTTCCTCCCACTTACCACTGCATCTAGGAATTCCTTCTCAAGGAAAAATGCATGTAGAGCAACAAATACTTTGTTCTCTTGTGGGTGATAGAAGTAATATCCTTTGGTTTCCATAGGATATCCCACAAAAAGGCATTTATCTGATTTGGGTTCTAGTTTGGTACCTTCCAAACGTTTAACATATGCCTAGCATCCCCAAATCTTCAGGAAAGAGAAACCTGGTTTCCTCCCTGTACATATCTCATATGGAGTCTGTTCAATAGACTTTGACGGAACCTTATTCAAAATAAGACTGCACTGTTTAATGCATATCCCCAGAAGGATATAGGTAGCTCAGTGCGACTCATCATGGACCTTACCATGTCTAACAAGGTACAGTTTCTCCGTTCAGACACACCGTTTAATTGCGGTGTTCCAGGAGGAGTCCACTGTGAAAGAATATCTTTTTCTTTCAAGTAATCTTGAAACTCATAACTTAAGTATTCGCCACCACGGTCCGACCGCAATGTCTTAATACTCTTGCCTGTTTGTTTTTCTACTTCGTGTCGAAACTCTTTGAATTTCTCAAAAGTTTCTGACTTGTGTCTCATTAGATACACATAACCATAACGAGATGCATCATCCGTAAAGGTTACGAAGTAATGATATCCACCTCTAGCCTGGCTAGATATGGGCCCACATACGTCGCTATGAACGAGGGCTAACAGTTCTGTGGCACGTTCACCTTTACCACTAAAAGGTGATTTAGGTATTTTGCCTAAAAGACAAGATTCGCAGACATCATATGAATTAAGATCAAATCCGTCCAAGTACCCACTCTTCGAAAGTGTGGATATGCGAGTCTTGTTTATGTGTCCTAGACGACAATGCCACATGTAAGCTTCATCTTTTAGATTACTCCTTTGAGCCTTTTGTTTGTTATTTTATGTTTAGGAGATTCATTTATATTCAAAATATAAAGGCCATTTTTTGCTACAGCAGTGCAAATTTCTGCATCATTTTATATAAATAACACCCAGTGTTTCTAAATACAAAAGTGTACCCATGTTGGGTTAACAAAGATACAGATATGATATTCCTAGTCAAACTAGGTATATAATAACAGTTCAAAAGTTTAAGCATATGCCCCGAGGGCAATTCCAAAACAAAAGTCCCTACAAGCCAAAACAGCACTGGAGTTCCGTTTCCGACTCGTAGATCAATCTCCCCTGAAGCCAGCATCCTGCTATCCTGCAGATCCTGCAAATCAGTACATATATGAGCAGCACAACCAGAATCAAAAATCCAATTTTTAAAACTAGAAGTAGTCATATTTATCTCAATAACAAACATACCAGAGGCTAGTGCCTTGCCTGCCTTGATATCCTCTTGTGTCCCTTGCCCATTCGGCAGTCACGTTTCCAGTGACCCTTCTTGCCGCAGTTGAGGCAGACATCTTGAGATTTGTCCATTGGCTTCCCAGAAGCTTTTGTCAACTTGCCTTTACCCTTTTTCTTATGTTTCTTCTTCCTCACCCCTCCAGTAGCTTTGGGCCCAGCCTTTGGCCTCTGAGAGGTCGATGCAAAGTGCGCCTCGCGCTTGCCCCCTTTTTGGAGTTCTTTTTCAGACTCCTTCAAGATGGATAACAGCTCTCCAAGAGTGTCATCCGTATCCATCAACTTATAGTTGATTATGATTTGTCTCCAAGTATCAGGAAGTGACTGTAAGATCAAATCTACGGTCAGCTCAGCCTCCAAGACTATTCCCATATTGGCCAACTCATCAATATCGGCGATTATTTGAGCCCCGTGGTCCTCAACTGATGCGTCTTCAGTCATTCGGGCGCGGAAGAGTTTCTTCACCAACTCGTACCTTTCCATCCGCTTGTTGGAGCGGTGGAGATCTCGTAGTCTAGCCATCATATTATAAGGATCCAAGTCCCTATTCTGGCGACGAAAGTGCTGAGTCATCGAAGCTAACATAATAGCCTGAGCTGTGTCACAATCATTGCTGTGAGTTTTCCATAACTCCAGCTCAAGTGGGTCAGTGGGCTTAGGCGGGAGAGGTGTTTGTATAGTGTACAGCATCCTCTCAGCCCCAAGGACTATCCTCAGGTTCATTCCCAATCAGCGAAGTTTGTGCCCTTAAAGACATTGTCACCAATGATGATGTCTCGGACATTTATCTTGCTTGCCATCTCAACTACGATAGTCCAACTATCTAGTTAACGATAAAATGGGTACAGTCAAACTGTTACAAGAAAAAATAACAATGAATTAGTCCAACTAATTTTATTAATTAACGAAATAATTTTGAAAGACGCGTAAGGCTAAGTATCTGAATGAAATTGCAAATTCAATACTAGCCTCCCACTATTTTTATCAAGTCTCTAACCCTCTGTTGAGAACTCGGGAAATCCTATTTCCTAGTGGGCTAGGATCCCGTTAAATAACACACAATCTTGACTTTGGCCAACAAATGTATGCTATTTAACTAGGTAGATCTCAAAGATCAATTGGATCCAATCCAATTCCTAGATCCGGTTAGGTGGACATCCAAGTCCAAAACATATGTATTTTACTTATGCCAATGTATCTAATACATTTTCCTAACCATATCCTCCGAATCATCTAGGCCTTGGCTTTGGCACAACAAACCTAATGATTCCGTTAAGCGGGACCCATTGACAAGGAAAGTTTCGTAATCAATGTCGTTGGACAAGAAGTGATCTTGACTTTGGCCAACAAATCACAACTTGGACAAGACACCGATGTGGAACAAAACTCTCATGATTCAAGTACATCCTCAATTGACAAAGGTCTTGACTTTGGCCAACAAACCAATGCCAATTTTGGATCTTGAACAAGAATCATTCAATGGAAGGATAATTGCTTAATATAAATTGAGGGATTTTTGCGTAATTGGCAACCAATTTATTATCTTTGTTAGGTCTCATCATCATACACACCCTTAAGCATGCTTCTAAAACATCATAAAGTGCATAAAGTAAATTAATAGTGATATACGGATGGATATATAAAACAATTTGTTCCTAGAACAAATCACTCCTCTTTCCTCTCCCCGCTAGCAATATTCTACTTCTACCCAATTACATAATACAATAAGAGAAACCTCATTTACATTGAGGGGAATTAGGTGAGAAGAGAATACAAAGAGATAAAAGAGATAAGGCTGGACACGCAGGTCCAATTTATAAATTCTAAATTTACAATAATTTCTAAAATTACCCTTTCCCTTCTAATATCCATCCGCTATACACTATTCATTCATCACATACATGTATATTCATTCAAGACATGCTATACAACCAATCTAATCCAATTAATTAGTCTTTGTTTAAGTGATCATCCAATGTTCAATCAACGGTTTGATTTTGCGCGAGTCCAACTCGTTTGAAATAAGTACATAAGGTACGAATTCACGAATTATATCGAACTACCCGTTAAATCCAATTTAAGTCGTATTCAATACTAATTCAATTTATTTAATTCTAAATTAAATGTTTACACTTTTAATGTGCTTTTAAAGATTAGATTCTAAATCTTATCAAATTGGGTCTCCAAGCCCAACTAACATCCAATGTGTGTTTAATTAAAGTCTGATGGGCTTTCAATTGATTTATCAAGGCTTGGGCTTTGGTCAATGTGGGTCAAACCCAATTACCAAGCCCAAATAAGGAATCACCCTTAAGTGCCATAAAATCAATTTCAAGCCCATAAGGCCAATTAAACATAAAAGCCCATTAATTAAATTTTAATATTCCAAATTTTAAAATTCAATTAATTAAAGTGTAATTGCATGATTAATTCATTAAACCAAATATTTCAAAAACACCAATTTAATTTATTAATCATCAATTGTTCAAAACACTTGTCTAACATTTATTTGAACAAAAAATCAAGTCCTTTAACATGTCATGTTGTATTCGGCCAAGAGGGATTTTTGCGGTTCGATTTGTTTTTCAATCCAATTGAATCACTAATCTATTACCCCGTTTATTTTAAGTCATCAAATGAACTTGAAAGCAAAAAATCCAATTAAGTGAAAGGACCTCCATTTTCGGTCAAAGCAACAATTTTGGGGAAAAAATCATCCAATGCATTTTTCTCAAAATTGATCATGTATTACATCAAATATCATACATATAATCATGCTTAAGTCATCTAATAACTTGTGCATGAAAAATTCCAAACCAATAAATGACCTACACATTCGGCCAAGCATCAATTTTGGGGAAAAATTATCCAATGCATTTTTCTCAAAATTGATCATGTATAATATCATATTACATACATTCAAGCATACTCAAATCATCTAATGAACTTGTGCATGCAAAAAATTCAACTCAGTGGAAGTACCTCACATTCGGCCAAAGCAACATTTTGGGGAAAAATCATCCAATGCATTTTTCTCAAAATTGATCATGTATTATATCATATATCATACATATAATCATGCTTAAGTCATCAAATAAACTTGTGCATGAAAAATTCCAAACCAATGGAAGCACCTCCACATTCGGCCAAGACAACCACTTTGGGGAAAAATCATCCAATGCATTTTTCTTAAAATTGATCATGTAATATATCATATAACATACATATAAGCATACTATAGCATCCAATTTCAACAAGAACATGCTTCAATCAATTTTCCCCAATTAAACCCTAATGTATTTCATGCTTAAACATGGCTTCATGATACCATTGTTGGTTTCTATAATTAGTCCCAAAGAAAGAATAAGCCATAGAAATACATATAACATACATGCAAAGCTTGAAGCATGGCGGAATCATACTTACTAAGCTTTGTGACGAAAATGATGAAGAGATCCTTGAGTCTTCAAGGTGGAAGTTTCGGCCAAGAGCAAGAGGAAGAGAAGCTATAAATCTTCTAGTATTCCAAGCTCCAAGATTGTTTCCCTATCACCTCCTTTGATTCCTCTTTGTGCTAGCAAAATGGAGAATGAAAACAATTTCTGGTGCCTTGTGAAGCTCACGGCGTGCGTGAGAAGAAGGAGAGGAGAGTGTGTGACTTTTCAATTTTCTGTTCTCTTTTGTTTCCAAAAACCGTGAGAAGCAAATGAAAAGCAATGATGAGATATCAAATACCAAAATGAATTATTAATTAAAAAAACCCTTCAAAAACCGTGAAAGGTTTTTCCCTCAAAAAAAAAATTCATTAAATGGCATCATTATCTCACATTGAGAATAGAGACAATGTATCATCCCATAAAGGTGACTAGATACATCCATCATCTATTCGTGTCAAGTAATGAGATATCGCGATGTGATTTGCGGATCCCACCCGTTTTCAAAATACGAATGTGTCCGCAAACACTTTCGGGCTCGATTTCACTAATTCCGAATTAACGCATTTCCGTCGCGACGAGAATTAAATAATTACACCTAGCGAAATTACTATTCAGATCGCTAACGAATTAATTCTAAATTAATTCGTTTGCCCGAATTAAAATCCGATTTTAATTCCGCGTCGAAATCCAATTTCGTTTAATATATCGAATATATTATTTTATCGATTAATTCCAAATTAATCGATCTCTCTCTCTCTCCTAATAAGGCATTTTATCCAAGATAAAGTTTTCCGTAATTAATCCAAGATTAATAAAGTTCGAATCAAACATCATAGGTGAATCTTCAGGAAGCGACCCAAGAGATCTCCGGATATGTTGGCAGTAAATACGGTCGTCGGATAATCCGAACACGTACGTACCTCGTACTACGTTTTTACCGATTTACAAGACAAGGTTGGCTTCTAGCAAAGCGCCATGCCTACCCAATTCTCCATAAATATTCTTACTGGAATATTTGATCTTTATCAAGCGTAGTATACCGTAGTATCGCGTACATCGATCCAGTATCGGACGATCACATGTTAGGCCTGTTGAGTTCTAATATATGTCCCAAGATCAACAAATCAAGCAAGAAAACGCATGAATACACAACATAGGAGGTACGGAATATACTCACAATGGTCGGTTTTGATGCGAAGAAGAACACAAGCCATTTTCGTCCTCCATTGAGTTCGGCAGTAGCTCTCCTTGACAGTGGACTGCTCGGTTGGGGGCTGTTTTTGATGCTCCAATTCGGCCATGCAAGACTCCATTGAAGCTCCAAGCTTCAAGCTTTCCAAGCTCACAAATTCGTTTCCCTATCACCTATGTATAACCCAATGTGTGTGCTAGCACTTGTCTTCTTCATTTGCTTCTCAATGCTCGGTCAAACCAGAACAAAGACAAGAAGAAATCGGCTTGAAGCCGTGAGATGAAGAAGAAGAAAAGAGAGGGAGATGAGAGATCGTGAATAAGGAGAGAGAGAGGACCGAATCTTGTAAAGGAGGGAAAGAAAAAATGTAATAATATATTATTCATTTATTTTCCAAAAATAATAAAACATATATACCAAACCTTTTCATATTCCATCACTTTTACTTTTACTTTAAGTCACATCACATCACTTTAATAAAGTGACATGTTGTCAAGTCACATCACTCAAAGTGACAATTGATTTGACAATTGACGCGACTAGTGATTTAACGCTTGATGTGACTTGCGTGCCGCGCTCGAATTCGAAATGCGAATTTGCTCGCAATCACTCTCGGGCTCGGGTTCGCTAATTCCAAATTAACGAATTTTCCGTCGCGTCGTAATTAAATGATTACGCCTAGCGAAATTACTATTCACGTCGCTAACGAATTAATTCTAAATTAATTCGTTCGCCCGAATTAAAATCTAATTTTAATTCCGCGTCGAAATCCAATTTCTAATAATATATCAAATATATTAATTTATCGATTAATTCCAAATTAATCGTTCTCTCTCTTTAACGATATTTTATCCGAGATAAAATATCTCCGTAATTAATTCCCAGATTAATTTTCTCTCTCATCAAATTAATCCCAGATTAATTTTCTCTCTCTCCAATTAATCTTCTCTCTTTACTAATTAATCCAGATTAATCATAGTGCGAGTCATACGTCATCGGTGAATCTTCAGGAAGCGACCCATGAGATCTCCAATATGTTGGCAGTAAATACGGTCGTCGGACTATCCGAACACGTAAGTACCTCGTACTACGTTTATACCGATTTACAAGACAAGGTTGGCTTCTAGCAAAGCGCCATGCCTACCCAATTCTCCAGAAATATTCTTACAGGAATATATAGATCTGTATCAAGCGTAGTATACCGTAGTATTGTGTATATCAGCCCAGTATCGGATAGTCACGTGCCAGGGCTGGGGCTGGATAAGTGTCTGCCCCGTCCGAAGCACATGTCGGATGTCTGGTAACTAGTCTCTATAATCGGATATACATGACCTTGTCATAATATCTCGATGGCTGGCCAGCACTTAAGAGCACTAATACCGTATCCTGCGTGACATCATCTCCACTATAACTGAAGTGATACTTCCGTCTCGACATCACACCCAATACACTACGACTCTCTGATAAACCCAGAAGCGGTGTACGCAGAGCCGGTTAAAGCCCTGTACCACCAAGACCAAAGTCTACCGATTATCGCAAGTATTAGCGATGCAAGTCTCAGGTTAAGACTATACACACCTACCTTGATTTCGGCCTCCCATAGACACATAGTCATAATACCAATGGGATTCCGAGGGGTCTATCCAGAGCGAAGCTGTTTCCCGATTCTCCATCGCTGAAACACGACCTCCTATCGCACTTGCATAAGTATCCAATACTTAAATATATGAGAACTATGCCGGTGTGCCCTCACAACGCGCACAAGTGCAATACTAGCCTATTCCGCATTATCGATGTCCTTGTCTCGATAATACTCCGGCTAGGGATATTTAATGATTAATCCTTCGAGGACTGATACTGTCTCATATCATCTCAATCCAGGAACTAATCATATGGACCTCTCTTCATTTATACATATATGGTGATCTAATCACAAATGATGAGAGTGCAATTTCCTTGTCACATAGTTAATTTGTACAACAACACCGTGATCTGTACAAATAGTGACGCTATGGGTCATATTATCCAACAATATCCCACTTGGCACATAGCCAGTCACTCGAGTGTCTAACACCCGAACTATGTACGGTTCGCTCAAATTGTTGAGGAAAGGGTTTCGTCAGCGGATTTGCGTAATTATCTTTTGACGCGATTTATACGATCATCACATCGCCACGATGTATGATCCGAACGAATCAGATAATATAGAAGTATATATCTGGATCGTCGATGAGACCATTAATTCTTTAGCCTATGATGATGCCTAGCTCAGCTACTAACAGAACTATATCTAATCTAATTAGATTTATTATCGATCCAAATGGCTTCTATTGCTGCCTCAACTGCAGCAATAATCCGCATTTGTTGTTAATTCGGCAACAGTTATCTTGCTCGGAATATTTCTAGCTTACTGTCCCGTTATTCAAACTTTATAGTACCGCAATATTTACCGATTTGGAAACTTGCAGCAGTGATCCTAGTCACTTCAAGTTCTCCTACTCCATAATTTAAGAGAGCATCTTTAGTTCTCTAAGATACTAATAGATGTCCTTAACTTCAATCCAATGACTATCACTTGGATTGTCCTGATTGTGACTCCATATGCTCAAAGCGTATGAGACACCATATCAAGTACATTTTAAATGTACAATTTCCCAGAGAGTGT
Source organism: Zanthoxylum bungeanum (assembly GCA_019454045.1). Lineage (NCBI taxonomy): Eukaryota > Viridiplantae > Streptophyta > Magnoliopsida > Sapindales > Rutaceae > Zanthoxylum > Zanthoxylum bungeanum. The sequence goes on along the minus strand of SKCR01030641.1, from coordinate 442,961 downwards.
TAACAACTCCAAATCTATCCCAGTAGATCTTTATTCCTTGAATAAAGGTTGTTACTCCCCAGAATTCTACGGAGAATTTCTTATGAAAGCCAAGCTTTCACACGATTGCTTTATGGAATTTCATTTCCAAGAATGACATATTATCATTATTTACAGGACATTCATGTCAGTGCACTCCCACTAACCCTTTTATATACACAAGAATCATTTCGTTTTGAATTAAATCATACTCCATTATGATTACATCAAAACGATAATTCCTAGAACCTATGATTGCTTCAATCCAAACACGGATCGAATAACTTGCAAACCTTTTTTGCTTGTTATGGTACGACAAAACACAGGATGCTATAAACATCCTCCGAAAGGTTTCCTTTTCAGGAAAGCGATTTTCCGTTAAGCTGTCATATTTCATAAATGAAATACACAGCTTTAGCAAGCATTATCCAAATGGATTTACAATGGCAACAGGTAAAAGGTTGAACCGTTATTAACACAATGTTGATAACGATACCTTCCGTCAAAAGCCCAGCTTTGTACGTTGGTATGTTGCCTTCCATGTATGTCTTCCTTGAAGACGTTTAATGTACCAATAGGCACAATGCCTTGTGGTACAACAACTAGTATCCAAAATAGTTGTTAAACATGGAATCCATTTCGGACTTATGGCACTTTGCCATAATAGGGAGTCGATACCTTGTATCACTTCCTCAAAACGTAATCGGTTGGTATACCTTCAAAAGATTGACATCTTTAGGAGGTTAGATCAGAAACCCATACCCTAACTTGTTTTCTGACTCTCTTTGATCTACGCGGTTCTTGTGTATTCGAAGATTAATGGTATAGATTCATCATAGATGAACTATTTGTGTTCCATTAAGGACTTCGTGCCTTGAACAGTATTACTTCGATTTTCATCGAGTATCACTATCCTCCCACTGACCACTGCATATCGGTATTCCTCTCAGGAAAAAACGCATGGTGAGCAACAATCACATGTTCTCATGTGAGATTTATAAGTACTATACTTATGGTTTCCCTTAGGATAACCTATATTGGCACTTATCCAATTTGGTCCTTAGTTTGGTATTATCCAAACATATGCCTAGCATCCCAAATAGTGAGGAATAAGAAACCCGGTTTCTTTCTCGTTCATATCTATTTGTCATATGTCAAACAGATTATTATGGAACTTTATTCTAAATAAGTTATTGCACTGTTAAAACTTATCCGTTGAAGGAAATAGTAGCTCAGAGCGACTCATGATTAGCCTTATCATGTCTAACATGATTCGGTTAATCCGTTCGGACACACCGTCACTTTGACGTGTTCCGGGAGGAGTCCTCATTTGAAAGAATACTATACTCTTTCAAGTATATAAGAAACTTATTGTTTAAGTATTTTCCATTACGGTCTTACCGTGACGGTATAATACTATAGCCGATCTGTTTGTCTATTTCGTGTTGAAACTCTAAAAGTTTCTGATTTGTGTTCTTCAAAAGAACACATAACCATAACGTGATGCCACATCCGTTAAGGTCACGAAATATTCATGTTCACATCTAGCCTAGCTAGATATGGGCCCACTAACTTCACCATGAATAGGGCTAACAGATCGGTGGCCCTTTTACTATTACTAAGTAAATAGTATTTTAGGTACTTTACCTAATAAACTAGATTCGCAGACCTTATTTGAATAGTCAAATCAGTCCTAGTATCCACTCTTCAAAAGTGTGGATATACGAGTCTTGTATAATTGTGTCCCAGACAACAATGCCACAAATAAGTCTCTATTGATCAAATCAATTTGAGCTATTTATTTGTCATTTTATATGTTTGAGATTTTATTTATATTCAAAATATAAATTCTGTTATTTACATCTAATGTATTTATCTATCTCAGTATCATCTTTATATAATAAAACACTTTAGTGTTCTAGAATATAAAGGTTTATCCGCAACGGTTAAACACTGATATAGAGATAATGTCTCTAGTCAAACTAGTTACACTATAACAGTTCCTAATTTAAGACACACCCGAAGGGTAGTTCCTAAACTTAGGTATCTATGGTCGAAACAGCGACTTTTGTCCCGTTTCCGATTCGCAGAGAATCTCGGCTTGAAGTCAGTATCCAGCTCATAGCGGATTCTGAACATCAATACATATATTTTATGTACCACACTAAGTATTTAAAATCCAATTTCAATACTAGTAGTGAACATAACTTTGACAAATATTTTTAAAGTTAGAGCCTCGCCCTTTCTTTAATTCCTTCGTGTCTTCCATATCCAAATGGTAGTCACTTTGGGATATGTCAATTATCCTTTCAATATTTCAGAAACCTTAGGCCAAGCCTTGGGTTCTTAGAATATCGAAACGATGTGCACCTCGTGCTGCATGCCCAATTGCAAACTTTGACTTTATCTCCTCTAGAATAGTCAATTAATTCTCCAAGAATTATAAATTGCAATTTTAATACTTCTTAAATCTAAAATTAGATTTATGACAAGTATATTAAATTAAGCATTAAAGTCATCATCACATAAATCTTCCAAAGATTTTATGCTCTACTTATTTTGCTTAATTTTGGGCTTAAGGTATAATAAGTTATTTTATCAAATAAAGTAACCTATTATTTATTCCCAATTTGAAAATTAAATTATTTAAAATATTTTAATCCCAGATTATATTTTAAATATCCAACTTTTCAATTTTATCTTGATTACAATAGTCCAACTATTTAATCAACGATTAGTGGTACTATATATATTATAATGATTATAATAGTCCAACTATATAATCAAATATAATCCAAATTAATTAACCTCAATTACATTGATTACTATAATCCAATTATAAAATCAACTGTAAACTGAAATTAATTAATTCAAATATATTGATTAATATAATCCAATTATATATAATCAAATATAATACAGTCCAACTGTTTTATTAAAACAACAATTTAAATATTAGTCCAACTAACATTTAATCTAATGACGAAATAATTTAAATGAGCGCGTATGGCGAGTAATTGAACGAATATTGCAAATTCAATTCTTGCCTCCCACTATTTTTCGTCGAGCCTCTAACCCTCTGTCGAGTACTCGGGAAACCGTGTTTCCTAGTGGGCTAGGATCCCGTTAAATATCACACAATCTTGACTTTGGCCAACAAATTGTATGATAATTAACTAGGTAGATCTCGAAGATCAATTGGATCTCATCCAATTCCTAGATCCAGTAGGCGGATATCCAAATCCTAAAGACATATATCTTATATATGCCAATACATCCAATGTATTACCTAACAACTTTTTCCTCTGAATCAACTAAGCCTTGGCTTTGGCACAACAAACTTAGTGATCCCAGTCAAGTGTGACCCATTGACCATGGAAAGCTTCGTAATCAATGTCGATGGACAAGAAGTGGTCTTGACTTTGGCCAACAAACCACAACTTGGACAAGACACCGATATGGAACAAAGCTCTCGTGATTCAAACACATCTTCGACGGACAAAGGGCTTGACTTTGGCCAACAACCCAATGCCAATCTCGGATCTTGAGTAAGAATCACTCAATGGAAGGAAAAACACTTGATATTGAACGAGGATTTTTCGCGTGCAATTGGCTACCAATTTATTATCTTTGTTAAGGTCTCATCATCATACACCCTTAAACATGCATTCTAAACACATAATAAAGCGCATATGAAATAAAATAATAATGATATGTGGATGGATACTTTACATTGATCCTAGATCAAATCTCTCATTTTCTCTCTCCAAAACTAGCACATGTACTTAATTCTACCCGTTACACTACACTTCTAAAGAAACCTCATTTACATTGAGGGGAATAGGTGAGAAGAGAATACAAAGAGTGTAGAGGTGATAAGGCTGGACACGCAGGTCCAATTAATAAATCAAATTTATTACAATTTCCAAAATTATCCCACCTGACTAATATCCATCCGATATACATTATTCATGCATCGCAACCATGTATTCATACAAGCATGTTATCAATCAATCAAATCCAATTAATTAATCTGATAATTAGTGATCATCCAATGTTCAAACAACGATTTGATTTTTGCTCGAGTCAAACTCGTTTTGCGAATAAGTACTCAAAGTACGAATTCTTGAATTAAATTAAACTACATAATTAAATCCAATTTAATACGCATTTAATTCTAATTCACTATTTAATTCCAAATTAAATATTACACTTTTATTAACGAACCTTTACGACTTAAATTCCAAATTTAATCGCAACGGGTCTCAAAGCCCGATTAACATCTAATGTTTATTTAATTAAAGTCCAATGGGCTTTTAATTAATTTCTATAAGGCGTGGACTTTTGGTCAACTCGGGTCAAACCGAAGAACCAAAATCCAATCCGGGAGTTACCCCATAAGCCTTTAAATTAATTTTGGCCCATTAGGCCCAATTAAATAATTAAGGTCCATTAAGTCATAATCGGACTTTATGGATGCGGTTTTAGGCCCAATTGGATCCAACCAAATTTGCCAAACTCAACTTTGTTACAACAAAGCCCAAAAGCCCAATTACAACCTAACAAGCCCAATTTCCAAAATCAAGCCCAAATTAATTAACTTATAAAATTCCAAATTCACAATTAATTAACCTAAGTGTATTACACAATCAATTACCCAATTAACATTTCTAAAACATCAATTACCTAATTAATCATGCACTTTAACAACCAAATAGTGTCCAACACAATTCAATTAAAATCAAACCCAATTTACATGCTTTCAAGTCTCGGCAATTAGGGGTTTTTCAATCCGATTTGGTTTCAATCCAATTGAATCCACAATCATCATTTCCCAAATCAATTCAATTCATCCAATGAATAAACAAAAAATCACAATGAATTTCATGTTCATTAAGATTCGGCCAAGCCACTTTAAAGGGAAAAAATGTTCCAAATCAAAATTCAATCCAATTGAACTTCAAAACAACATTACCCAATTGTTTTAAGTCATCCAATGATCAAAAAACAAATTAATTCCAAGACATTAGGGTTCTTCCAATTTCGGTCATGCCTCCAATTTGGGGAAAATTGATCCAATCCAATTTTCTTGAAATTGATCACACACAATCTCAATTAAACATGTTTTAAGCATACTTAAACATCCAATTTAATTAAAACATGTCAAACACATTTTACCCAATTTCAAGTTACATGTTCAACCTAAAGAATTGGGGAAAATTGATCCAATCCAATTTTCTTGAAATTGATCATGCACAACTTCAATTAATCAACATACAAGCATACTTAATCAATCAATTCAACCAAATCATGCTTCAATTGATTTTACCCAATTTGTCATGCCCAAAATTTGGGGAAAATTGAATCCAATCCAATTTCATGAAATTGATCATGCACAACTTCAATTCATCAACATACAAGCATACTTATCAATCAATTCAACCAAATCATGCTTCAATTGATTATCCCCAATTTCAAACCCTAAAAGTTTCATGCTTGATAATAGCTCAAGATACCATTGTTGAGTTCTAATATATGTCCCAAGATCAACAAATCAAGCAAGAAAACGCATGAATACACAACATAGGAGGTGCGGAATATACTCACAATGGTCGGTTTTGATGCGAAGAAGAACACAAGCCATTTTCGTCCTCCATTGAGTTCGGCAGTAGCTCTCCTTGACAGTGGACTGCTCGGTTGGGGGCTGTTTTTGATGCTCCAAAATCGGCCATGCAAGACTCCATTGAAGCTCCAAGCTTCAAGCTTTCCAAGCTCACAAATTCGTTTCCCTATCACCTATGTATAACCTAAGGTGTGTGCTAGCACTTGTCTTCTTCATTTGCTTCTCAAATGCTCGGTCAAACCAGAACAAAGACAAGAAGAAATCGGCTTGAAGCCGTGAGATGAAGAAGAAGAAAAGAGAGGGAGATGAGAGATCGTGAATAAGGAGAGAGAGAGGACCGAATCTTGTAAATGAGGGAAAAGAAAAAATGTAATATATATTATTCATTTATTTTCCAAAAATAAATAAAACATATATACCAAACCTTTTCATATTCCATCACTTTTACTTTTACTTTAAGTCACATCACATCACTTTAATAAAGTGACATGTTGTTAAGTCACATCACTCAAAGTGACAATTGATTTGACAATTGACGCGACTAGTGATTTAACGCTTGATGTGACTTGCTTGCCGCGCTCGAATTCGAAATGCGAATGCGCTCGCAATCACTCTCGGGCTCGGGTTCGCTAATTCCAAATTAACGAATTTTCCGTCGCGTCGTAATTAAATGATTACGCCTAGCGAAATCACTATTCACGTCGCTAACGAATTAATTCTAAATTAATTCGTTCGCCCGAATTAAAATCTAATTTTAATTCCGCGTCGAAATCCAATTTCTAATAATATATCAAATATATAATTTATCGATTAATTCCAAATTAATCGTTCTCTCTCTTTAACGATATTTTATCCGAGATAAAATATCTCCGTAATTAATTCCCAGATTAATTTTCTCTCATCGAATTATCCCAGATTAATTTTCTCTCTCTTCAATTAATCTTCTCTCTTTACTAATTAATCCCAGATTAATCGTAGTCCGAGTCATACGTCATCGGTGAATCTTCAGGAAGCGACCCATGAGATCTCCGGATATGTTGGCAGTAAATACGGTCGTCGGACTATCCGAACACGTAAGTACCTCGTACTACGTTATACCGATTTACAAGACAAGGTTGGCTTCTAGCAAAGCGCCATGCCTACCCAATTCTCCAGAAATATTCTTACAGGAATATATAGATCTGTATCAAGCGTAGTATACCGTAGTATTGTGTATATCAGCCCAGTTTCGGATAGTCACGTGCCAGGGCTGGGGCTGGATAAGTGTCTGCCCCGTCCGAAGCACATGTCGGATGTCTGGTAACTAGTCTCTATAATCGGATATACATGACCTTGTCATAATATCTCGATGGCTGGCCAGCACTTAAGAGCACTAATACCGTATCCTGCGTGACATCATCTCCACTATAACTGAAGTGATACTTCCGTCTCGACATCACACCCAATACACTACGACTCTCTGATAAACCCAGAAGCGGTGTACGCAGAGCCGGTTAAAGCCCTGTACCACCAAGACCAAAGTCTACCGATTATCGCAAGTATTAGCGATGCAAGTCTCAGGTTAAGACTATACCCACCTACCTTGATTTCGGCTTCCCATAGACACATAGTCATAATACCAATGGGATTCCGAGGGGTCTATCCAGAGCGAAGCTGTTTCCCGATTCTCCATCGCTGAAACACGACCTCCTATCGCACTTGCATAAGTATCCAATACTTAAATATATGAGAACTATGCCGGTGTGCCCTCACAACGCGCACAAGTGCAATACTAGCCTATTCCGCATTATCGATGTCCTGTCTCGATAATACTCCAGCTAGGGATATTTAATGATTAATCCTTCGTGGACTGATACTGTCTCATATCATCTCAATCCAGGAACTAATCATATGGACCTCTCTTCATTTATACATATATGGTGATCTAATCACAAATGATGAGAGTGCAATTTCCTTGTCACATAGTTAATTTGTACAACAACACCGTGATCTGTACAAATAGTGACGCTATGGGTCATATTATCCACAAGGCATGGGGCTGGAAATGTGTCTGCCCCGTACGAAACATATATCGGATATCAAACAACTAGTCTCTTTAAATCGGACAATCTTGACCTGGTCATATTGTCCCGACGGTTGCAACCTTTTATGGAGTACTAGTTCTGTATCCTGCGTGATCATCATCTCCATATGTCTGAAGTGATACTTCCATCTTGACATCACATCCAGTACACTACGATTCTCGATAAACCCAGAAGAGGCGTACACAGAACCGGTTAAAGCCCCGAACCACCACAACCAAAGTTTACCGATTGTCGCAAGTACTAGCGATGCAAGTCTCAGGTTAAGACCATATACACCTACCCTGATGCGGCCTCCCATAGACACGCAGACATACTACCAATGGGATTCCGCGGGGTCTGTCCAGAGCGAAGCTGTTTTCCGTACCATCGGTAAAACACAACCTCCTATCGCACTTGCATAAGTATCCAATACTTAAATATATGAGAACTATGACGTTGTGCCATCACAACTCGCACAAGTGCAATACTAGTCTATTCCGCATTATCGATGTCCGATCTCGATAATACTCCGACTAGGGATATTTAATGATTAAACCTTTTATATTGATACTGTCTCATATCATCTCAATACGGAACTAATCATATGGACTTTTGCCATTAATATATCAAAGTAAATAATTTTACAAAACGGCAAAAGGCAATTTCATTATCACATAGTTAATTTTGTACAATAATACAATATCATTTATAAAACAGTGACGCTATGGGTCATAATGTCTAACATAATAAGCATTCGGCCAAGCCTCATTTTTGGTGAAAAATTTATCCAATCCATTTTTCACAAAATTGATCACAAACAACTCCAAGTCATTCATTCACAAGCATGCTCAAACAAGTAATTTAGTCAAAACATGCTCAAAAACAATTCACCAAAATTTTACCCTAAGTTTATTTTATGCTCAAAATGGCTCATTGATACCATTGTTAGGATTTCTAGGTTAATCCCAAGATCATATTAAGCATAGAAATAGAATGAATACACAAAGAAGAGTGGCGGAAACACACTTACATTGAAAGATTTTGGATGTGATGATCAACAAAAATTTCTACTCCTTGCTTCCAAGTTTCAGCCAAGGCAAGATTTGTTGATGAAGTTCTACAAGCTCCAAGCTTCCAATGGATCCCAAGCTCTTAGTTCGGTTTCCCTATCACCTTGTATTGATTCTCTAATGTGCTAACAAGATGGAAGAAATAAAACAATTTTTGTTCTCCTTGGAGAGATCACGGCAAAGCATGAAGAGCAGGGAGAGAGTTTTGTGTTTTTCAACTTTTTGTTTTCTAAAAAACAATATGAAAAACAATTACCAAAAATTGGTATAACCTTTCCAAAAAGTCAAAGCCAATTTTGGCTCCAAAATGGCATTTAAATGCCCACACCAACCAACATCATGAATAGTGACTGCATGTCACTCACCAAAAAGGTGACTTGACATCTATCACTAAAGTGACGAGTGATGTGACTCGCGATGTGACTTGCGGCCGCACTTGATTCAAAATCGGAGTGGCATCGCAAACACATTCCGGGCTCGGTTTCGTTAATTCCGAATTAACGAGATTTCTGTTGCGTCGTAATTAAATCAAATTTAATTAAATAACATGCCTAGCAAAATTATTATTCACATCGCTTGCGAATTAATTCTAAATCAATTCGTTAGCCCGAATTAAAATCCAATTTTAATTCCGCGTCGAAATCCAATTTCGTATAATATATCGAATATATTATTTTATCAATTAATTCTAAATTAATCGTTCTCTCTCTTCAAATAGTACTTTATCCCAGATAAAGTCTCTCCGCTATTAATCCCAGATTAATAAAGTTCGAATCATACGTCATTAGTGAATCTTCGGGAAGCGACCCAAGAGATCCATGGATATGTTGGCAGTAAATCTGGTCGTTGGACTATCAGAACACGTATGTACCTTGTACTACATTCTTACCGATTTACGAGACAAGGTTGGCTTCTAGCAAAGCGTCATGCCTACCCAATTCTCCAGAAATATTCTTAGTGGAATAAATAATCTATGTCAGACGTAGTATACGTAGTATTGCATATCTCGATCCAGTATCGGATGTCACATGCAAGGCCTGGGGCTGGAATAGTGTCTGCCCTGTACGAAGCATATATCAGATCACTAGTAACTAGTCTCTTTATTATCAGATAATCATGACCTAGTCATATTATCCCGATGGTTGCAACCTTTTAGAGTACCAGTTCTGTATCCTGCGTGACCATCATCTCCATATGACTGAAGTGATACTTTCGTCTTGACATCACACCCAATACACTACGATTCTCAATAAACCCAGAAGATGCGTACACAGAACCTGTTAAAGTCTTGGACGACCAAAACCAAAGCGTATTGATTGTCGCAAGTACTAGCGATGCAAGTCTCAGGTTAAGACCAAATACAACTACCCTGATACGGACTCCCATAGACACATAGTCACACTACCATTGGGATTCTGTGGGGTCTATCCAGAGCGAAGCTGTTTTCCATACCATCGGTAAAACACAACCTCTTACCACACTTGCGTAAGTATCCAATACTTAAATATATGAGAACTATGTTGTTACGCTTCCATAACACGCACAAGTGTGATACTAGTCTATTCCGTATTATCGATGTCCAGTCTCGATAATACTACGACTAGGGATATTTAATGATTAAACCGTCATGGATTGATACTATCGCATATCATCTCAATCCGGAACTAATCATAAGGACTTTCATCATTCACACATTTAAGTAATCTAAATACGAAATGATAAAAGGCAATTTCCATTGCTACATAATTAATTTGTACAAAAACACAATGTCTTTTACAAATAGTGATGTTATGGTCATAATTGTCCAACAATGAGGAAGTGATACAAGGCATCGACTCCATTTATGGAAAAGTGCCATGAAGTCCGAAATGGATTCCATGTATACCAACCAAGTTTGGACACTGGTTGATGTACCAGAAGGAATTGTGCCTATTGGTAGCAAATGAGTCTTCATTGTGAAGAAAGACATGGATGGCAACAAACAAACGTACAAAGTTAGGCTTGTAGCGAAAGGGTATCATCATCAATATGGTGTTGATTACGATGAAACCTTTTACCCATTGCCATGATTAAATCCATTCGGATAATGCTTGTTATTGCTGCATATTTCGATTATGAAATATGGTAGATAGACGTCAAAACCGCTTTCCTTAATGGAAACCATTGGAGGATGTTTATATACAACAGCCTGACGGTTTTGTCGTGCCAAAACATGCAAACAAGGTTTGCAAGTTAAATCGATCCATTTAAGGATTGAAGCAAGCATTGCCTTCTTGGAACCAACGTTTTGATGAGATCATATTACAATATGGTTTCAATCAAAACGAAGATGATTCTTGTGTATATAAGAAGGTTAGTGGGAGTGCACTGACAATGATTGTCCTATACGATGATAATATATTGCTTGTTAGCAATGACATTCCCATACAACAATCGGTGAAAGCTTGGCTTTCATTAAAATTCTCCATGAAAAACTTGGGAGAGGCAACCTTTATTCTAGGAATAAAGATCTACTCGGATAGATCTAAAAGTTGTTGGCACTCTCCGAGAACTCGTACATTAACACATGGTGTCTCTATCTAAGGACATGTGTCCTAAAACTCAATATGAGAGAGATTCAATGAGTCGGATCCCGTTCGCTTCTGCAGTCGGATCGATCATGTATGCCATGATATGTACGCGGCCTGGTGTCTCATATGATTGGAGCATCTGCAGTCACTATCAGGCCGATCCAGGTGATGGTCACTGGATTGATGTTAAGAACATCCTTAAGTATCTTAGACGAACTAAGGATGCTTTCTTAATTTATGGAGATAGAGAAATTGAGGTGACTAGGATCACCGTTGCAAGTTTCCAAACCAGAAAGACGATTGTAAGTCACATTAAGGGTACATATTTTGTTTGAACAACGGAACAGTGAGATGGAAAATTTACAAGAAAAATATTGTTGTCGATTTAACAACAAAAGTGGAATATATTACTGCGGCTGAGGCAGCAAAAGAAGAATTTTGGATCTATAAAATTCCTAATTTGATTAGGAGTAGTTCTGTATGCGGCTGAGCTGGGATACATCACAGGCTAAAGAATTATGGTCTCATCAATGATCTAATTATGTACTTCGACGGTTTCATCTGATTCGTGAGATCATACATCGTGGCGATGTGATGATCGAATAAATCGTTTCAGATGATAACCTTGCAGATCCGCTGACGAAAGCTATATCTCAGCAAAGGTTTGAGCGACATGTACATAGTTCAGGTGTTGGACACTTGAGTGATTGGCTATAAGCCAAGTGGGAGATTGTTGGACAATTATGACCCATAGCATCACTATTTTTAAAAGACATGGTGTTCTATGTACAAATTAACTATGTGACAAAGGAAATTGCTCTTTTATGATTTTGTAATTGGATTACTTGGATATATAAATGATAAAAGTCCATATGATTAGTACCGGATTAATAAGATATGAGACGCTATTAATCCAAGAAAGGTTTAATCATTAAATATCACTAGTTGTAGTATTATCGAGACTGGACATCAATAATGCGAAATAGGCTACTATTACACTTGTGGGAGTTATGGAAGCTTAACGACATAGTTCTCATATATTTAAGTATTGGATACTTATGCAAGTGTGATAGGAGGTTATGTTAGCCATTGGATCGGGAACAGCTTCGCTTTGGATAGACCCCTCGGAGAACCATTGGTAGTATGACTATGTGTCTATGGGAGTCCGAATCAGGGTAGGTGTATGTGGTCTTAACTTGAGACTTGCGTTGCTAATACTTGCGATAATCAGTATACTTTGGTTTTGGTTGTCCGGAGCTTTAACAGGTTTTGTGTACGCCTCTTCTGGGTATACTGAGAATCGTAGTGTATTGGGTATGATATCAAGATGGACGTATCACTTCAGTCATATGGAGATGATGATCACGATGGGATACAGATCTAGAACTCTTAAATGCTGCACCTATCGGGATAGTATGACTAGGTAATGATTACCGATTACAGAGACTAGTTGCTAGTGATCTGATATATGCTTCGTACGAGGCAGACATAATTCCAGCTCTAGGCCTAGCATGTGACATCCGATACTGGATCGTAATACGCAATACTTTGTATACTAAACTTGATACATATTATATATATTCCATGTTGAATATATTTCTCGAGAATTGGGTAGGCATGGTGCTTTGCTATAAGCCAACCATGTCTTGTAAATCGGTAAGAATATAGTACTGGGTACGCACGTGTTCGGAAAGTCCGATGACCGTATTTACTGCCAACATATCCAGTGATCTCTTGGGTCGCTTCCCAAAGATTCACCAATGATATTTGACTCGAACAGAATTAATCTGGGATTAATTATGAGAGAGAAAATTAATCTGGGATTAATTACGGCAAGAATTTATCTGAGAATAAATTCGTCTAGAAAAGAGAGAAAGCACGATTAATTTTGAATTTATCGGTAAAATAAATTTAATAGTTAAATTGGATTTTTCTATTTAATTTATTTAATTGGGCTAAAATAATATATTGGATATATTAATTGAAATAAGATTTCAATACGGAATTAAAATTGGATTTTAATTCAAGCGAACGAATTAATTTGGAATTAATTCATAAGCGACTTTCGTAATAATTTTGCTAGGCATTATTATTTAATTAAATTGGATTTAATTACGTCGCGACGGAAAATTCATTTAATCAGATTAAACGAACCCGAGCCCAAAGCTTAGTTGTGTGTTGGAGATGTCAACTTGAATATTGAATTCTAAGTGGTGAGACCCACTAACTTACATCACATGTCACTTTTTGATGTATGTAGTTGGCATAATATTAAATGTTGTATTTAATCAAACCAACCACCAACTTTTGCTTTATATTTTTGGAAAACACAAAAGAACTATTCATCTTCTCTTTTCCAAGCCAAAAACTGTGAGCCTCTCTTCTCTCCATGGAATTTTTGTTGCAAAATTTCAACTTGCTAGTACATAGGGAGTCAAAAGAAGGTGATAAAGAAACTCACCCAAGAGTTTGGATCTCAAAAGGAGAGCTTGGAGCTTCTACATCGGAGGAGAAATTTCAAACTTCTCTACCGAGCAATGTAAGTAATTTCCGCAACTTATTTTGTAATATTCACACAATAATCACGCTTAGAGATCCCGTGGCATGTCTAGGACACTAACAGAGGTCACCCAGATGGACTTCGAGCTTTACAGTCATCGTGCTCATGTCGTTGACATAGACCTGTATTGTCTTAATGATGAGTGGCTTGAAGACCTTGTTCCCCAACCTCTGATATGTAACCCTAGCATTCTTCAGTCCAAATGGCATTATTTTGTAACAATACAGCCCTTGGTCGGTGATGAAGGTTGTTTTCTCCTCATCCTCAGGATGCATTCTGACCTGATTGTACCCCGAGAATGTGTCCGTAAAACTGAGTAGCTCGTGATAGGCTGTTGAATCCACCAATTGATCTACCTTCGAAATATGAAGCTTTCTTTCGGGTAGGATTTATTCAGATCGAAGAAATCTACACACATTCTCCACTTCCAATTGGCCTCATTAACCAAGACCACATTCGATACCCACCCCGGGTCATTGACCTCCCTGATAAACCCAGCCTTCATCAATTTTTCAACCTCAGCGTGGATTGCCTTGTACCGCTCTTTGTTGAAAATTCTTCTCTTTTGCTTCACCGGTTTGTGAGCATGATCTATTTTCATACGGTTACTGATGAACCGGGGATCAATCTCTGGCATATCCTCATGCTCCCATGTAAAGACATTCGCGTACTCCTTCAGAAAACTTAACAGCTGCTCCTTTAATTTCGACTCCAACCCAACCCCGACCTTGATCATCTTCCCGTGGCCAAAAAGTTCCACTGGCTCCAATTCCTCCCATGGCCCTAGTTGAGTGGGGTCCTCGAGTTGGGGGTCGGATGACTCCACTTCTGTCGTTTCCTCCCATATTTCCTTCATTTTTTTCCCTCACTTGCACAAGGTTTCTTTCATAATGGCTGCAAAATAACTCATTGTCACTTTCTGGCTTCCACTAACTACCTCGACTCTTTCTCTGATCGTGAATTTCAACTTCAGGTAATAACTTGACATAGCTGCCCTCGACTTCATCATGAAGGGCCTTCCCAAAATGACATAATAACGGCTCAAACAATCCATTATATTTAAATCTATCATAATCATCTGGGTATAGGGGTGTCCCGATGGTCATTGTTAGCTATACTGATGAGCGAAAAATATATCAATATTTACCGCCCCTTTTACTTAATATTTTGTTTAGTTTCTCGGGTTTGATGAATGTTTTGATGTGTTTTAGTTTATTTTACAGATAAAATAATATTGGGACTCAATGAAATCATTTAGGACGAAATGTGGATCAAATAAGGGCAAAAATTAGACTTGACATATTAATTTTGGAGATTGGAAACTTGAAAGGGCGTTCTAACGAAGTGCAGTTTCTGAAATTTCAATTTTATTGGGCATAAATTTTTACTCCGATATCGGATTGAGCTAATTCAAGTTCCAGATTAAAGAAAACGTAAGGATCTATAACTTTGAAGAACAAAATAATTTCGATATCTTAAGATTGCATGACCGAAATTGATAAAACATCCGTAAGTGTGTTATGTGTAATTATTAAAGTCATTTTCAAAGCAAATAAATAAATAAATAATAAAAATATTCAAGCTCCCACCAAACGTGATAGAAATTAATAATGGATTTGGTGGACCAATTAGTGGAGCAATTAATAATGGATTTGGTGGATGATTTGATGGAGTTAAAATTTTGCCTATAAATACCAAGCCATTTCATTTGTAAATTCATACTTTCTTCTAAGGAATTCCTTAAGAATACTAAGAAGATTGTAACTTGTTTGTTTATTTACAGCTTTCAGTAATTAATTTCAGCTTTCGCACTTTCTTTTCTTTACTTTTCAGTTCTTACTTTCTGTAAATTACTTTTACGCACAGTACTTTTCTTTCTTTAATTTTCAGTTTTTACTTTTCAATAATGAGGAGGTAACTCCCCCTTGCTTGGGTAAAAGGTAAAACTTTTATTACTAATATTTAGATTAATCTCCCTTAAATATAATATATAAACTAGTTAAAACCTGACTTAACGAGGATACCGCCATATTGGTCGGTTGGTAATTATTTAAATTGGTTTTAACCTGACTAAACTGGATACCGCCTGATTGGTCGGTTGGTAATTAATTATTAATTTGACTTAATCTGGATACCGCCTATATGGATGGTTGGTAATTATCATGCAAAGTTAATATATTATATTAAGGGAGATATCTAAAATAAAAGTAATAAAAGTATATCCTTTTACCTCAGCATTTTCTTTTATTGTACTTTTACTTTTTTTACTTTTCAGCAATTTACTTTCAGCATTTACTTTTCAGCAATTTACTTTCAGCATTTACTTTTCAGCATTTAATTTTCAGTATTTAATTTCAGCATTTACTTTCCGTCATTTACTTTTCAGCATTTTACTTTATGTCTTTTATTTTATTTTAGTTTTTACTACCCGTAAATATATATCATAACTAAGCCAGTTATCCGGGGTTGTGATGAAATCCAATATCACCGGTTTATAATGGGTCAAATTACGGTTTGGGTAATATAAAGGTTTATTTATTGAGCCTTAGTCTTAATGCATCTTGTTAACTGGCCGTTAATAATATTGATTCGGTAAACTTAAAATGAACTTGGAAAAGGGATTTTAGGTTTAAGACCTTAAATAGATAACCCTTTAATATATTTTCTTACAGGATAGGAATATACATGTCGGGCTGGGGTAGCCATAATTGGAACTTAATCTTAATGAATTCATATAACTTGGTTAAGATAGGAATATGATTAATTGGCTTATACTGGGTATTTGTATTTGACCATCGGAAGAGGCTTTTACATAATTTCTTGTTCCAGGTTAATAAACCAATATATTACACAAATGTAAAATAACCACTTCATCTTTTAAAAAGATATTGAATGATTCACAACCCTGGATAGTTTTATAAATTTGAATTTTCTTCAATCTACTTTCAAGCAAATTTATTTACTTGTTTTAAGTTTTAAATTCACCACCCAATCAAACAACCAATCCATTAGATACTTGTAAACATTTAACTTCATAAATTAATAATAAAAGGTTTTAAGTCCTCGTGGGATCGATACTTTTATACTACTTGAACGATATGTGCGCTTGCGTTATACGCGTGTGATTATACGCCGGTCAAGTTTTTGGCGCCGTTGCCGGAGACTTATTTATCTTTAACTATTAATTTTGAGGTTAGATACCTTTACATGTATCTAATTTCTTTTTACTTATTGTTTCTGTTTTCTTGTGTTTCAGGTTCTCAGACACTACATGAGACGAACCTGAAGCTTTGAACTCCGACCGCTTGACCCAGAGATTGAAAGAACCATCAGACAGTTGAGAAGGGAAAGGCGAGAAAGCCAAGAAGCAATCGTTAACATGGAACCTGAACCTTTGGAGGTTGCACCATCAATTCCTATTCGAGACAGAACCATTCATGTGGTTGACGGCCTCATTTCCTGTATTGTACTTCCTCTCTTACCAACAAATGCATGTGACATCAAAACATGCATTCAGATGATTCAGCAGTCAGTACAGTTTGGGGGAAATGCACCTGAAGATCCTAATGCCCACATCAGCAACTTCCTGGAAGTTTGTGGCACTTTCAATTACAACAGAGCATCAGAAGAAGCAATGAGACTGCGAGTTTTTTCCATATTCCTTGAAAGACAAAGCAAAAGCTTGGCTACATTCACTACCAGCAGGTTCCATCACAACTTGGAACACTCTAGCCACAAAATTCCTTGCAAAGTACTTTCCACCAGCCAGAACTGCAAAGTTGAGGAATGACATCACATCTTTTGTACAACAAGATTCATAATACATTTATGAAGCTTGGGAAAGGTACAAAGATTTACTCCGAAAATGTCCTCACCATGAGATTGCAAAATGGCTACAAGTCCAAACCTTCTACAATGGACTTTTTAGAATAATGAGAACCACAATTGATGCTGCTGTTGGAGGAGCTTTAATGGCAAAAGGAGAGATCAAGCCTGGGACTTAATTGAAGATGTGGCTAACAATAATTCCTTGTGGCCAACAGAAAAGAGCTTGATTCAACGAATTGCTGGAATTTATGAAGTTGGAGTCAACAATGCAGTGAATGCCAAGCTGGATCAGATATGCAAATTCATGGAACCTCTCAGCATGCAAGGTAACACTGGATCCACAAGTTCACCATACGGAGGAGCACTAGAGACAAACCAACTTAAAGAAACAGTGAATTATGTCAACAATTTCAACAGACAGGGGAACAATCCATATTCCAACACCTACAAACCAGGGTGGAGGAATCATCCCAATTTTTCATGGAGCAACAATTCAGGGCCAAGGAACTATCCACCACCCGGATTCCAACAACAACAAAACAAAGGCTTGGAGCATGAAAAAGAACTAGGAATTGCAGAAGTGCTGGCTCAGTTAAAAAAATATAATGCTATGATTCAGAGCCAATCTGCTTCTATCAAAGCATTGGAGAATCAAATTGGACAATTGGCCGATGCTCAGAGTTACAGACGACCAGGAAATCTTCCCAGTAACACAGATCAAATCCAAGAAACCGAGAGAATGAGCAATGTCAATCCATTACCTTGAAAAGTGGCACTGAAATCAACAAAGATGTTGGAATCAAGGCAACCATTGAAGAAGTTCCAAAAGATGCAGTTCCAAAAGATGCAGTTCCATAGATGGAGGAAAAAGAAGCAAAGGAAAAAGATCAAGAAAGAATCACTTTACCTCCACATTTTCCTCAACGACTCCAGAAAAAACAAATTGGATAAACAGTTTGCTTGATTCTTGGAGGTGTTCAAAAAGCTGCATATCAACATTCCATTTGCAGAAGACTTGGAAGAAATGCCCAGCTATGTCTAATTCATGAAAGACATTCTTTCATGAAAATGGAGATTGGGAGATTACGAGACTGTAGCATTGACGGAGGAATGCAGCGCCATCATTCAGAGGAAACTTCACCTAATGTTGAAAGATCCTGGCATTTTCACAGTTCCTTGCACCATTGGAGAGCATTATATCGATAAGTCTTTATGTGATTTAGGTGCAAGTCTTAATTTGATGCCTTTTTCTATTTACAGGAAACTGTAAATTGGAGAAGCAATGCCTACCTCAGTCTCTCTGCAACTTGCTGATCGAACGCTCGCATTTCCGAGAAGTGTAGTTGAAGATGTGATGGTCAAAGTTGACAAACTCATTCTCCCAGCAGATTTCATTATCCTTGACATGGAAGAAGATAAAGATGTTTATATCATCCTTGGGAGACCATTCTTGGCTACAGGTCGAACTGTAATTGATGTACAAAAAAGAGAACTGACCATGAAAGTGCAGGACCAAGAAGTTACCTTTAATGTTTTCAAAGCCATGAAATTCCCGAGTGATGAAAAGGAAAAGGAATATTTCAGAATTGATGTTGTTGATAGTATCATTCAAGATACTGATACAATTCACATGGATAAACTTGAAGCTTGCATCACCAACATGACTGACAACGAGCTAGATGCTGAAATTCTGGAATGTATCAACTATCTTGACAAGCCATTCCGATTCAAATCGACACCACCAAGTGAAAAGTCTGGAACTTCCAAAGAAAGATCGAATCAAGCCCTCAATTGAAGAACCACCGCAGCTGGATTTGAAGCTATTGCCGAGTCATCTCAGGTATGTATTTCTTGGAAACTCTTCTGAATTACCTGTGATTATTTCTTCTTCGCTAACATTGGAGCAGGAAGAAAAGTTGCTGAGAGTGTTACGAGAACACAAAAGAGCCATTGGCTAGACTATAGCAGACATCTGAGGCATTAGTCCATCATTTTGCATGCACAAGATTCTGATGAATGACGAGTACAAACCCACAGTGGAGCATCAATGAAGGAGGTCGTGAAGAAAGAAATCATCAAATGGTTAGATGCTGGCATCATTTACCCCATCTCAAACAGTACTTGGGTGAGTCATATGCAGTGTGTGCCGAAGAAATGAGGAATTATTGTTGCACAAATGAAAAGAATGAGTTGATTACAACAAGAACGGTGACTGGATGGAGAGTATGCATGGACTACCGAAAGCTGAACAAAGCACAAGGAAAGACCATTTTCCGCTACCATTCATTGACAAGATACTAGAAAGACTGGCGGGACATGAGTTCTATTGCTTTCTAGATGGATACTCGGGATACAATCAGATTTCCATCGCCCCAGAAGATCAGGAGAAAACCACCTTTACATGTCCGTATGGTACTTTTGCTTTCCGCAGAATGCCATTTGGACTATGTAATGCTCCTGCCACATTCTAACGCTGCATTATGGCTATCTTCCCAGACATGCTGGAACATAGTATGGAGGTTTTTATGGATGACTTCTCTCCAACTGCTTGCAAAATTTGGAACATGTGTTACAAAGATGCGAAGATACCAACCTGGTACTCAACTGGGAAAAATGCCATTTCATGGTACAAGAAGGCATCGTTCTGGGACACCAGATCTCACAAAAGGGAATTGAGGTAGACAAAGCAAAGATCGAAACAATTGAAAAACTACCTCCACCCACATCTGTCAAAGGGATTCGGAGTTTTCTCGGACATGCTGGCTTTTACAGGAGATTTATCAAAGACTTCTCAAAAATTGCAAAACCTCTTTGCAATCTTCTGGAGAAATATGTGCCTTTCAACTTCACCAAAGAATGCCAGGAAGCCTTTGAGATCCTAAAACAGAAGATGGTATCTGCCCCCATCATAGTAGCACCGGACTGGACACTTCCATTTGAGGTGATGTGTGATGCTAGTGATTTTGTTATAGGTGCAGTGTTGGGATAACGCAAAGCAACGATATTCCATGCCATTTACTACTCCATCAGAACTCTAAATGAAGCTCAACTTAACTACACAACCACCGAAAATGAGTTGATTGCAGTTGTGTTCGCTTTTGACAAATTCCGATCTTATCTGCTGGGTCCCAAGGTGGTGGTCTACACAGATCATTCAGCAATCAAGTATCTGATCGCGAAGAAAGATGCCAAGCCCAGATTGATCTGTTGGATACTTCTTCTGCAAGAATTCGATGTGGAGATCAGAGACAGTAAATGGACAAAAATGTTAGTGTCTTAGACATGCCACGGGATCTCTAAGCGTGATTCGTGTGTGAATAAAAATCAAAAATAAGTTACGGAGGACTTACATTGATCGGTTGAATTCAAAACTTCCATGGATGTTGAAGCTCCCAAGCTCATGGGTGAGTATCCCTATCACCTTCATTTGACTCCCATAAGTGCTAGCTTGAACAAATGGAACAAATTTGATCTCCTTACAAGAAACAAATTTTTCTAAGAGAAAGAGAGGAGCAATCGGCCACTTGGAAGTCATGGCCATTCGGCCTAACTTCATTTTTGCAGGCCATTCGGCCAAACTGCAAAGAACAAGACAAAAATGCCTTTGCGTGATTTGGCCAATAGAGAGAGTGATGGCTTTGAATTGGCTTACAGCTCCATTTTCCAAAAGGAAATCATTGGCCATATGTGCGCCTAATGAGAGAAGCCAATTTTCAATCATAATAATCAGAGAAGCCAAATGGCTTTATATGCCATGTTTCTAAAACAGAGACCATTCGGCCTTCACCGGAAATAATGGCCATTTGGCCAAAATAAATATTAAGGCCATTCGGCCTAAAGAAGAGAGCAATTAATGAGAATTCTAAAATTCATTAATTGTATTATATTTGGTAGGTGTGATGTATATCAAATCCAATTTATTATAATCCCAACCACTTACATCAATTAGTGACAATTGATGTAAGTCATGGGCCCCACCCATTTAATTCAAAATTTGGTTGGCTTACACAACACACTTTGGGCTTGGGTTCGTTTAATCCGATTAAATGAATTTTCTGTCGCGACGCAATTAAATCCTATTTAATTAAATAATTATGCCTCGCAAAATTATTATTAAAGTCTCTTACGAATTAATTCCAAATTAATTCGTTCGCTAGAATTAAAATCCAACTTAATTCCGTGTTGAAATCTGATTTCAATTAATATAACTAATATATTATTTAGCCCAATTAAAAAAATTAAATAGTAAAATCTAATTTAACTATTAAATTTATTTTACCGATTAATTCCCAATTAATCGCGTTCTCTCCTCTCAATGAATTTAATCCCAAATAAATTCTTGACGCAATTAATCCCCGATTAATTCTTTCTCTGATAATTAATCCCAGATTAATTCTTGCCGTAATTAATCCCAGATTAATTTTCTCTTTTTAAATTAATCCCAGATTAATATTCTCTTTCATAATTAATCCCATATTAATATTGTTCGAGTCAAACATCATCGGTGAATCTTTGGGATGCGACCCAAGAGATCCCTGGATATGTTGGCAGTAAATACGGTCATCAGACTATCCAAACACGTGCGTACCCGGTACCATGTACTTACCGATTTACAAGACATGGTTGGCTTCTAGCAAAGCACCTTGCCTACCCAATTCTCCAGAAATATTCTTCTACGGAATACAAGATCTTTGTCAGGCGTAGTATACGTAGTATTGTGTATTACGATCCAGTATCTGATGTCACATGCTAGGCCTGGGGCTGGAGTTGTGTCTGCCCCGTACGAAGCATACATCGGATCACAAGCAACTAGTCTCTTTATGATTGGAAATTCATGACCTAGTCATACTTCCCCGATGGCTATAGCACTTAGAGTACCAGTTATGTATCCATGTGTGATCATCATCTCCATATGACTGAAGTGATACTTCCATCTTGAAATCACACCCAATACACTACGATTCTCAGTATACCCAGAAGAGGCGTACACAGAACCTGTTAAAGAACCGATTGACCAAAACCAAAGTGTATTGATTGTCGCAAGAATTAGCGATGCAAGTCTCAGGTTAAGACCAAATACACCTACCCTGATTCGGACTCCCATAGACACATAGTCATACTACTAATGGGATTCCGAGGGGTCTATCCAGAGCGAAGCTGTTTCCGTACCATCGGTAAACAAAACCTCCTATTACACTTGCATGAGTATCCAATACCCAAATATGTTGTTACGCTTCCATAACATGCACAAGTGTAATACTAGCCTATTCCACATTATCGATGTCTAGTCTCGATAATACTACGACTAGGGATATTTAATGATTAAACCTTTGTGGATTAATATTGTCTCATATCTTATTAATCCGGAACTAATGATAAGGACTTTTATCATTTATATATCCAGGTAATCCAATTACAAATGATAAAAGAGTAATTTCCTTTGTCACATAGTTAATTTGTACAACAACACCATGTTCTATACAAATAGTGATGTTATGGGTCATAATTATCCAACAATCTCCCACTTGGCCTATAGCCAATCACTCAAGTGTCTAACACTTGAACTATGTACGGGTCGCTCAAACTTCTGCTGAAAAATAGTTTTCGTCAGCGGATTTACAAGGTTATCATCTGATGCGATTTATTCGATCATCACATCGCCACGATGTACGATCGAATGAATCATATGAATTAGTTGAAGTACATACTTGGATCAATGATGAGACCGTGGTTCTATATCCTGCGTTGTAGCCTAGCTCAGCTTCTAATAGAACTACTCTTAATCTAATTATGAATTATTTTGATCCAAAATGCTTCTATTACTGCCTCAGCTGCAGCAATATTCTGCTCTTGTTGTTTATTCGGCAACGGTATCTTGCTTGGAAGATTTCCAGCTCACTGTTTCGTTATTCAAACTATATATGTACCCTTATTGTGACTTACAGTCGTAATCATCGGTTTGGAAACTTACAGAAGTGAACCCAGACACCGTAAGTTCTCATTTCCCCATATACTCAAAAGCATCATTGGTTCATCCAAGATACTCAAGGATTTTCTTTACTTCAATCCAGTGACCATCACTTGGATTGGCCTTATAGCGTCTACATATGGCTTAAAGCATATGAGACATCAGGTCACGTACATATCAAAATATACGAGCTCTGGGAGGGTTGTCAGCAGCTTTCTAGATCTATCCCAGTAGATCCTTATTCCTAGAATAAAGCCTGCTTCTCCCAGGTATTCCATGGTGAATTTTCATGGAAGCCAAATTTCACCGATTTTAGTATGGGAATGTTATTGCTAAGAAGCAATACATCATCAACTTATAGGACATTCATTGTCAGTGCGCTCCCACTAACCTTCTTATATACACAAGAATCATCTTCGTTTTGAATTAAATCATATACCATTATGATTACATCAAAACGCTGGTTCCAAGAACGCAATGCTTGCTTCAATCCATAAATAGATCGATTTATCTTGCAAACCTTGTTTGCATGTTTTGGCACGACAAAACCATCAGGATATTACATACAAACATCCTCCAAAAGGTTTCCGTTAAGGAAAGTGATTTTGACATCCAGCTGTCATATTTCCTAAACGAAATATGTAATTATAGCAAGCATTATCCAAATGGATTTAATCATGGCAACAGGTGAAAGAGTTTCGTCGTGGTCGATACTATATCGTTGACGATACCTTTTCTATACAAGCCTAGCTGTGTACATTTGTATGTTGTCATACATGTATGTCTTCTTTGAAGACTCATATAGTACCAATAGGCACAATGCCTTCTGGTACATCAACCAGTATCCAAACTTGGTTGGTATACATGGAATCCATTTCGGACATCATGGCACTTTGCCATAAAAGGAGTCGATACCTTGTATCACTTCCTCATACGTAGCTGGTTTGTCTTCCTCAATAAGATGACATCTACATGAGGTGAGATTAGAAACTCATACCTCCCAGGTTGTTTTCTGACTCTCTCCGACCTACGCGATTCTTGTGTATTCGAAGATTGTGGTATATTTTCATCCCTGATAAACTGTTGGTGTTCCATGAGGACTCGGTGCCTGGAACAGTATTACTCTGATTTTCATCGAGTTTTACTTTCCTCCCACTTACCACTGCATATTGGAATTCCTCTTAGGAAAATCGCATGGAGAGCAACAATTACATTGTTCTCTTGTGAGTTGTATAAGTATTATACTTTGGTTTCCATAGGACAACCAATTACAAATAAGCATTTATCCGATTTGGGTTCTAGTTTGGTATCATCCAAACGTATGCCCAGCATTCCCAATCATCAGGAATGAGAACCCCGGTTTCTTTCCTGTTCATATCTAATATGAAGTCTGTCTAACAGATTTTCATGGAACCTTATTCAAAATAAGTATTGCACTGTTTAATGCGTATCCTCATAAGGAAATTGATAGCTCAGAGCGACTCATCTATTTAAGTATTGTCCATCATGGTCTGACCGCAATGATCTAATACTTTTACCGGTCTGTTTTCTTACTTCGTGTCGAAACTCTATGAATTACTCAAAAGTTTTTGACTTGTGTTTCATAAGATACACATAACCGTAACGCGATGCCACATCCGTAAAGGTTACGAAGTACTCATATCCACATCTAGCCTAGCTAGACATGGGCCCACTTACGTCACTATGAATGAGGGCTAACAGATCGATGGCACATTCACTTTTACCAAGTAAAAGGTGTTTTAGGCACTTTGCCTAATGAACTAGATTCGTAGACATCATTTGAATTAGAATCAAATTCGTCCTAGTATCCACTCTTCGAAAGTGTGGATATACGAGTCTTGTTAATGCATCCCATATGACAATTCCATAAATATGTCTCATTTGATTTACTCAATTTGAGCTATTTGTTTGTCATGTTATATGTTTGAGATTCATTTATATTCAAAATATAAATACTGTTATTTACATCTAATGTGTTTATATCGATATCATCTTTATAAGCAAAAACACTCGGTGTTTCGGAATATAAAGGTATACCCGCAACGGGTTATACTAGATATAGAGAAAATATTTCTAGTCAAACGAAGTACATTATAAAAGTCTCCTAATTTAAGTACATGCCCAAAGGGCAGTTCAAAAACTTAAGTTTCTACGGCCAAAACAGTGACTCTCGTCCTATTTCCGACTTGTAGGTCGATCTCATCTGAAGCCAGTTTCCTGCTTATTAGCAGATCCCACACATCAGTACATATATTCATGTACCACATCTAGTATCAAAAATCCAATTTTAAAACCAGCAGTGAAAATGTTTATAACAAACATTCTTGAAGCCGGAACCTTGTCCCGCTTTCACTTCCTTCATGTATGCCTTGTCCATACGGCAGTCACACTTCTAGTGACCCCGTTTGCTACAGTTTAGGCAGACAACTTGGGATATGTCCTTTTAAGAAGCTTTGGCTGTGCATAACGGATTGAGCACTAAAGTTATCATCACAATGAGTCTTCCTAAGCTCATGCTCTACTATTTTCTCAACTTCAGGCTCATGCTTGAGAGGTTTCTCTATTAAATAGAATAACTTCTCATCTCCCAGGACTATCCTGAAGTTCTATTCCCAATCTGAAAATTTAATCCGTTAAAGACATTTTCCCCATGATTATGTCATTTGACGCTAATCTTTCAGTCATCTTGATTGCTATAGTCCAACTATCCAATCAACGATTTCAGGTACAATTAAATGTAATGATTACTATAGTCTAACTATATAATCAACTACAATTGATCGGTTACATTCAAATGTATTGATTACTATAATCCAATTATATAACCAACTACAAATAAAGTAGTTTGAATACAGTCCAACTGTTAAATTAAAACAACAATTGAATATTAGTCCAACTAATATATTTAACAATTAATGACGAAAAATAAAAATGAGCGCGTATTGGCAAGTATCTAAACGAAATTGCAAATTTAATACTTGCCTCCCACTATTTTACGGCGAGCCTCTAACCCTCTGTGGAGTACTCGGGAAACCTAATTTCCTAGTGGGCTAGGATCCTGTTAAATAACACACAACCTTGACTTTGGCCAACAAACTGTATGATATTTAACTAGGTAGATCTCTAAGATCAATTGGATCTCATCCAATTCCTAGATCCGGTAGGTGGACCTCCAAGTCCGAAACATATATATAATATATATGCCAATATATTCAATATATTTTCCTAACATTTTCCTCTGAATCAACTAAGCCTTGGCTTTGGCACAACAAGTTTAATGATTCTAGTTAAGCGGGACCCATTGACTTTGGAAAGCTTCGTAATCGATGTCGATGGACAAGAAGTGATCTTGACTTTGGCCAACAAATCACAACTTGGACAAGACATATGATATGGAACAAAGCCTTCATGATTCAAACACATCCGCGATGGACAAAGGTCTTGACTTTGGCCAACAAACCAGTGCCAATCTTGGATCTTGAGAATGAATCACTCAATGGAAGGAAAACGTTTAATATTTGTTGAGGTTTTTTTGCGTAAATTGGAAACCAATTTATTATCTTTGATTAGGTCTCATCATACACCCTTAAGCATGCATTCTAAAAGCATAATAAGGCACGATAAAATTAATAATGATATGCGGATGGATATATAATACAATTTGTTCCTATAAAAAATCTCTCATTTTCCTCTCTCCCGCTAGCACTATTCTTACTTCTACCCAATTACAAAATACTTCTAAAGAAACCTCATTTACATTGAGGGGAATTGGTGAGAAGAGAAATACAATGAGAAAATAGGTAATAGGCTGGACACGCAGGTCCAATTTAATAAATTCTAAATTTATTACAACAATTTCCAAAATTGCCTTCACCCATCTAATATCCATCCGATATACATTATTCATACATACATCCAAGTATTCACACAAAGAATATTATTCAATCAATCTAATCCAATTAATTAATCTTTAATTAATGAGCATCCAATGTTCATACAACAATTTGATTTGCGCGAGTCAAACTCGTTTAAGAATAAATACTCAAAGTAAATATTCTTGAATTATATCGAACTACAATTTTAAATCCAATTTAAATTGTATCCAATACTAATTCATATTTAATTCCAAATTAAATAATTACACTTATTTATGTGCCTTAAAGACTTAGATTCAAAATCCAATCTTAATGGGTCTTAAAGGCCAATTAGTATCCAATACTATTTAATTAAAGTCCAATGGACTTTTAATTAATTCTTTAGGCTTGGGCTTTCGGCCAAAATGGATCTAACCCATAATGCCTAGGCTCATTAGGAATCACCATATGTCATAGAATCAATTTTGGCCCATTAGGCCCAATTATATTATTAAAGGCCCAATAGTCATATTTTGGACTTTATGGAAATGGTTTAGGCCCAAATATAATTCAAGACTAAAATTTGGCCCAACCAAACCCAATAGACCAAATACAACAAATTAAATTAATACATTATTCCAAATTATATATTAATTCAATTAAAGTGCAATTAACACAATTAATTAATTAATCTAGTATTTCCAAAACACTAATTAATCTAATTAATCATGCTTAACATTTTAATTTATGTCCAACACAAATTAAAGCACAATCAATACATTCCAACATGCTTCACACTCACGGCAATACATGAAATTAACATCCAATTTTGATTTCAATCTAATTAAATCAACAATTAACATTCAATTTCATGTGAATCAACATATCCAATTGTCTAATTCAAAAATTACCATGAGCAATTCCTAGGGTGTATTCGCCCAAGCATGGATTTTGGGGATTTTTGATCTAATCAATTTATCACAAATTCAATGATATACAAATCCTATTCAACATCATATAAACTCAACCAAATCATCAATTTAGGCAAAATCAAGCTCCAAGCCAAAAATCCCAAATTAAAGTCCATAAACCCTAGAAATTAAATCATACTTAGATCTCGCTCTGATACCATTGTTAGTGTCCTAGACATGCCACGGGATCTCTAAGCGTGATTTGTGTGTGAATAAAAATAAAAAATAAGTTACGGAGGACTTACATTGATCGGTTGAGTTCAAAACTTCCATGGATGTTGAAGCTCCCAAGCTCATGGGTGAGTATCCATATCACCTTCATTTGACTCCCATAAGTGCTAGCTTGAACAAATGGAACAAATTTGATCTCCCTAGAAGAAACAAATTTGTCCAAGAGAAAGAGAGGAGCAATCGGCCACTTGGAAGTCATGGCCATTCGGCCTTCTTCAAAAGAATGGCCATTCGGCCTAACTTCATTTTTGCAGGCCATTCGACCAAACTGCAAAGAACAAGACAAAAATGCCTTTGCGTGATTTGGCCAATAGAGAGAGAGATGGCTTTGAATTGGCTTACAGCTCCATTTTCCAAAAGGAAATCAGTGGCCATATGTGCGCCCAATGAGAGAAGCCAATTTTCATTCATAATAATCAGAGAAGCCAAATGGCTTTATATGCCATGTTTCTAAAACAGAGACCATTCGGCCTTCACCGGAAAAAATGGCCATTTGGCCAAAATAAATATTAAGGCCATTCGGCCTAAAGAAGAGAGCAATTAATGAGAATTCTAAAATTCATTAATTGTATTATATTTGGTAGGTGTGATGTATATCAAATCCAATTTATTATAATCCCAACCACTTACATCAATTGTTGACAATTGATGTAAGTCATGGGACCCACCCATTTAATTCAAAATTTGATTGGCTTACACAACACACTTTGGGCTCGGGTACGTTTAATCCGATTAAACAAATTTTCCGTCGCGACGCAATTAAATCTAATTTAATTAAATAATTATGCCTCGTAAAATTATTATTAAAGTCGCTTACGAATTAATTCCAAATTAATTCGTTCGCTAGAATTAAAATCCAATTTAATTCCGTGTTGAAATCCGATTTCAATTAATATATCTAATATATTATTTAGCCCAATTAAATAAATTAAATAGTAAAATCTAATTTAACTATTAAATTTATTTTACCGATTAATTCCAAATTAATAGCGTTCTCTCCTTTCGACGAATTTAATCTCAGATAAATTCTCGACGCAATTAATCTCAGATTAATTCTTTCTCTGATAATTAATCCTAGATTAATTCTTGCCGTAATTAATTCCAGATTAATTTTCTCTCTTTAAATTAATCCGAGATTAATATTTTCTCACATAATTAACCCCAGATTAATATTGTTCGAGTCAAACATCATCGGTGAATCTTTGGGATGCGACCCAAGAGATCCCTGGATATGTTGGCAGTAAATACGGTCATCGGACTATCCGAACACGTGCGTACCCGGTACCACATACTTACCGATTTACAAGACATGGTTGGCTTCTAGCAAAGCACTGTGCCTACCCAATTCTCCAGAAATATTCTTCTACGGAATACAAGATCTTTGTCAGGCGTAGTATATGTAGTATTTTGTATTACAATCCAGTATCTGATGTCACATGTTATGCCTAGGGCTAGAGTTGTGTCTGCCCCGTACGAAGCATATATCGGATCACAAGCAACTAGTCTCTTTATGATCGGAAAGTCATGACCTCGTAATACTTCCCCGATGGCTATAGCACTTAGAGTAACAGTTTTGTATCCATGCGTGATCATCATCTCCATATGACTGAAGTGATACTTCCATCTTGACATCACACCCAATACACTACGATTCTCAGTATACCCAGAAGAGGCGTACACAGAACCTGTTAAAGCCTCGGACGACCAAAACCAAATTGTACTGATTGTCGCAAGTATTAGCGATGCAAGTCTCAGGTTAAGACCAAATACACCTACCCTGATTCGGACTCCCATAGACACATAGTCATACTACCAATGGGATTCCGAATGGTCTATCCAGAGTGAAGCTGTTTCCATACCATCGGTAAATAGAACCTCCTATTACACTTGCATGAGTATCCAATACCCAAATATATGAGAACTATGACGTTACGCTTCCATAACACGCACAAGTGTAATACTAACCTATTCCGCATTATCGATGTCCAGTCTCGATAATACTACGACTATGGATATTTAATGATTAAAATTTTGTGGATTAATATTGTCTCTTATCTTATTAATCCTGAACTAATCATAAGGAATTTTATCATTTATATATCCAGGTAATCCAATTACAAATGATAAAGGATAAATTTCCTTTGTCACATAGTTAATTTGTACAACAACACCATGTTCTGTACAAATAGTGATGCTATGGGTCATAATTGTCCAACAAGAAAACCAAGTGGCAAATCATTTATCGAGGCTCGAGAATGGAGATACAGCTGGCAAAGAACTAACAATTAAAGAAAATTTTCCAGATGAACAGCTGTTTGCCATGAAACAGTAGGAAGTCATTTGGTATGCTGACTATATAAACTACATAGTATCAGGAAAATGGCCGTTGGAATGGACAACTCAGCAACGGAAGAAATTCTTCAAAGAAGTCAAGCACTACATCTGGGATGAGCCGTACTTGTTCAAATGTTATGCGAATCAATTTTTGAGACGGTGTGTTCCACAGGAGGAGGTCAATAGTGTTCTGCAGCATTGCCATTCATCACCTTACGGCGGACATTTCAGTGGAAACAAAACTACAGCCAAAGTCCTACAATCAGGTTTGTTCTGGCCCACTTTTTTAAAGATGTTTATCTATTTGCTCTTAATTGTGACAGGTGCCAGAGAACGGGAAATATTTCCAGGAGAAATGAAGGACCTCTTCAAAATATTCTGGAAGTGGAGATATTCGATGTGTGGGGTATTGATTTCATGGGACCCTTTGTTCCATCATTTGGAAACCTGTACATACTGGTTGCAGTCGACTACGTCTCCAAATGGGTTGAAGCGATTACACTGTCGTCCAATGATTCAAAAGTGGTGATCAAATTCCTTAAAAAGAATATTTTCACTCGCTTCAAAACACCTCGGGCGATTATCAGTGATGGTGGCTCACTTTTCTACAACAGATACTTCGATGCACTCCTATCCAAATATGGAGTTACTCATAAAGTTGCCATAGCTTACCATCCACAGTCAAATGGGCAAGTTGAAGTTTCAAATAGGGAGATTAAAAGAATCTTGGAGAGAACCATTGGATCAACAAGATTCACTGGTTGCAGTCGACTACGTCTCCAAATGGGTTGAAGCGATTGCACTGTCGTCCAATGATTCAAAAGTGGGGATCAAATTCCTTAAAAAGAATATTTTCACTCGCTTCGGAACACCTCGGGCGATTATCAGTGATGATGGCTCACATTTCTGCAACAGATACTTCGATGCACTCCTATCCAAATATGGAGTTACTCATAAAGTTGCTACTGCTTACCATCCACAGTCAAATGGGCAAGTTGAAGTTTCAAATAGGGAGATTAAAAGTATCTTGGAGAGAACCATTGGATCAACAAGGAATGACTGGTCTGAAAAACTGGATGACGCATTATTGACCTACCGAACAGCTTACAAGACACCCATTGGTATTTCCCCATATCTAATGGTGTTCGGGAAAGCATGTCATCTGCCAGTTGAGCTTGAACACAAGGTATACTAGGCACTGAAGAAGTTGAATCTTGATTCATAAGTTACAGGAGAGAAAAGACTTCACCAACTGAATGAGTTGGAGGAATTTTGCCTACGGGCTTATGAAAATGCTAGATTATACAAAGAGAAGACCAATAAATGGCATGACCGAAAAATAGTGCGCAGATAATTTAAACCAGGGCAGCAGGTGTTGTTATATGATTCAAGGTTGAAAATTTTCCCTGGAAAGCTGAAATCAAGGTGGTCAGACCCATTTGAGATTACTCAGGTTTTACCATATGGAGCTGTTGAATTGTACAACCCCAAGTCCAACAACACATTTAAGGTTAACAGCCAGCATGTCAAAAACTACTGGGGAGAATCATTTGAGCGACAAAAAGAAAGTGTCACACTTTCAGATCCAGCCAAACGTTCGAGAAATCATGTCTAGCTGACGACATTAAACTTAGCGCTAGCTGGGGGCAACCCAAGAAATTTATGTATATATTCAGATTTGGTGTGTTTTTTTTTGTGTATTTAATTTTGCAGGTTAAGTCATTTCAAAATGGAAGAAGTTCTCATAAATCTTCACAAGCAATTTCCTTCTCTCCCTCAAAACTCTCTGATGAAAGTTTACAAAGCTCGCTTAGAACGAATGAGGCTTGACCGGCGTAAACACACACGTATAACGCAAGCGTACATATCGTTCAAGTAGTATAAAAAGTATTGATCCCATTGTTGGACAATTATGACCCATAGCGTCACTATTTGTACAGATCATGGTGTTGTTGTACAAATTAACTATGTGACAAATGAGATTGCACTCTTTTCATTTGTGATTAGATCACCTAGATGTATAAATGATGAGAGGTCCCTATGATTTTTTCCTGGACGGAGAATGATATGAGATAGTATCAGTCCACGAAGGATAAATCATTAAATATCCCTAGTCAGAGCATTGTCGAGATTGGACATCGATAAATGCGTAAAAAAATAATATTACACTTGTGCGCAATGTGAGGGCACAACGACATAGTTCTCATATATTTAGGTATAGGTGTTGGATAATTATGACCCATAGCGTCACTATTTGTACAGATCATGGTGTTGTTGTACAAATTAACTATGTGACAAAGGAAATTGCTCTTTTATCATTTGTGATTAGATCACCATAGATGTATAAATGATAGAAGGTCCATATGATTAGTTCCTGGATTGAGATGATATGAGACAGTATCAATCCACGAAGGTTTAATCATTAAATATCCCTAGTCGTAGTATTATCGAGATTGGACATCGATAATGCGGAATAGACTAGTATTACACTTGTGCGCGTTGTGAGGGCATAACGGCATAGTTCTCATATATTTGGGTATTGGATACTCATGCAAGTGTAATAGGAGGTTGTGTTTTACCGATGGTACGGAAAACAGCTTCGCTCTGGATAGACACCTCGGAATTCCATTGGTAGTATGACTATGTGTCTATGGAAGTCTGAAATCAGGGTAGGTGTATTTGGTCTTAACCTGAGACTTGCACCGCTAATACTTGTGACAATCAATATGCTTTGGTTTTGGTCATCCAGGGCTTTAACCGGTTCTGTGTACGCCTCTACTGGGTATATTGAGAATCGTAGTGTATTGGGTGTGATGTCAAGACGGAAGTATCATTCCAGTCATAGTGGAGATGATGTCACGTAGGATACGGAACTAGTGCTCTTTAGTACTGCAGTCATCGAGATGATATGACTAGGTCATGTTCATCCGATTATAGAGACTAGTTACCAGACATCCTACATGTGCTTCGTACGGGGCAGACACATTCCAGCCCCAGACCTAGGACGTGACATATGATACTGGATCGTTGTACGCAATACTACGTATACTACACCTGACATAGATTATATATTCCAGTAAGAATATTTCTGGAGAATTGGGTAGGCACGGTGTTTTGCTAGAAGCCAACCATGTCTTATAAATCGCTAAGCTCGTGGTACGAGGTACGCACGTATTCGGATAATCCAATAACTGTATTTACTGCCAAGATATCCAGGGATCTCTTGGGTCGCTTCCCAAAGATTCACCGATGACAGTTGATTTAAATTAGAATTAATCTGGGATTAATTAAGAGAGAGAAAATTAATCTAGATTAATTGAGGTATTATTTAATCTGGGATTAAATGTGTTCGGAAGAGAGAGAACGCGATTAATTTGGAATTAATCGGTAGAATAAATTTAATAGTTAAATTTGATTTTTCTATTTAATTTATTTGTATGGGCTAAAATTAATATATCAGATATATTAATATGAATTGGATTTCATTACGAAATTAAAGTCGGACTTTAATACGAATGAATGAATTAATTTAGAATTAATTCATAAACGACGTTCGTAATATATTTGCGAGGCATCGTTATTTAATTAAATAAGATTTAATTATTTAGCGACGAAAGTTCGTTTAATCGGATTAAACGGATCCGAGCCGCGGCAAATGCTCGTAGAGACATTTTGAATTTTGAATTCAAAATGGTGGGGCCCACTTTACACATGTCACACATGTGAAGTGGGGGTTGGAAAGTGGTTGGCATTTATGCCAAAACCACTTACTTTCCAACCACTTGGTTTAGGTGAAACCAAATTACCCAAACTACATGGTTTTGGTGAAAAGGGTAAAAACCCTTAAACAAAACCCAAGCCCTCTCTCTTCACACTATGAACACAACACAAAACCCTAATACACTAAGCAAATGGGCATGAACTATGGCCTTCCTCTCTTTGATTTTGTTGCAAAATCAACAAAGCTAGCACTTCATGGAATCAACTAAGGTGATAGGGAAACTAACTCAAGGGTTGGAATCATCACTCAAAGCATGGATCTTGGAGATCTTCATTCACAACTCAAAGCTTGGAATCAACAAAGGAAGGATCTTGGAAACCAACTCAAAGCTTGGAATCAACAAAGGAAGGATCTTGGAGATCTTCTTCTCAAAATTTTAAAAGCTCAAATCCATTCAATGTAAGTAATTCCGCAACTTATAATGTATTTATGAACACATTTTCTTTCTTATTAGATCCTTGGCATGTTCTAGGAACACTAACAATCGTATCAGAGCCAATTTTAAGCATGAAAATTTTAGGGTTCATGAGACTAAAATTTGGGGCTTTTGTGTTTTGAGCATGATTTCTTCAAATTGATGCTTTGAGCATGCTTAGATTATGTTAACTTAGAGTTGTGCATGATTAGATTTGGAATAAATTGATTGGATCAAATTTTGGACTCCCCCTTACCTTGGCCGAAACTCACTGTAATTGGACTGCAGTTTTTTTTTTTTTTTTTGTAACATGAAATGATGTGTTTAAATGCATGTTTCAATGTTGATTGTTGCTTTGATTGGATTGGAATCAAAGTCAATAAAGTATATGTTAAAATCAAAGAGCATGTTGAGCATGAAATGATGAATTTGGGATTCAATTTGTGTTGAGCATGAAATGATGTGTTTTGGCTTCAATTTGTGTTGAGCATGAATTGATGGATTAAGCATGATTAATTAAGTTAATTGGTATTTTGGAAATATTGAGTTTAATTAATTAATCATGGCTAATACACTTTAATTAAAATAATTGTGATATTTGGAATATTATAATTATGTTAATAAGCCTTTAATTATGAATTGGGCTAAAAGTGTGTATTTGGGCTTAATGGGCTTGGTTTGACTCAGTTTGGTTTTGGACTTTTGGATTCGATCCAATTGGGCCCAAAACCAATTCCATAAAGTCCAAATATATCACTTGACCCTTTAAAGAATTTAATTGGGCCTAATGGGCCTAAATTAATTTGTAGGCAATTGGGTGATTCCTATTGGGCCTTGGCATTTTGGGTTTGATCCATTATGGCCAAAGCCCATGCCTTAAGAATTAATTAAAAGCCCATTGGACTTTAATTAAAATGACATTGGATGTTATTGGGCCTTTGAGACCCATTAAGATTGGATTGGAATCCAAGTCTTTAAGGCTTATAAGTAAGTGTATATATTTAATTTGGAATTAAATTGGAATTAGTATTGAATACAAATAAATTGGATTTAAAGTTGTAGTTCAATATAATTCAAGAATACTTACTTTGAGTATTTATTCTTAAACGAGTTTGACTCACGCAAATCAAATCGTTGTTTGAACATTGGATGGTCATTAATTCAAAGATTAATTAATTGGATTAGGTTGATTGAATAACATGATTTGTATGAATACATGAATGTGTTGTATGAATAATGTATATCGGATGGATATTAGAAGGGCGAGGGCAATTTTGGAAATTGTAATAAATTTAGAATTTATTTAATTGGACTTGCGTGTCCAGCCTTTTATTTCTTTTCTCATTGTATTTATCTTCTCACCAATTCCCCTCAATGTAAATGAGGTTTCTTTATTGTATTATGTAATTGGGTAGAAGTTAGAATAGTTCTAGCCGGGGAGAGGAAAGGGAGTGATTTGTTCTATGAACAATTTGTGACATATCCATCCGTATATCATTGTTAATTTATTTATTTATACGCGCTTTATTATGTATTTAGAATGTATGTTTAAGGTGTATGATGATGAGACCTAATCAAAGATAATAAATTGGTTGCCAATTTACGCGAAAAACCCTCAAATCATATTAAGCGTTTTTCCTTCCGTTGAGTGATTCTTACTCAAGATCCAAAGTTGGCATTGGTTTATTGGCCAAAGTCAAGACCTTTGTCAATTGCGGATGTGTTTGAATCATGAGAGCTTTGTTCCATATCGGTGTCTTGTACAAGTTGTGATTTGTTGGCCAAAGTCAAGATCACTTCTTGTCCATCGACATTGATTATGAAGTTTTCCATGTCAATGGGTTCCACTTAACTGGGATCATTAAGTTTGTTGTGCCAAAGCCAAGGCTTAGTTGATTCATAGGAAAAAGGTTAGGTAATATATTCAATATATTGGCATATATAAGATATATGTTTTGGACTTGGATGTCCACCTACTGGATCTAGGAATTGGATGGGATCCATTGATCTTAGAAATCTACCTAGTTAAGTATCATACAATTTGTTGGCCAAAGTCAAGATTGTGTGTTATTTAACGGGATCTTAGCCCACTAGGAACTAGGTTTCCCGAGTACTCCATAGAGGGTTAGAGGCTCGCCGAAAAATAGTGGGAGGCAAGAATTAAATTTGCAATATTCGTTTAATTACTTGCCATACGCGCTCAATCAAATATCATTCGTCAAATATATATTATTTATTAGTTGGACTAATATTTAATTGTTGTTTTAATAAACAGTTGGACTGTATTCAAACTACTTCATTTATAGTTGATTATATAATTAGATTATAGTAATCAATATATTTGAATTATACCCTTCATTTATAGTTGATTATATAATTGGATTATAGTAATCAATATATTTGAATTTTACCGATAATTTATAGTTGATTATATAATTGGATTATAGTAATCAATATATATTTGATATTAACCAATAAAAGTATACTTGATTATATAGTTGGACTATAATAATCATTATATTAAATAGTACCTGAAATCGTTGATTAAATAGTTGGACTATTAGAATCAAGATAAATTGAAAGATTAGTGTTTAAAACATAATCCTAGTGAAAATGTGTTTAAATGACTTTAATTTTCAAATTGGGAATAAATTTCAAGATAGTCCTGAAAACTAAGAAGTTACTTTATTTGATAAAATAACATATTAGGCCTAAGCCCAAAGTTAAGCAAATAGTAGAGCATGATCTTTGGAAGATTCATGTGATGATAACTTTAGTGCTTGATCCATTATACTTGTCAAAATGACTCATTAATTTCCTAATCAGAACTAAGGATTAGATCCTTAAAGTATGATGAAGAAATTGAAGGATCATCATAGATCTATTCTTAGATCTTAGAAGTATTAAATTGCAATTAATAACTCTTGGAGAGTTAATGGCTATTCTCAAGGAGATAAAGCCAAAGTTTGCAATAAGGAAAGTAGTGCAAGGCGCATCTTACTTCGATAGTCTAGAAACCCAAGGCTTGGCCAAATTCTTTTGGGATATAGAAAATGGCAAAGGCAAAATCATTACTGTCTTCTAGGAAGACAAATGACATATCCCAAGATGTCTGCTTAAACTGTTGCAAATGGGATCACTGAAGCGTGACTGCCGTATGGACAAAGCAGACATGAAGGAATTGAAGACGAGCAAGGCTCTGACTTCAAATATGTTTGTCATAAATATGTTCACTACTAGTATTAAAATTAGATTTTAAAATACTAAGAGTGATACATAAATATGCATTGATGTGAAGAATCTGCTATGAGCAAGATACTGACTTCAATTGAGATTAATCTGCGAATCGGAAATGGGACGAAAGTCGCTGTTTTACCGTAGATACCTAAGTTTAGGAACTACCCTTCGGGTGTTGATGAGTGGTATTTATATCACTATTTCCCACTCATTTAACTTAATATTTTGTATAGTTTCTTGAGTTTTGTGAACGTTTTGATGTGTTTTATTGTTATTTTGCAGATAAATAAAGTTTGGACAGCACTGGAGGCAATTTGGGGCAAAACCGGACAAAAATGCGTCAACAGGGATATTTTGGTCTTCTGCGCGTCGCGACGCTGGAACACTGTGCGCCGCGACTCCCACCGTGCGCCGGTTCTGCTAAAATGCGCCATGGTCAACGGGTCAACAATTTGAAAAGTTTGACTTTGCTAAAATGCGCCGTGCCACGTGTCACCATCACATCCGATCTGCTAACGTGCGCCGTGCCACGTGTCATCATCATATGCTGCTGCCGACACTCAGACATGACACGTGTCGCCTCGTCATCAGCCATGTCATCGGTCAACGAGTCAACCATGCCACGTGTCATGCCACGTCATCAGACACGTCAGCAAGTCAACCGAGTCAACTTGCCACGTCAGCCTCAGCCAATCAGAACTTGACACGTGTCGCCACGTGTCGAAATCCTATTGTGCCGACAATTGCAACACACGCCAAAGCCACGTCATCGCCACGTCAGCGCCACGTCATCGCCACGTCATCAATGACGTCATCACAATAATTGAGAATTAGCCGCCTTGACACGTGTCAGTTGTACAGTCAGCCGCCTTGCCACGTGTCGCCGTCTCATTGTGCCACGTCGACAAACTAGCGTCGCGACGCGCAACGCCTTAGCGTCGCGACGCGGGAACAGTTCTGGAACAGTGAAAAACTTTTCCTATAAATTCAGCGCGAAATTTCATTTTTCATTACACCTTTCTCTCTCTTGATTTCTCTCTCTAGAGAGAGTTTCTCTCTCTAGAATTTTTATTTTTTACTTTTTAATTTTTAGTTTTGTAATTTATTTTGTAATAATAGTAATTTAATTTTACTTTTTACTTTTTACAGTTTTTACTATTCACCATGTTAAAGTAACTTTTTCAGCTAGGGTGAAAGGTAATTCTTCTACTATTGCTATTTAGATTAATCTCCCTTAAAAATAATATATTAACTATTTAAAATATTGACTTAATAAGGAATACCGCTATATTGGTCGGTTGGTAATGTAATTTTAATCTGTTTTAAACCTGACTAATCAAGGATACCGCCAGACTGGTCGGTTGGTAAATTTACTTTTGATTCCGCCTTAATGGCTGGTTGGACTTAATTTGACTTAATCAGGATACCGCCAGACTGGTCGGTTGGTAAATTTAACACGAGTTTATATATTATTTTATGGGAGATATCTATTAGTAGTAGTAAAAGTAATTCCTTTTACCTTAGCATTTTATTTTATTTTACTTTTCAGTATTTTTATTTATGTATTTATTTTTTATAGTCCTAGTTATGTTTTAATTAATTAGGGGTTGTGATGACTTTTAATATCACAGGTTTATAAGGGATTATTTTATAGTTGGGTAATTTACAGTTTATTTATTAAGTCTTAAGCTTAATGCTTCTTGTTGTCTGATCACCAATAAGATTGATATGGTAAATCTAAAATGAACTAGACATAGGGATTTTAGGTTTCAGCCTTAGACTTATAGCCCACGATCTTCCTTGAGGATAGATAACCCTTTAATAGATTTCCTTACAGGATAGGAATATACCTGTCGGGCGGGGGTAATCATAATTGGAACTTAAACTTAATGAATCCAGGTAATGTGGTTGACATAGGAATATGGTTCAATTGTGTTATACTGGGTATTTGTAGTTGACCATCGGAAGAGGCTTTTACATAATTTAGTGTTCCAGGTTAATAAACTGATTTATTACACAAACATAAAATAATCACTTCATCTTTTAAATGATATTAAAAGAATTCACAACCCTAGATCTTTGTGTCTTTTGTTATTTTCCTTAGTATTTTCTTTTATCTTTCTTTTTATTTATTTTGTAAAATCTTCAATCACCAAATCAATCAAACAATCAATTCTATTCTCCCTTTAATTAGATATTTGTAAATAAATAGATTCAATAATTAATAACAACAGTAGGAATTAAGTCCTCGTGGGATCGATATTTTTATACTACTTGAACGATACGTGCGCTTGCGTTATACGTGTGTGTTTACGCCGGTCAAGTTTTTGGCGCCGTTGCCGGGGACTTAATTTTCTTGAGTTGTTAATTTTGAAACTATCTAATTTACTTATATCTAATTTTCTTTCTTTTATTTTGTAATTTTTATTTCTTTTGTTTTCAGGTGATTAAAAAATGGAACATTATTGGGAGATTGAAAAATCACAAGCTTTACAAGAAGATACACCCCACATCTGGGAGCAACAGTCCGGTTTTCTGAGGCCTGTTGTCGAGCCCAATGATTATCACTGGATGCCAGAACCAAGTTATACTACATTTGCTCAACAGAACTCAATATGGAGATGTGACATATGTAATGGTGACCACCCAAGCGATTATTGCGAGTACAACTACCATCCAGGGTGGCAGAATTATCAAGATCCTTCATGGTATGACGAACCATCACATTTCACAGAATCACATTTTCCATCTTATCCACCATCTTCCTTCGATCCTTATCAACAACCAGAACCATCAGAGGAAGATCAATTGATTCACATATTCAAGGAACAGACAGCTCAATTTGATGCACAAGTTCAGAGTAACACAGAATCCATACAGAGAATGACAGATCAAATCAGACAAATTACAGAAAACCAGAACTATATACCTCAAGAACCATTCTCAGATGACACTGATGAAGCCTTCGAGTACCAATCATTTCACAATGACACTTCAACAGAGGAGGAGGCTGAGCAGTATCAACAATCAGAGGTATCAGTTCAGGAACTTGAACCGGCAAAGTCTCGATTTGATTTTTATTATTCTAATTCTGATGAAGATGAAGCTGAACTGTTTGTACCAACTGCACCAATAATTGAGGATGAAATTCTGTATCCTCAAAATGAAGATCTTGGAGATTCCATTTCACAAATGTTTGAAGAAGATCAACTTGAGCCATCCAATCCAGTCAAATCAGAGGATGAAGACCTAAAATCTAACATTTCTTTTCATTCTCAGGTTGACAATTTTGAAACATATATTTCACAGATGACAGATGAAGAGCTGAATGCAGAAATTTTCAAATACATCTGTGAAGAAAAGGTGGAGCAAGAAGCAGAGCAAATAGAGGAGCAACTGTCAGAACTTAATAAAGATCCAGAGCATTCAGGAAAAACATCGCTGTTTTGAGGAATTCAAATCAAAGATATCACCCAGAAGCTTGACAGAATGGAACTTCCATTCCAAGTCAAACATCATACGAGACCTCCTGATTTTCTTTCTTTCTTTTCAGGAATCATTGGAACAACAAGGATTAAAAAGGTGGCACGAGCACTGAAGAACAAAATTCTTTTTGCCACTTTACCGTTGGAAGAGACCCTTCAAAAGCAACGCTCACGGGATTGTCTTTAATCGGACATCCAAAACGACATTGAAACCTCCTTAACATATGGATTTCAGTCACGTCTGGCTGAAGACGAAAAATTCAGCGCTAGCAGGGAGGCAACCCATGCAATTTTATTGTAATTTAATTTGTGTGAACTTTTTAATTTTGTGTGTTAGTTTTGCAGGAAAAATAAAAACGGAATTTTTCAGGACATTGCAAGCCAGTGCAAGCGGGATTTTCAAAATAAAAAATTTGACAAAATCACGAAGATACAAAGTTGATCCAGAAAAGACGGCCGAGTAAGAAGTCAGCTCTTGAGAGGCGTCCCTATGGATTTATCCGTCGCAAGACATGGTTTTGCCAAAAAAAAAAAAAAAAAAAAAAAAAATCCCTAAAAAATACCGAGCGTCGCGACAGACGACCAATTTCAGCGTCGCGACACTGGTTTGTTTAGAAAGGCCCAAAACAGCAGCCACCAAGATAGATTTCATTCATCTTCTTCTTCTCTCAACAGCCACGGAGTCAAACCTAACAGAGACCAGAAGCCGAATCATCACCACCAACCACCAACCACCATAACTCACGATTAGAGCCACCCTCACCGTGACCGAGTCTTCACCAACCAAGATCCAGCCGCCACAAGTCGAGATCCACACCGTGACTCAACCGCGAGCCATCCTTGCCGTGAGCAAATCTTCGCCAGCTGAGATCCACAGCCGCAACCATCGCCAAACCAAACCATCCAGCCACCGTG
Source organism: Zanthoxylum bungeanum (assembly GCA_019454045.1). Lineage (NCBI taxonomy): Eukaryota > Viridiplantae > Streptophyta > Magnoliopsida > Sapindales > Rutaceae > Zanthoxylum > Zanthoxylum bungeanum. Next base: position 400,017 of record SKCR01030641.1, on the reverse strand, counting down.
AGATCGCCAAAATCCACGACCGAAGCTGAACTGAAACCATTACCACCCTTGCCGTGACCGAGCCTTCCTTCGCCGAGTCAAAACCAAGCCATCATCACTGCCGTTCAGTCACCCCACCAGAAACCCAAGACGAGATCTACCAGAAACCCACCTTTGCCGAGCCAGATCTGCCGTGAACCTCACCACCGAGAGACAACCAACACCCAAACCGAGAACCAATAGAAACCGTGACTGAATCCACTGCCAAAACAGACCAAAGCCGAGATACTCCAAAACCGAAACCAAGCCATCACTGCCGAGAGTATCACTGCCAAAATCAAAACTAATTTTACGGTAATGATTTGATAAAAATTTGATTTGGTAATTGGGTAAACTAAAAAAAAAAAAATTGAATTGTGATTTGGTTGATTATGACTGTTGATTGGATTACGAAGTGTTGGATGGTTGAAATTGATTCGTAGTAATTGGGGGCGAAGAAATTGAGTTTGATATTTGGAGTTTGGTTGTGGCATTTGATAGATTTAGGTTGTATTGGATAATCAAAAATTCAGGGGAGACTCTGTCGGATTTTTCTGAAAAATACCAAAGTTGGGATTTGATTGATGATAATTTTTTAGGGTGAATTTTGGGGAAAGTTTGAGTTTTTAAAGGTGAATCTGCCAAAATTTTTAATGAAAAATGGTCAAATAGCAATTATGGTAAGAACCGTAATTTGGGCATAAATCTTAAAGGTAATTTTTCCTGTAAAATTTCAGCTGATCAGGTATTACCTTCTAACTCTTCTTCTACTGTTTAAGTCATTGGGGACAATGTCTCATTTAGGTTTGGGGGAGGGATTTAGTTGATTAGTACCTTGTTTTTAGTTGTATGTTGTTTTTATTTTTAGTCCAAAATTTTTCGAAAAATACAAAAAAATTGAAAAATTTTCAAAAATTACAAAAATATTTTGCATTTTTGTGTTTTTATTTTGATTAAAAAGTGAAATTGGTAAAAGATAGCCGAGTAAGGAATTTCCACTCCTGAGACGTATCTCAAACCTATTTCGAAATAAGTTAATTTTTGTTTATTTCATTTTGAATTATTTAATTTGTGAATTCTCCTTAACACTGACTAAATTGGATCTTCATATGTTCAGTTGACAGGTATTATGAACTTACATGGAAACATACGGACATGAGCTAAAATTGAAAAGTTGTAATATTCAGTGCTATAGTTTAATTGGAGGAAGCATCTCTAAATAGTGATGGAGTAAAAAAAAAAAAAAAAAAAAAAAAAAAAAAAAAAAAAAATCGTCCGAGATCCGAGTTATTAAGTCTGTAAGGGTATTTTAATATCTAGTGCCCTAAAACCAACTGGTTTGGGAGTCATTGGCCCAAAGCTCGTTACATGGATCGAAGATGCTGCAAAATATATATATATATCTGAAGTCTGAGTAATTAAGTTCGTAGGGGTGTCTTAACACCTGGTGCCCTAAAGCCAACTGGTTTGGGAGCCACCGACCCAAAGCTCGCTACATAGACGGAAGGTATTGTATAAAAATAAAAAATAGAAAAAAAAAAAAAAGAAAAATTCAGAAAAATCAGAAAATTATTCCATTGCTACAAAAAAAGGTGTGAAATCTGAAAGAACTTTAGGACAAAAATATTACTCTCTTATCAACTGCACTTATGACTGTTGTGGGCAAAAATGAAATGATTAATATTTTGTTAAGCTGTGTATATGGAGAATGTAAAAAATAATCGGAGAATTTACTTATTCAGTAATTTAGAAAGAAACAAAACAACTAATAACTTGGAGTAGAATTTTCACCTGATTAGTCACTAACTTTCTTCATTCTCTTTTCGCTTGTCTTTTTGCTTTTGTGTGCATTAGTTTTAATACATTTTACTTTTGTAAAATGTTTGTGGGTATCATTGCTGTAAACCCTCACGAGACTACACTCGTCCACTAGGGACACCTAGGGGTTTAAAGGCTTGTTGCATATGCTAAATGTAACCGTGATCCCTACGAAAATGGCTTAGTTAATTTTATTATGTTATTTTATTCTGTATTTTGCTCGAGGACTAGCAAAATGTTAGGTTTGGGGGTGTGATGAGTGGTATTTATATCACTATTTCCCACTCATTTAACTTAATATTTTGTATAGTTTCTTGAGTTTTGTGAACGTTTTGATGTGTTTTATTGTTATTTTGCAGATAAATAAAGTTTGGACAGCACTGGAGGCAATTTGGGGCAAAACCGGACAAAAATGCGTCAACAGGGATATTTTGGTCTTCTGCGCGTCGCGACGCTGGAACACTGCGCGCCGCGACGCCCACCGTGCGCCGGTTCTGCTAAAATGCGCCATGGTCAACGGGTCAACAATTTGAAAAGTTTGACTTTGCTAAAATGCGCCGTGCCACGTGTCACCATCACATCCGATCTGCTAACGTGCGCCGTGCCACGTGTCATCATCATATGCTGCCGACACTCAGAAATGACACGTGTCGCCTCGTCATCAGCCATGTCATCGGTCAACGAGTCAACCATGCCACGTGTCATGCCACGTCATCAGACACGTCAGCAAGTCAACCGAGTCAACTTGCCACGTCAGCCTCAGCCAATCAGAACTTGACACGTGTCGCCACGTGTCGAAATCCTATTGTGCCGACAATTGCAACACCACGCCAAAGCCACGTCATCGCCACGTCAGCGCCACGTCATCGCCACGTCATCAATGACGTCATCACAATAATTGAGAATTAGCCGCCTTGACACGTGTCAGTTGTACAGTCAGCCGCCTTGCCACGTGTCGCCGTCTCATTGTGCCACGTCGACAAACTAGCGTCGCGACGCGCAACGCCTTAGTCGTCGCGTCGGGAGCGGGAACAGTTCTGGAACAGTGAAAAATTCCTATAAATTCAGCGCGAAATTTCATTTTTCATTACACCTTTCTCTCTCTTGATTTCTCTCTCTAGAGAGAGTTTCTCTCTCTAGAATTTTTATTTTTTACTTTTTAATTTTTAGTTTTGTAATTTATTTTGTAATAATAGTAATTTAATTTTTACTTTTTACTTTTTACAGTTTTTACTATTCACCATGTTAAAGTAACTTTTTCAGCTAGGGTGAAAGGTAATTCTTCTACTATTGCTATTTAGATTAATCTCCCTTAAAAATAATATATTAACTATTTAAAATATTGACTTAATAAGGAATACCGCTATATTGGTCGGTTGGTAATGTAATTTTAATCTGTTTTAAACCTGACTAATCAAGGATACCGCCAGACTGGTCGGTTGGTAAATTTACTTTTGATTCCGCCTTAATGGCTGGTTGAACTTAATTTGACTTAATCAGGATACCGCCAGACTGGTCGGTTGGTAAATTTAACACGAGTTTATATATTATTTTATGGGAGATATCTAAATTAGTAGTAGTAAAAGTAATTCCTTTTACCTTAGCATTTTATTTTATTTTACTTTTCAGTATTTTTATTTTATGTATTTATTTTTTATAGTCCTAGTTATGTTTTAATTAATTAGGGGTTGTGATGACTTTTAATATCACAGGTTTATAAGGGATTATTTTATAGTTGGGTAATTTACAGGTTTATTTATTAAGTCTTAAGCTTAATGCTTCTTGTTGTCTGATCACCAATAAGATTGATATGGTAAATCTAAAATGAACTAGACATAGGGATTTTAGGTTTCAGCCTTAGACTTAATAGCCCACGATCTTCCTTGAGGATAGATAACCCTTTAATAGATTTCCTTACAGGATAGGAATATACCTGTCGGGCGGGGGTAATCATAATTGGAACTTAAACTTAATGAATCCAGGTAATGTGGTTGACATAGGAATATGGTTCAATTGTGTTATACTGGGTATTTGTAGTTGACCATCGGAAGAGGCTTTTACATAATTTAGTGTTCCAGGTTAATAAACTGATTTATTACACAAACATAAAATAATCACTTCATCTTTTAAATGATATTAAAAGAATTCACAACCCTAGATCTTTGTGTCTTTTGTTATTTTCCTTAGTATTTTCTTTTATCTTTCTTTTTATTTATTTTGTAAAATCTTCAATCAACCAAATCAATCAAACAATCAATTCTATTCTCCCTTTAATTAGATATTTGTAAATAAATAGATTCAATAATTAATAACAACAGTAGGAATTAAGTCCTCGTGGGATCGATATTTTTATACTACTTGAACGATACGTGCGCTTGCGTTATACGTGTGTGTTTACGCCGGTCAGGTGTGTACTTAAATTAGGAAACTGTTATAATGTAACTAGTTTGACTAGAAACATTATCTCCATATCAGGGTTTAACTCGTTGCGGGTATACTTTATATTCTAGAACACTAAAGTGTTTTATTTTATAAAGATGATATTGAGATAAACACATTAGATGTGAGTAACAATATTTATATTTTGAATATAAATAAATCATAAACATATAATATGACGAACAAATAGCTCAAACTGATTTGATCAGATAAGACTTATTTGTGGCAGTGTTGTCTGGGACACATTAAACAAGACTCGTATATCCACACTTTTGAAGAGTGGATACTAGGACGGATTTGATTCCATTCAAATGATGTCTACGAATCTAGTTTATTAGGTAAAGTACCTAAAATACCTTTTACTTGGTAAAAGTGTAAGTGCCATCAATCTGTTAGCCCTCGTTCATAGTGACGTAAGTGGGGCCATGTCTAGCTAGGCTAAATGTGGAAATGAATGTTTCTTGACCTTTACGGATGTGGCATCGCGTTATGGTTATGTTTTTCTTATGAAACACGAATAGGAAACTTTTACAGTTTCGACACGAAATAGACAAACAGATCGGCTAAAGTATTAAAACCATCACGGTTTGACCATGATGAAAATACTTAAGCAGTAAGTTTCTCAAATACTTGAAAGAGTATAGTATTCTTTCAATGAGGACTCCTCCTAGAACACGTCAGTTTGACGATGTGTCTGAACAGAGAAACCAAATTTTGTTGGACATGATAAGGTTAATCATGAGTCGCTCTGGGCTACCATTTTCCTTTAAAGGGATAAGCATTTAACAGTGCAATACTTATTTTGAATAAGGTTTCATGAAAATCTATTTGGCAGATTTCATATTAGATATGAACAGGAAAGAAACTGGGTTTCTCACTCCTGAAGATTTGGGATGTTGGGCATATATTTGGATGATACCAAACAAGAACCCAAATTGGACAAGTGCCAATTGTAGGTTATCCTAAGGAAACCAAAGTATAGTACTTATACATCTCACAAGAGAACAATTTTAATTGTTGCTCGCCATACGTTTTTCCTAAGAGGAATACCGATATGCAGTGGTAAGTGAGAGGATAGTAAAACTCGATGAAAATCGGAGTTATACTGTTCAAGGCACCAAGTCCTTAATGGAACACGAATAGTTCATCATGGATGAAACTATACCAGTAATCTTCGAATACAAAAGAACCGCGTAGATCGGAGAGAGTCAGAAAAAAACCTGGGGTATGGGTTTCTGATCTCACCCCATAAAGATGTCAATCTTTTGAGAAATACCAACTAACTACGTATGAGGAAGTGATACAAGGTATCGACTCCCTATTATGGCAAAGTGCCATGAGTCCGAAATGGATTCCATGTATAAACAACTATGTTTGGACACTAGTTGTTGTACCGCAAGGCATTGTGCCTATTGGTACTATATAAGTCTTCAAGGAAGACATACGTGGATGGCAGCATACCAACATACTAAGCTAGGCTTGTAGCCGAAAGATATCATTATCAACATTGTGTTGATTACAACAAAATCTTTTACCTGTTGCCACGTTAAATCCATTTGGATAATGCTTACTGATGCTGTATGTTTCATTTATGAAATATGGCAGCTGAACGGGAAAATCGCTTTCCTGAAAAGGAAACCTTTTTGGAGGATGTTGTACATCCTGACGGTTTTGTCGTACCAAAACTAGCAAACAAGGTTTGCAGGTTATTCGATCCATGTATGGATTGAAGTAAGCATTGGGTTCATGGAACTATCGTTTTGATGTAATCATAATGGTGTATGATTTGATTCAAACCGAATATGATTCTTGTGTATATAAGGAGGTTAGTGGGAGTGCACTGACAATGATGTCCTAAATAATGATGATATGTCATTTATTGGAAATGATATTCCCATATTACAATCGGTGAAAGCTTAGCTTTCATGAAAGATTCTCCGTAGAAATCTTGGGAGAAACAACCTTTATTCTAGGAATAAAGATCTACTGAGTTAGATCTAAAAGTTGTTAACACTCTGAGAACTCGTACATTGAAAAATGTACGTGACATGGCGTCTCATACGCTTTGAGCATATGGAGTCACAAATAGGTCAATCCAAGTGATAGTCATTGAATTGATATTAAGAACATCTGTCAGTATCTTAGAGAACTAAGGATGATGTCTTAAACTATGGAGAATGAGAACTTGAAGTGACTGGGATCACTACTGCAAGTTTCCTAACCGATAACAATAACGATACTATACAGTTTGAATAACGGAACAGTGAACTGGAAATCTTCCAAGCAAGATACTGTTGCCAAATAAACAACAAATGTGGGTTATTGCTGCGGCTGAGGCAGCAAAAGAAGCCATTTGGGTCGATAAAAAATCTAATAAGATTAGATATAGTTCTGTTAGTAGCTGAGCTAGGCGTAAGCACAGGCTAAAGAATTAATGGTCTCATCAACGATCCAGATATATGCTTCGACTATTCATCTGATTCGTTCGGATCATACATCGTGGCGATGTAATGATCGTATAAATCGCATCAGACGATAATCATGCAAATCCGCTGACGAAAGCTTTTCCTCAGAAGTTTGAGCGAACCGTACATAGTTCGGGTGTATGACATTCGAGTGACTGGCTATAGGCCAAGTGGGAGATTGTTGGACAATTATGACCCATAGCGTCACTATTTGTACAGATCATGGTGTTGTTGTACAAATTAACTATGTGACAAATGAAATTGCTCTTTTATCATTTGTGATTAGATCACCATAGATGTATAAATGATAGAAGGTCCATATGATTAGTTTCTGGAATGAGATGATATGAGAAAGTATCAATCCACGAAGGTTTAATCATTAAATATCCCTAGTCGTAGTATTATCAAGATTGGACATCGATAATGCGGAATAGACTAGTATTACACTTGTGCGCATTGTGAGGGCAAAACGGCATAGTTCTTATATATTTGGGTATTGGATACTCATGCAAGTGTAATAGGAGGTTATGTTCTACCGATGGTATGGAAAACAGCTTCACTCTGGATAGACCCCTCGGAATTCCATTGGTAGTATGACTATGTGTCTATGGAAGTCCGAAATCAGGGTAGGTGTATTTGGTCTTAACCTGAGACTTGCACCGCTAATACTTGTGACAATCAATATGCTTTGGTTTTGGTCGTCCAAGGCTTTAACCGGTTCTGTGTACGCCTCTGCTGGGTATATTGAGAATCGTAGTGTATTGGGTGTCATGTCAAGACGGAAGTATCATTCCAATCATAGTGGAGATGATGTCACGTGAGATAAGGAACTAGTGCTCTTTAGTACTGCAGTCATCGAGATGATATAACTAGGTCATGTTCATCCGATTATAGAGACTAGTTACCAGACATCCGACATGTGCTTCGTACGGGGCATACACATTCCAGCCTCAGGCCTAGCACGTGACATCTGATACTGGATCGCTGTACGCAATACTACGTATAATACGCCTGACATAGATTATATATTCCAATAAGAATATTTCTGGAGAATTGGGTAGGCACGGTGCTTTGCTAGAAGCCAACCATGTCTTGTAAATCGGTAAGCACGTGGTACGAGGTACGCACGTATTTGGATAATCCGATGACCGTATTTACTGCCAACATATCCAGGGATCTCTTGGGTCGCTTCCCAAAGATTCACCGATGACAGTTGATTTAAATTAGAATTAATCCAGGATTAATTAAGAGAGAGAAAATTAATCTAGGATTAATTGAGGTATTATTTAATCTGGGATTAAATGTGTTCGGAAGAGAGAGAACGCGATTAATTTGGAATTAATCGGTAGAATAAATTTAATAGTTAAATTTAATTTTTCTATTTAATTTATTCGTATAGGCTAAAATTAATATATCGGATATATTAATATGAATTGGATTTCTTACGAAATTAAAGTCGGACTTTAATACGAATGAACGAATTAATTTAGAATTAATTCATAAACGACGTTCGTAATATATTTGCGAGGCATCGTTATTTAATTAAATTAGATTTAATTATTTAGCGATGAAAGTTCGTTTAATCGGATTAAACGGATCCGAGCCGCGGCAAATGTTCGTAGAGACATTTTGAATTTTGAATTCAAAATGGTGGGGCCCACTTTACACATGTCACACATGTGAAGTGGTGGTTGGAAAGTGGTTGGCATTTATGCCAAAACCACTTACTTTCCAACCACTTGGTTTAGGTGAAACCAAATTACCCCAACTATATGGTTTTGGTGAAAAGGGTAAAAACCCTTAAACAAAACCCAAGCCCTCTCTCTTCACACTATGGACACAACACAAAACCCTAATACACTAAGCAAATGGGCGTGAACTATGGCCTTCCTCTCTTTGATTTTGTTGCAAAATCAACAAAGCTAGCACTTCATGGAATCAACTAAGGTGATAGGGAAACTAACTCAAGGGTTGGAATCATCACCCAAAGCATGGATCTTGGAGATCTTCATTCACAACTCAAAGCTTGGAATCAACAAATGAAGGATCTTGGAAACCAACTCAAAGCTTGGAATCAACAAAGGAAGGATCTTGGAGATCTTCTTCTCAAAATTTTAAAAGCTCGAATCCTTCAATGTAAGTAATTTCGCAACTTATAATGTATTTATGAACACATTTTCTTGCTTATTAGATCCTTGGCATGTTCTAAGAACACTAACAATAGGATACTCATGCAAGTGTAATAGGAGGTTGTGTTTCATCGATGGTACGGGAAATAGCTTCGCTTTAGATAGACCCCCTCGGAATTCCATTGGTAGTATGATTATGTGTCTATGAAAGTCCGAAATTAGGGTAGGTGTATTTGGTCTTAACCTGAGACTTGCACCGCTAATACTTGCGACAATCAATATACTTTGGTTGCGGTCGTCCAGGGCTTTAACAGGTTCTGTGTACGCCAATGCTGGGTATATTGAGAATCGTAGTGTGTTGGGTGTGATGTCAAGTTGGAAGTGTCACTCCAGCCATATGGAGATGATGGTCACGTAGGATACGGGACTGGTTCTCTTAAATACTGCAGCTATCGGGATATTATGACTAGGTCATGTTTATCCGATTATAGAGACTAGTCACCAGACATCTGACATGTGCTTCGTTCGGGGCATACACAATTCCAGCCCCAGGCCTCGCACGTGATCATTCGATACTGGACAGAAATATGCAATACTACGTATACTACGCCTGATACAGATCCTTTATTCCTGTAAGGATATTTCTGGAGAATTGGGTAGTGTAGGCACTGCATTTTTGCACATAAGTCCCTATGATGAGTCTCATTTGGAGACACTACCTTTTAAGTCACGGAAGTCACGAGAAACGGACGTCGGAAGGGGAAATTCAGAATAAACAAGGTTCACTGTTTTCGTTCGTGCTGCGTTCGTTAATTCGTTCGAACTCCAAACAGATTGCGGGCGTTCGTGCCGCGTTCGAGGAGGCGTTCGAACGGTGTCGGTAATTCTGGTTTTGCTGCTAACCTCACATTAAGCCCGATTCGCCCAAGCCTTGGCCCACACGCCCAAGCCCACTTAAAACACATATTTAACACATGGTGAAATCAAAACAAATCTAAAAATCACATACCAAATTGAAAAGATGTCATCCCTAATTAAAATCAATCAACCAATTATATTCCCAATCAAATATATATTATTCCTAACTTAAAATATTGTATTCCTAAACCAAGCCAATCAAATATTCAACCTTCCTAATCTAAACCAAATCAAATCCCTTGCTTTCCTTGTCCAACACCAAATCAAATCATCCCTTTAATGCCAAATCCCTTCCTTGTGAGACAAGGTGAAGCCCTAGCCATTCTCTATATAAACAACACCTCTCCAAGGCATTCCCCCCTAGTGCACGCCCATTACAAGAAAAGAAGCAAAGAATTTCCAACCATTTTCCCCTAGCTCATTCACGCAAGAAACACCCAAGCTTATGGACACAACTCTCCCTCACTCTCAATAACCAAAGATCACAAACCAAAGAACCCTCATTGCCTTGACCAAAATACATCCCGAACAGCCCCTTTACCTCATCAAAACAGCCCACGAACCACACCATAACATCACCGAAAATCACACCGAAAACAGTAGCCAAAACGTCCACAAAAACAGTAACTAAAATACAGCAGCAAAACAGTAGCAACGACGGTGAATTGGAGTCAAAAGCAGCAGTAAAAGACGGAGAAGGACGACTCAAAATAGTAAGACAACGAACGAGAGCAGTGAACCAGTGAACCGGAAGAGTTGCGGAGCATCCACCCTTCCGATGATCGTGTACCGTACATCCGAGAGGTGATTTAAAAGGTTAGACCTAAGGGTATTTTTCTCATTAGTTTATATTCGTTTTTTTTTATCAAATTCTATTCGCATGAAAGTCGTTTGTGGATGCATGTTGTGGGTATTGGATGAATAAAAGAGTGTCGCCTCTCGTGGTATATAGGATGGAAACCCAGACGTAAATTCCGTAGCCGAATCCGAATGGACGGTAGTGCGGTCTGTACTTGGGATACAACTCCACGTACCACTTGAGTAAACGGCACCTTCTCTGGTTTTGTGTTGCTTTGGTTTATTTATTTCTCGTCACTTGAATTCTGTATGTTGCTTATTCATGCATGATTCAATCGAGCGCATGGGCTTAGTAAGTGGAATGAAAGATCCCCTATGGGGAGGGGTTAAAGCCCTTTACCACGATGCTTTGCCACACCGGTTGATGTGTGTCCGGTTGAATGCAAGATACGTTCAATCGGGCATACTTAGTTTGATATGATTGTCTTTATGTTTTTATGCATGGTTCAATCAAGCGCATGGGCTTAGTAAGTGGAATGAAAGACCCCCTATGGGGAGGGGTTAAAGCCCTTTACCACGATGCTTTGCCGCGCCGGTTGATGTGTGTTCGGTTGGATGTAAGATGTGGTCAATCGGACATACTTAGTTTGATATGATTGTCTTTATGTTTGTATGCATGATGCGATCGAGCTCATGGGCTTAGTAAGTGCGATGAGAGGTCCTCTAATTGAAGAGGTTAAAATCCTTTACCACGATGCTTCGTCAAGCCTCGCATTGTACTATTCGCCATTTATGTATTGCGTCCCATTTCATGCATCAGGTCTGTTCCCGTTCGAACGCGTTTACGAATGCAACTCGAACGCGCATGCATTTTGCCTTATCATGCATCAGGTCTCATTTCTGTTCGAACGCGTTCACAAACGCAATACGAACGTGAGCATTCTGTCTCATTTCCGTTCAAACGCGTTCACAAACGCCATACGAACGTGAGCATTCTGTTTCATTTACGTTCGAACGAGTTTACGAACGCTACTCGAACGAGAACCTTCTATTTACCGTTCGAACGTGTATACAAACGCTGCACGAACGCCCACGGTAAACAGATCCTCTTTCATCACATTACGACATGTCCATCTTAGCACATAGTTCCCTTTTCTTACGTTATGCATTTGTATTACCTCTCTAGTTGTCTATTTCTGTTATGCGCTTAAATATCTTTTCTTAATATGCATGCTAGTAAGAATGCTATTTGTTTGCGCTTCTGTGTCCACCAATGCGTTCAGTAACTTGTATGCTTGCCGTATGATAAACCTTATGTATGTAAATTGAGACATAGATTACATGCAAATAGGCTGTATGCAAATTCGAATATGTGTTACATATAAATTTAGATGAACTTGTTGATGTATGTGTGTAGATTTAGAAGCATGATATTCTCAGAAATAAGTGTTACTTAAGCCTGATTAAATTATCATATAAATCCTTTCATTACAAGTGGCATAAGTAAGGGACCATTCCGAACCCAACGGTTTGAGGTCTTCCCTTGCGAGGGGTGAGTGCGGCCTTAAATCTCATTTTCCCGGTTCACACCGGGTGGCGACTCCATTATTCTCCGGTTTAGTCCCCCGTGGCTACTCCGTACTCCCGACCGGGCCGCGAGCCCGGGACAGCATGCGTCGCCCAGTTCCTGTGTTCCCACAGGTAGGCATGGCGCTTTGCTAGAGGCCAACCTTTTCTTGTAAATCGGTATAAACGTAGTACGAGGTACTTACGTGTTCGGATAGTCCGACGACCGAATTTACTGCCAACATATCCGGGGATCTCATGGGTCGTTTCCCAAAGATTCACCGATGACGTATGGCTCGCACTCTAAATTAATCTGGGATTAATTAGAAGAGATAGAAAATTAATCTGGGATTAATTGCGGAGATATTTTATCTAGGATAAAATATCCTTTAAAGAGAGATAACGATTAATTTGGAATTAATCGGTTAAATTAATATATTTGATATATTAAATGAAATTGGATTTCGACGTGGAATTAAAATTAGATTTTAATTCGGGCGAACTAATTAATTTAGAATTAATTCGTTAGCGACGTGAATAGTGATTTCGCTAGGCGTAATCATTTAATTACGACGCAACAAAAAATTTATTAATTTGGAATTAGCGAACCCGAGCACGAGATTATTTACGAGCGCATTCATATTTCGAATTCGAGTGCGACACGCAAGTCAAATCAAGCGTCAAATCATTAGTCGCATCAAGCGTCAAATCACTTGTCACTTTGAGTGATGTGACTTGACAACTTGTGATTGATGTGATTGAGTGATGGAAGTGGTTGGAGCCTTTAATTGCTTGACTTTTGAAAGGCCAAATTCATTCTAAATGCATTTGAAATTCAAATGTGTGTATAAGATACACAAATTTGGAATCAAACTCAAGACAATTCTCTTTTTCTCTCATTTCCTCTCTTTCACGCCCTTGGGGCCAAATGCTCACTGGTTTTTGCTCCAAAAACCGAGCAGTGAAGGGAAGCAAGAGTGGGTTTTGTGGAAAAATCACAAGTGCTAGCACACTTACGAGACATGCGAAGGTGATAGGGAAGTCCACCCATGAGCCGGGAACCATTCGACGAAGCTTGGAGCTTGACGAAGGACCACCATTGACGCCAAAATAGTGGACTGCACACAGCCACTGCCGTGAGCATCACAGTGAGCAGTTTTCAGTTTTTGTTCGTCGCGCGTCGCTCAACCGATCAATGTGAGTATTCCGCAAATTCTTTGATTTGTATTCGCACATATTTCATGCTTGATTTATGATCCTTGTGACCCTTAGAATCTCCAACAATGGCATCTAGAGCAAGGTTTGAGCATGAAGAAGTTTAGGGCTTAAAATTTGGGTAAAATGTTTTCAAGCATGATTTGATTGAATTGGATGATTGAGTATGCTTAAACATGTTGAATTGAAGTTTGATTTGATCAATTTCATGAAATTGTGATTGGATCATTTTTTTCCCCAAAATCTTAGCTTGGCCGAGAGTTTGATGCCCTAATTAGTCTTGGAATTTTTATTTTTTGATTCATTGGATGAGTTAGAATCATTCGGGAATGTGATTTAATGTCGATTGTGGAATTAATTGGATTGAATTCGAATCGGACACAAAATCCTCTCCCTTGGCCGAGACTTTGAGCATGTGTATTGGGTTTGATTTTTGTTAAAATGTGTTGGACATGTTTTAATGTTAATGGCATGATTAATTGTATAAATTGATGTTTTAGAAATATTAATTTGGGTGATTAATCATGATATACACTTTAGGTTAATTAAATGTGAAATTGGATTTTTTGTATTTAATTAATTGGGCCTTAAAATTGGATTTGAGCTTTTAAAGTTGTTAATGGGCTTATTGGGCTTTGTTGTAGAAAGTTAGGTTTAGGCCAAATGGATTGCATCCAATTGGGCCCAAAACCGCATCCATAAAGCCCAAAGGTGACTTAATGGACCTTTAAAGTTTAATTGGGCTTAATGGGCCTAAATTGATTTCTAGGCTTATGGGGTAATTCCCGGATTGGATTTTGGTTATTCGGTTTGACCCGAGTTGACCAAAAGTCCACGCCTTAAGAAATTAATTAAAATCCCATAGGACTTTAATTAAATTGACGTTGGACGTTAATCGGGCTTTGAGACCTGTTGCGATTAAATTTGGAATTTAAGTCGTAAAGGTTCGTAATTAAAGTGTAGTATTTAATTTGGAATTAAATAGCGAATTAGAATTGAATGCATATTAAATTGGATTTAATTATGTAGTTTAATTTAATTCGAGAATTTGTACTTTGAGTACTTATTCGCAAAACGAGTTTGACTCGAGCAAAATCAAATCGTTGTTTGAACATTGGATGATCACTAATTATCAGATTAATTAATTTGATTAGATTGATTGATAACATGCTTGTGTGAATACATGGTTGTGATGCATGAATAATGTATATCGGATGGATATTAGATGGGTGGGACAATTTTAGAAATTGTTGTAATAAATTTGATTTATTAATTGGACCTGCGTGTCCAGCCTTATTACCTCTCATTTCTTTGTATTATCTTCTCACCTATTCCCCTCAATGTAAATGAGGTTTCTTTAGAAGTGTAGTGTAACGGGTAGAAGTAAATACTTGTGCTAGCGGGAGAGAGAAAGGAAGAGATTTGATCTAGGATCAATGTGTAAAGTATCCATCCGCATATCATTATTATTTTATTCATATGCGCTTTACTATGTGTTTAGAATGCATGTTTAAAGGTGTATGATGATGAGACCTTAACAAAGATAATAAATTGGTTGCCAATTTGCACTCGAAAAACCCTCGCAAAATATTAAGCGTTTTTCCTTCCATTGAGTGATTCTCACTCAAGATCCGAGACTGGCATTGGCTTGTTGGCCAAAGTCAAGGCCTTTGTCTGTCGATGATGTGTTTGAATCACGAGAGCTTTGTTCCATATTGGTGTCTTGTCCAAGTTGTGGTTTGTTGGCCAAAGTCAAGACCATTTCTTGTCCATCGACATTGATTATGAAGCTTTCCATGGTCAATGGGTCGCGCTTGACTGGGATCGCTAAGTTTATTGTGCCAAAGCCAAGGCTTAGTTGATTTAGAGGAAAAAGGTTAGGTAATACATTGGATGTATTGCCATATATAAGATATATGTTTCGAACTTGGATGTCCCCCTACCGGATCTAGGAATTGGATTGGATCCAATTGATCTTAGAGATCTACCTAGTTAATTATCATACAATTTGTTGGCCAAAGTCAAGATTGTGTGATATTTAACAGGATTCTATCCCACTAGTAAACGGGGTTTCCTGAGTACTCGACAGAGGGTTAGAGGCTCGCCAAAAAATAGTGGGAGGCAAGAATTGAATTTGCAATATTCGTTTAATTACTCGCCATACGCGCTCAAACAAATATCTGTTCGTCAAAGAAATTAAATGTTAGTTGGACTAATATTTAAATTGTTGTTTTAATAAATAGTTGGACTATATATTCAAACTATTCATTTATAGTTGATTTTATAATTGGATTATAGTAATCAATATAATTAATTTTAATCTATTAAATTATAGTTGATTAAATAGTTGGACTATTGTAATCATTATAATAAAAAGTACCAAAATCGTTGATTAAATAGTTGGACTATTAGAATCAAGATAAAATTGAAAGATTGACATTTAAAACATAATCCTGGGGAAAATGTATTTAAATGGTTTAATTTTCAAATTGGGAATAAAATTTCAGGATGGTCTTGGAAAATAATAAGTTACTTTATTGGATAAAATAACATATTAGGCCTAAAGCCCGGAGTTAAGCAAATAGTAGAGCATAATCTTCGGAAGATTAATGTGATGATAACTTAAGTGCTTAATCCATTCAGCTTGTCGCAGTAGACTCCTTAATTTCTGAATCAGAACTAAGGATTAGATCCTTAAAGTCTGATAAAGAAATTGAAGGATCCTCAAAGAATCTACTCTTAGATTTTAGAAGTACTAAATTGCAATAATAACTCTTGGAGAGTTAATGACTATTCTCAAGGAGACAAAGTCAAAGTTTGCAATTAGGCAAATAGCGCAAGGCGCACTTTACTTCGATATTCTAGAAGGCCAAGGCTTGGCCAAAGGCTTCTGGAGTGTTGAAACTGGCAAAGGCAAAATCATTATGATCTTCTAGGAAGATAAATGACATATCCTAAAATGTATGCCTTAAATGTGGCAAACGGGATCGCGGAAGCGTGACTGCCGTTTGGACAAAGCAGACATGAAGGAATTGAAGAACGAACAAGGCTCTGACTTCAAATATTATTGTCATAAATATGTTCATGACTAGTATTGAAATTAGATTTTAAATACTTAGTGTGGTACATAAATATATATTGATGTTCAGAATTTGTTTTGAACAGGAGACTGACTTCAATTGAGATTAATCTGCGATTTGGAAACGGGACGAAAGTCGTTGTTTTAACCGTAGATACCTAAGTTTAGGAACTACCCTTCGGGTGTGTACCTAAATTAGGAAACTGTTATAATGTAACTAGTTTGACTAGGAACATTATCGCTATATCAGTGTTTAATCCGTTGCGGATTGACCTTTATATTCTAGAACACTAAAGTGTTTCATTATATAAAGATGATATTGAGATATACACATTAGATATGAATAACAGAATTTATATTTTGAATATAAATAAATCTCAAATATATATTATGACAAATAAATAGCTCAACTGATTTGATCAGATGAAACTTAATTGTGGCATTGTTGTCTGGGACACAATTAAACAAGAATCGTATATCCACACTTTCGAAGAGTGGGTACTCGGACTGTTTTGATTCCAATCAAATAAAGTCTACGAATCTAGTTTATAGGGCAAAGTGCCTAAAACACTATTTACTTGGTAAAAGTGTAAATGCCACCAATCTGTTAGCCCTAGTTCATAGTGAAGCAAGTGGGCCCATGTCTAGCTAGGCTAGATATGGATATGAATATTTCGTGACCTATACGGATGTGGCATCGCGTTAATGGTTATGTGTTTCTTTTGAAGAACACAAATCGGAAAATTTTACAGTTTCGACACGAAATAAACAAACAGATCGGCTATAGTATTATACCGTCATGGTAAGACTGTAATGGAAAATACTTAGGCAATAAGTTTCTAATATACTTGAAAGAGTAAAGTATTCTTTCAAATGAGGACTCCTCCCGGAACACGTCAATTTGACTGTGTGTCCAAAATTAGTAACCGAATCTTGTTAGACATGATAGGGTTAAGCATGAGTCGCTTTGAGCTACCATTTCCTTCAACAGATAAGCTTTAAACAGTGCATAACTTATTTTGAATAAGGTTCCATAAAATCTGTTTGACAGACTTCATATTAGATATAAACGGGAAAGAAACCGGGTTTCTCATTCCTGATTATTTGGGAATGCTAGGCATATTTTGGATGATACCAAACTAAAACCCAAATAGGATAAGTGCCAATTGTAGGTAATCCTAGGGATACCAAAGTATAGTACTTATACATCTCACCTGAGAATAATTAGATTGTTGCTCACCATGCGATTTTCCTAAGAGGAATACCGATATGCAGTGGTAAGTGGGAGGATAGTAAAACTCGATGAAAATCGGAGTAATACTATTCAAGGCACTGAATCTTAATGGAACATAAATAGTTCATCTAGGATGAAACTATTATCATTAATCTTCGAATACACAAGAACTGTGTAGGTCGGAGAGAGTCAGAAAACAACCTGGGGTATGGGTTTCTGATCTCACCTCATAAAGATGTCTATCTTATTGAGGTATACCAACTGACTACGTATGAGGAAGTGATACAAGGTATCGACTCCCTATTATGACAAAGTGTCATGAATCCGAAATGGATTCCATGTATATCAACAAGTTTGGATACTAGTTGATGTACAGCAAGGCATTGTGCCTATTGGTACTGTATAAGTCTTCAAGGAAGACATACATGGAAGGCAACATACCAACGTATAAAGCTAGGCTTTTAGCGGAAAGGTATCGTTATCAACATTGTGTTGATTACGATTCAACCTTTTACCTGTTGCCACGGTAAATCCATTTGGATAATGCTTGCTAATGCTGCATGTTTCATGTATGAAATATGTCAGCTGAACGGGAAAATCGCTTTCCTGAAAAGAAAACCTTTCGGAGGATGTTTACAACATCCTGTCGGTTTTGTCGTACAATAACTAGCAAACGAGGTTTGCAGGTTATTCGATCCATGTTTGGATTGTAGCAAGCATTAGGTTCTTGGAATTTTCGTTTTGATGTGATCATAATGGTTTATGATTTAATTCAAAACGAAATGATTCTTGTGTATATAAGAGGGTTAGTGGGAGCGCACTGACAGTGACTGTCCTATAAAATAATGATAATACCTCATTTCTTGGAAATGATATTCCCATAATAAATAATTGGAGAAAGCTTGGCTTTCGAGAAAATTCTCCATGGAATTCTTGGGAGAAACAACCTTTATTCAAGGAATAAAGATCTACTGGGATAGATTAAGTTGTTAAAACTCTCCGAGAAATCGGACATTGAAAAATGTACGCGACCTGGTGTTTCATATGCTTTGAGCATATGGATTCACAAACAGGCCAATCCGAGTGATAGTCACTGGATTGATGTTAAGAACATCCGTTAGTATCTGAGAGATCTAAGGATGCTGTCTTAATCTGTGGAGATGGAGAACTTGAAGTGACTGGGATCACTGTAGCAAGTTTCCTAACCGATAAAGACGACTAAAAGTCGCAAACGGTACTATACAGTTTGAATAACAGAACAGTGAGCTGGAAATCTTCCAAGCAAGATATTGTTACCGTATAAACAAAAAATAGGGGTTATTGCTGCAGCTGAGGGGGCAATAGAAGCCTTCTGGGTCGATAAATAAATCTAATTAGATTAGATATAATTTTGTTAGCAGTTAAGCTAGGCTTGAGAACAGGCTAAAGAATTAATGGTCTCATCAACGATCTAGATAAATACTTCGATATTCATCTGATTCGTTCGGATCATACATCGTGGCGATGTGATGATCGAATAAATCGCATCAGATGATAGTCATGCAAATCCACTGACGAAAGCTTTTCTCAGTAATTTGAGCCAACTGTACATAGTTCGGGTGTAAGACACTCGAGTGACTGGCTATAGGCCAAGTGGGAGATTGTTGGACAGTTATGACCCATAGCGTCACTGTTTGTACAGATCATGGTGTTGTTGTACAAATTAACTATGTGACAAAGGAGATTGCACTCTTATCATTTGTGATTAGATCACCTAGATGTATAAATGATGAGAGGTCCTATGATTTGTTCCTGGACGGAGAATGATATGAGACAGTATCAGTCCATGAATGATAAATCATTAAATATCCCTAGTCAGAGCATTGTCGAGATTGGACATCGATAAATGCGTAAAAGACTAGTATTACACTTGTGCGCATTGTGAGGGCACAACGGCATAGTTCTCATATATTTGGGTATAGGATACTCATGCAAGTGTAATAGGAGGTTGTGTTTCACCGATGGTACGGGGAACAGCTTCGCTCTGGATAGACCCCCTCGGAATTCCATTGGTAGTATGACTATGTTTCTATGGAAGTCCGAAATCAGGGTAGGTGTATTTGGTCTTAACCTGAGACTTGCACCGTTAATACTTGCGACAATCAATATACTTTGGTTGCGGTCGTCCAGGGCTTTAACAGGTTCTGTGTACGCCAATGCTGGGTATATTGAGAATCGTAGTGTGTTGGGTGTGATGTCAAGATGGAAGTGTCACTCCAGCCATATGGAGATGATGGTCACGTAGGATACGGGACTGGTTCTCTTAAATGCTGCAGCTATCGGGATCATGTTTATCCGATTATAGAGACTAGTCACCAGACATCCGACATGTGTTTCGTACAGGGCAAACACAATTCCAGCCCCAGGCCTAGCACGTGATCATTCGATACTGGACAGAAATACACAATACTACGTATACTACGCCTGATACAGATCCTTTATTCCTGTAAGGATATTTCCGGAGAATTGGGTAGGCATGGCGCATTGCTAGAGGCCAACCTTGTCTTGTAAATCGGTATAAACGTAGAATGAGGTACTTACGTGTTCGGATAGTCCAACGACCGAATTTACTGCCAACATATCCGAGGATCTCATGGGTCGTTTCCCAAAGATTCACCGATGACGTATGGCTCGCACTCTAAATTAATCTGGGATTAATTAGAAGAGATAGAAAATTAATCTGGGATTAATTACGGAGATATTTTATCTAGGATAAAATATCCTTTAAAGAGAGATAACGATTAATTTGGAATTAATCGGTTAAATTAATATATTTGATATATTAAATGAAATTGGATTTCGACGCGGAATTAAAATTAGATTTTAATTCGGGCGAACAAATTAATTTAGAATTAATTCGTTAGCGACGTGAATAGTGATTTCGCTAGGCGTAATCATTTAATTACGACGCAACGGAAAATTCGTTAATTTGGAATTAGCGAACCCGAGCCCGAGATTATTTGCGAGCGCATTCGCATTTCGAATTCGAGTGCGACACGCAAGTCAAATCAAGCGTCAAATCATTAGTCGCATCAAGCGTCAAATCACTTGTCACTTTGAGTGATGTGACTTGACAACTTGTAATTGATGTGATTGAGTGATGGAAGTGGTTGGAGCCTTTAATTGTTTGACTTTTGAAAGGCCAAATTCATTCTAAATGCATTTGAAATTCAAATGTGTGTATAAGATACACAAATTTGGAATCAAACTCAAGACAATTCTCTTTTTCTCTCATCTCCTCTCTCTCATGCCCTTGGGGCCAAATGCTCACTGGTTTTGCTCCAAAAACCGAGCAGTGAAGGGAAGCAAGAGTGGGTTTTGTGGCAAAATCACAAGTGTTAGCACACTTACGAGACATGCGACGGTGATAGGGAAGTCCACCCATGAGCCGGGAACCATTTGACGAAGCTTGGAGCTTGACGAATGACCACCATTGATGCCAAAATAGTGGACTACACACACCCACTGCCGTGGGCTTCACAGTGAGCAGTTTTTAGTTTTTGTTCAACGCGCGTCGCTCAACCGATCGATGTGAGTATTCCGCAACTTCTTCGATTTGTATTCGCACATATTTCATGCTTGATTTATGATCCTTGGGACCCTTAGAATCTCCAACACCCACGAGGACTTAATACCTAATCTATTAATTTTATGAGGTCAAATGATTACTAGTATCTAACAGGTTGATTGATTGATTTGAAATGGTGATGATTCTAAATTTAAAAACAAGTAAATAAAATTGCACAAAAGTAGGTTTAAGAAAATTCAATATTAAAAACTATCTAAGGTTTTGAATCTTTCTAATATCCTTTAAAAGATAAAGCGGTTATTTCATGTTTGTGTAATAAATCGGTTTACTAACCTGGAACACTAAATTATGCAAAAGCCTCTGTCGATGGTCAGACGCAAATACCCAGTTTAACCCAATTGAACCATATGTCTATGTCAACCAAATTATCTGGATTCATTAAGTTTAAGTTCCAATTATGGCTACCCCCGCCCGACAGGTATATGTCTATCCTGTAAGGAAATCTATTAAAGGGATATCTATCCTCAAGGAAGATCATGGGCTATTAAGTCTAAGGCTGAAACATAAAATTCCTTTGTCAAGTTTATTTTAGATTTACCACATCAATCTTATTGGTGATCAGACAACAAGAAGCATTAAGCTTAAGACTTAATAAGTAAACCTTTAAATTACCCAAACTATAAAATAACCCCTTATAAACCGGTGATATTAGAATTCATCACAACCCCAGATAACTAACTTAGTTACAACACATAACTAGGGCTAGTAAAAACTTGAAAGTAAAAGACATAAAGTAAAAATGCTGAAAAGTAATTGCGGTAAAGTAAAAGCTGAAAAGTAAATTACAATAAAATAAAATGCTAAGGTAAAAGGATCAACTTTTACTATTTACTATTTAGATATTTCCCTTAATATAATATATTAACTTGTTATTATTTTACCAACCGTCCATATAGGCGGTAACCTGATTAAGTCAAATTAAGTCCAACCAGAAAGGCGAAACCAAAATAAACCTGCCATATAGGCGGTAAGAAAATTTAATTACCAACCGACCAATCTGGCGGTATCCTTGATTAGTCAGGATTAAACCAGATTAAAATGAATTACCAACCGACCAATATAGCGGTATCATTTTTAAGTCAATATTTTAAATAGTGAATATATTATTTTTAAGGGAGATTAATCTAAATAGTAACAGTAAAAGAATTACCTTTCACCCTAGCTGGGGGAAGTTACCTCCTCATGGTGAATAGTAAAAACTGTAAAAAGTAAAGAAAGTAAATTACTATTATTACAGAACGTAATTAAAATTACTTACAAAACTAAAATTTAAAAGAAACTAGATAGAAAACTCTTTATTTACATCATAGAATTCAGAGAGGAAGGTACATCTGAAACTGATATTTCGAGCTCTATCTATAGGTGTCAATAGGGGTCGGACGTCGCGACGCGCATTTTGTCGACGTGGCAGTTTCTGGTTCGTCGGCTTCAGATTCTTGATAAGGTGATAAGGTGACACGTGGCAAGGTGGTTGGGACTCAATTATTGCGACACGTGGCGGCTCGTGATTGGCTGATGAAGATTCTTATCCGCCACGTGTCAATTTCGGATAAGTAGGTCAATAATTGATGCTGACGTGGCGCTGACATGGCGACACATGGTGACTATCGGCACCATAGAATTGCGACACGTCAACGCTGTGATTGGTTGATGATGACGCGGCGATGATGTGGCACTTTGACTCGGTCAACTGGTGATGTGCATGATGACGTGGCACACACATGGCGACACATGGTGATGGTGACTGTCGGCACCGTAGGATGATGACACGTGGCATGACGCATGTTAGCAGATCGACTGTGATGGTGACATGTGGCACGACACACGTTAGCAAAGTCAAACTTTTCTCAGATTCTAACTTGTGGACCCGGCGCGCGTTAGCACTGTTCGGCGCACATTAGGCGTCACGACGTCAAAGGCTTGCGCGTCGCGACGTGCCCAAATTTCCAAAATGCCCTTTTGTCCAAATTTTACTGTTTTGGCCCAAATCACCTCCAGAGAGTCCTGAAACTTTATTTATCCACAAAATAACACAAAACACATCAAAATATTCACAAAACTCAAGAAACTATTCAAAATATTAGGTTAAATGAGTGAGAAATAGTGATATAATTACCACTCATCAAGGCTACTGATGATCAAAGGTATTCCTGCTGACATTCGTTGGATTATTGAAGCACGGGTCCGATTGGCAGGTGAGTCCTCTGACTCTTTTATTTCACATCTGCCTGGTTTAGGCAGAAGCACCTATGCTAAAAAGAGAAGAGCTAAAGAATGGGTGTTTAATATAAATGTGCTCGCATGACATGTAATACTCGTTGTCGTTCTTTAGGAATGGTGTCTGATAACCGCGAAGATAAGATTAATTTCATTAGGGATGGCTTGAGTAAGGAGTCTTTGGATGACATATCTAAGACTCTTGAGACGCATCCCAGTGGATATTTGTATCATTAAATTCGCATGTTATTGCACAATTCTGAAAAGAAAGACAACAGTTAAGTCTCGGGAATCTGACTCAAAGAGACCATGTTTGCCAATTTATAAGAAAATTGGATGGGAAGCTTGTCATTGACGCATAGACGTCATTCAAGCCATTACATTATTGTAAATATTATATCTCTTTGTATTTTCCTAATAATTGTGATTTGTTTTGTTATTTTCTCCGACAGGATCCAGGCTACTTTTTGACCTTTCACGATTTACTATTTTGCTACTAATCGTCCTTTGGAAGATACTTGTGCTATTATTACTCACCCTTTTCAGGTTCTATAAATTCAACTCATCATTGCACCTTTGAAGGCATCTAGATAAAAATGGAAGCCACTTCAAGAAGACGGGTTGAAAACATCTGTGTGTTTTGCGGTACCAGTGTTGGTGTTAAACCAGAATACGTAACGGCGACACAGGAATTGGGTCGAGTCATTGCTGCAAGGAATATGCACTTAGTATATGGCGGTGGCAATCTTGGACTAATGGGGATCATTTCAAATGCAATACAGGAAGGAGGCAGTCAAGTCTTGGGAATCATCCCAAAACCCTTGGCGGAGGCGAATCTGATAGGACCATCAAATGGCGAGGAACTAATCGTGTCAAGTATGTCTGAATGACTGGTAGAGATGATTAATCGTGCTGATGCTTTTATTGCTTTGCCAGGAGGCTTAGGCACGATGGAGGAAATTTTTACAGTACTATATTGGGAAAACTTGAACATACACCAGAAACCGCTTGGACTGTACAATGTTGATGGATTTTATGATTTTTTTTGTTTGTTTCTTGATGATGCCCGGAGAAATGGGTTCGTGTCAAAGCCTGTAAAAGAACTCCTCTTTACTGCCAGAACTACCCCAGATTTTATTGACCAAATCTTAGCCTTTGAACCTCAAATTGACCCCATTCTTTCCAAGATAAACCGGTCTGATAATGATCGTGGTAAGAAGAGTCGGATAAATCTAGATCTTAACCTTTAACTTTTCATTTAGATGTAGAATTTCAGCTAACCACGATTTTCTAAACTCTTCTTCTACTGTTTAAGACATTGGGGACAATGTCTCATTTAGGTTTGGGGAGGAGAATAATTAAATTGTATCTTGTTTTTATTGTTTTATTTTTAGTCAAAATTTTTCGAAAAAGCCAAAAAAAAATTGAAAAATTTTATAAAAACCAAAAAAATATTTTGTATTTTTGTGTTTTTATTTGATTAATCAGGTGAAATTGGTGTGAGATAGTTGTATATCCATTCCTGAGACGTATCTCAACCTATTTCGGAACAAGTTAATTTTTGTTTATTTCCTTTTAAATTATTTAATTTGTGAAATCTCCATAATACTGACTAAAATGAATCTTCATATGCTCAGTTGACAGGTATTATCAGCATACATGGTAACATACAGACATGAGCTGTAATTGAAAAGTTTGTAATATTCAGTGCTCTAGTTTAATTGGAGGAAGCATATAAAAAAGCGATGGAAAAAAAAATCGTCTGAGATCCGAGTTATTAAGTCTGTAAGGGTGTTTTAACACCTAGTCCCTAAAACCAACTGGTCTGGGAGTCACTGGCCCAAAGCTCGCTACATGGATCAAAGATGTTGCCAATATATATATATATATATCTGAAGTCTGAGTAATTAAGTCTGTAGGGGTGTCTTAACATCTAGTGCCCTAAAGCCAACTGGCTTGGGAGTCACTGACCCAAAGCTCGGTACACAGATGGATGATATTGTATATAAATAAAAAAAATCAAAAATCAAAAAAATCAGAAAAAAAATATATTCCATTGCTAAAAAAGGTGTGAATTCTGATAAAACTTTAGGACAAAAATATTACTCTCTTTTCAACTACACTTGTGACTATTGTGTGAAAAATGAGTTGATTATTATTTTGTTAGCTGTGTATATGTGACCGGCATAAACACACACGTATAACGCAAGCGTATGTATCGTTCAAGTAGTATAAAAATATCGATCCCACGAGGACTTAATTCCTACTGTTGTTATTAATTATTGAATCTATTTATTTACAGGTACTAATTATAGGGAGAAAGGAATTGATTGCTTTAGGTTGGTTGAATGTGGCTTTGCAAAATAAAATAAAAACAGACTCAAAAGAAATACTAAAGAAAATAAAAGAAAAGACTCAAGGATCTAGGGTTTTGACTACTCACAATATTATTATCAAGATGAATTGATTCTCTTATTTATGTGTAATAAATTAATTTTCTAACCTGGAACACGAAAATATGCAAAAGCCTCTTCCGATGGTCAGACGCAAATACCCAGTATAACCCAATTGAACCATATGTCTATGTCAACCAAATTACCTAGATTCATTAAGATTAAGTTCCAATTGTGGCTACCCCCGCCCGACAGGTATATGTCTATCCTGTAAGGAAATCTATTAAAGGGTTATCTATCCTCAAGGAAGATCGTGGGCTATTGAATCTAAGGCTGAAACCTAAAATCCCTATGTCTAGTTCATTTTAAGTTTACCACATCAATCTTATTGGTGATTAGACAACAAGAAGCATTAAGCTTAAGACTCAATAAACAAACTAAAGAATTACCCATAAAAAGAAAATCAATTATTAAGTGTGTGGATATTGTGTTTCATCACTTCCCTAGAATAAAAATAAAATGTTGGGGTTAGAGGATCCACATTTAATATTTCTTATCTAGGAATCTCACTTATTATAATATATAAATTATTTTATGTTATGCTTTCTTAGGAATTAATAATGTTAAACATTTAAAACCAGCCATATAGGCGGTAATCCATTTAGTCCAATTACACCAGCCATATAGGCGGTAATTATCTGTCACATAAAGACCAGTCATATAGACGGTAAAGTAATTTATATTTAACCCGACCATATAGGCGGTAATAAAGTCTGACATTAATTAATCCGGTTAAATTATAATTTATAAATTATAGTTAAGTGAGATTTACCTAGATAATTATATTAAAGGTTTCACCTTTTACCCCAGCGGAAATTAACTACTAAACATAAAAGAAAAGAGAAGAAGAAGAACTACTATTACTATTACTGAAAATTAAAAAACATAATTAAAAATATTATTTATATATACAAAAATATATGCAATCCTCTAAAAACAGGGAAAAGCTCCCATGGAAAGCACACCAAATGAAGTGGTGAAGGCCTGAATTTATAGGCATTTTCTGGAACCAGCGTCGCGACGCCAAAGGTCCCAGCGTAGCGACGCTGGCACGCGGTTTTGGTCCACGCGGGTTGACCACGCGTGATTTGTCGGTAGAATCTGGTGATGACACATGTGACGCGGTAAAGGTGGTGCAATTAGAAGATGACACGTAGCACACGGTGATTGGCTGAGCTTTCGGTCCAATGAACATCTGACACGTGGCACGCGTTTAGGATTGGTCCAATGACAGATTAACACGTGGCAGCATGTGATTCACCGGTGATTCGGTGCAATGACAACTCGACACGTGGCACGCGCTTGCTTTGGTCCAATGAGATTTCGACACGTGGCAGACGGCGCATTTTAGCAGATCTTCTGTGGTGATGACACGTGGCACGGCGCATGTTAGCAAGGTCGTCGCACGTTAGCAAGTCCAGTTTCTCAGATTCTGACACGTGTCCCTCGGCGCACGTTAGCATGATCGGATCACTTTAGGCATCGCGACGCTTAAGGTCTTGGCGTCGCGACGCGGCCAAATTACCGAATTGCCCTTTTTGCCAATTTTTCCTGTTTTGCTCCAAATCACCTCCAGAATGTCCTGAAACTTTATTTATCTACAAAATAACACAAAACACATCAAAATATTCACAAATCTCAAGAAACTATACAAAATATAGGTTAAATGAGTGGGAAATAGTGATAGATTTACCATTCATCACACCCCCAAACCTAACATTTTGCTAGTCCTCGAGCGACATAATAAATTTAAAATAACAAAAAGCCACTTTCGTAGGGATCACGGTTGCATTTAGCGTATGCAATAAGCCTTTAAACCCCTAGGTGTCCCTAGTGGACGAGTTGTAGTCTCGTGAGGGTTTACAGCAATGATACTCACAAACATTTTACAAAATTAAAAAAGGTAGTAAAACTAATGCACACAAAAACAAAAAGACAAGCGAAAATAAAATAAAGAAGTTAGTGACTAATCAGGTGAAACTTCTACTCCAAGTTACTAGTTGTTTTGTTTCTTTCTAAATTACCGAATAAGTAAATTCTCCGATTATTTTTACCATTCTTCATATACACAGCCAACAAAATATTAAACAACTCATTTTTGCCCACAACAGTCATAAGTGTAGTTGATAAGAGAGTAATATTTTTGTCCTAAAGTTCTATCAGATTTCACACCTTGTTGTAGCAATGGAATAATTTCTTTGATTTTTCTGATTTTTTCTTTGATTTTTTTTTCTATTTTATTTATATACAATATCTTCCATCTATGTAACGAGTGTTGGGTCAGTGGCTCCCAAACCAGTTGGCTTTAGGGCACCAGGTGTTAAGACACCCCTACGGATGATGAGCGGAAAATATATCAATATTTACCGCCCCTTTAACTTAATTTTGTTTAGTTTCTCGGGTTTGATGAATGTTTTGATGTGTTTTAGTTTATTTTGCAGATAAAATAATATCGGGTCTCAATGAAATCATTTAGGATGAAATATGGGTCAAATAAGGGCAATTATTGGATTTGATATTTTAATTTTGGAGATTGGAAACTTGAAATGGCGTTTTGACGAAGTGCAGTTTTGGAAATTCTAGTTTTGCGCATCTGTCGTATTTTGGGAATAACCTTTTACTCAGATATTGGATTGAGCTGATTCAAGTTCCAGATTAAAGAAGACTCAAAGAGCTACAACTTTGAAAGACAAAATAATTTCGAATTCTGAAGATTTCATGCCCGAAATTGATGAACCATCCAGAAGTGTGTAATGTGTAATTATTAAAGTCACTTTCAATCATTTTCAAAGCAAAAAAATAAATTAATAAATAAATAATAAAAATTATCAAATCATCACCAAACATGATAAGAGATTAGTGGAGCAATTAATAATGGATTTGGTGGAGCAATTAGTGGAGCAATTAATAATTGATTTGGTGGATGATTTGATGGAGGCAAAATTTTGCCTATAAATACCAAGCCATTTCATTTGTAAAATTCATACTTTCTTCTAAGGAATTCCTTAAGAATACTAAGAAGATTGTATTTGTTTGTTTATTTACAGCTTTCAGTAATTAAATTCCACTTTCGCACTATCTTTTCTTTACTTTTCAGTTTTTACTTTCCGCAATTTACTTACGCACAGTACTTTTCTTTCTTTAATTTCAGTTTTTACTTTTCAGTAATTTACTTTCAGCAATTACTTTTCAGAATTCTTCAGCAATTTACTTTTCAGTAATTTACTTTCAGCATTTAATTTTCAGTATTTAATTTCAGCATTTACTTCAGCATTTACTTTTCAGTATTTAATTTTCAGTATTTTACTTTATGTCTTTTTTTTATTTAAGTTTTTTTTACTACCCGTAAATATGTGTCGTAACTAAGCCAGTTATCTGGGGTTGTGATGAAATCAAATTTCAGTTTTTACTTTTCAGTAATTTACTTTCAGCATTTACTTTTCAGCAATTTACTTTCAGCAATTACTTTCAGTAATTTACTTCAGCATTAATTTTCAGTATTTATTTCAGCATTTACTTTCAGCATTTACTTTTCAGTATTTAATTTTCAGTATTTTACTTTATGTCTTTTATTTTATTTAAGTTTTTTTTACTACCCGTAAATATGTGTCGTAACTAAGCCAGTTATCTGGGGTTGTGATGAAATCAAATATCACCGTTTTATAAGGGTTAGATTATAGCTTGGGTAATATAAAGATTTATTTATTGAGTCTTAAATTTAATGCTTTTTCATTAACTGGCCATTAATAAAATTGATCTGGTAAATCTAAAATGAACTAGACATAGGGATTTTAGGTTTCAGCCTTAGACTCAATAGCCCACGATCTTCCTTGAGGATAGATAACCCTTTAATAGATTTCCTTACATGATAGGAATATACCTGTCGGGCGGGGGTAGCCATAATTGGGACTTAAACTTAATGAATCCAGATAATTTGGTTGACATAGACATATAGTTCAATTGGGTTAAACTGGGTATTTGTGTCTGACCATCGACAGAGGCTTACACATAATTTAGTGTTCCAGGTTAATAAATCAATATATTACCCAACTTTAAGATAACCACTTCATCTTTAAAATGATATTGGAAGAAATCACAACCCTAGATAGTTTTTAATATTGAATTTTCTTAAAATCTACTTTCAAATAATTTTATTTACTTGTTTTTAAATTTAGAATCGTCACCATTTCAAATCAATCAAACAACCTGTTAGATACTAGTAATCATTTGACCTCATAAAATAATAATTAGATATTAGATATTAAGTCCTCGTGGATCGATATTTTTATACTACTTGAACGATACGTGCGCTTGCGTTATACGCGTGTGTTTACGCCGGTCAAGTTTTTGGCGCCGTTGCCGGGGACTTATTTATCTTTCACTATTAATTTAGGGGTTAGATACGTTACTTGTATCTAATTTCTTTTTACTTATTGTTTTTGTTTTTTTGTGTTTCAGGTTCTCAGAAACTACATGAGACGAACCAGAAGCTTTGAACTCCGATCGCTTGACCCAGAAATTGAAAGAACCATCAGACAGTTGAGAAGGGAAAGGCGAGAGGAGAAGGAAGAGAAGGCCAAGAAGCTTTAGTCAACATGGAACCTGAACCGTTGGAGGTTGCACCACCAATTCCCATTCGAGACAGAACCATTCCGGTGGTTGACAGACTCATTTCCTGTATTGTACTTCCTCCCTTACCAGCAAATGCGTGTGACATCAAAACATGCATTCAGATGATTCAGCACTCAGTTCAGTTTGGGGGAAATGCAACTGAAGATCCTAATGCCCACATCAGCAACTTCCTGGAAGTTTGCGGCACTTTTAATTATAACCGAGAAGCGAAAGAAGCAATGAGACTGCGAGTTTTTCCATACTCCTTGAAGGACAGAGCTAAAGCTTGGCTACATTCACTACCACCAGGTTCTATCACAACTTGGAACACTTTAGCCATCAAATTTCTTGCAAAGTACTTTCCACTAGCCAGAACCGGAAAGCTGAGGAATGATATCACATCCTTTGTACAACAAGATTCAGAATCCCTCTGCGAAGCTTGGGAAAGGTACAAAGATTTACTCCGGAAATGTCCACACCATGAGATTCCAAAATGGCTTCAAGTCCAAACATTCTATAATGAACTTTCTGGAATAATGAGAACCATAATTGATGCTGCTGCTGGAGGAGCTTTAATGGCAAAAGGAGAAGATCAAGCCTGGGAACTAATCGAAGAAATGGCCAACAACAATTCCTTATGGCCAACTGAAAGGAGCATGATCCAAAGAATTGCAGGAATTTATGAAAGTGGAGCTAATACAGCAGTCAACACCAAGCTAGATCAAATATGCAAATTCATGGAGACTCTTACCACTGGATCCACAAGTTCACCATATGGAGGAGCACCAGAACCAAAACAACATGAAGAAACGGTGAATTATGTCAGCAATTTCAACAGACAAGGGAACAATCCATATTCCAACACCTACAATCCGGGGTGGAGGAATCATCCTAATTTTTCATGGAGCAACAACTCAGGGCAAAAGAACAATCCACCACCTGGATTCCAACAGCAGAACTATCCACCACCTGGATTCCAACAACAGAACAAAGGCCAAGAACAGATAAATGAACCAGGAATAACAGAAGTGCTGAATCAGTTAAAAAAATACGATGCTATATTTCAGAGCCAATCAACTTCCATCAAAGCACTGGAGAATCAAATCGGACAACTGGCCAATGCTCAGAGTTACAGACCGCCAGGTACCCTTCCTAGCAACACAGAGCCAAATCCAAGAAACATGGGGGGAAGGAACAATGTCATGCCATCATGTTAAAGAGCGGTACTGAAATCAACAAAGATGTTGGAGTCAATTCAACTGCTGAGGAAGTTCCAAAAGAAACAAAGCAACAAATGGAGGAAAAAGAAGCAAAGGAAAAAGAACAGATCACTCCACCTCCACCTTTTCCTCAACGTCTTCAGAAGAATAAATTGGACAAGCAATTTTCCCGATTCCTGGAAATATTCAAAAAGCTGCATATCAACATTCCATTTGCAGAAGCGTTGGAAAAAATGCCCACCTATGCCAAATTCATGAAAGATATTCTTTCACAAAAACGGAGATTGGGAGATTACGAGACAGTAGCATTAACAGAAGATCAGAGGAAACTTCCCCCGAAGTTGAAAGATCCTGGCAGTTTCATTGTTCTTTGCGTCATAGGAGAACATAACTTTGGTAAGGCTTTGTGTGATTTAGGTGCTAGTGTTAACTTAATGCATTTCTCTATTTTCAGGAAATTACAGATTGGAGAAACAATGCCAACTTCAGTCTCACTACAACTTGCTGATAGAACGCTCGTATTTCCAAGAGGCGTAGTTGAGGATGTGCTGGTCAAGGTTGACAAATTCATTTTCCCAGCAGATTTTATTGTCCTTGATATGGAGGAAGACGCAGACGTGCCAATCATCCTCGGGAGACCGTTCTTGGCTACAGGTCGAACCATTATTGATGTACAAAAAGGAGAACTAACCATGAGGGTACAGGACCAAGAAGTAACATTCAATGTTTTCAAGGCCATGAATTTCCCAGATGATGAAAAGAATGAGGAATGTTTCAAACTTGATGTGATACACAGTACCATTCAGAACTCTAATGAAATACAAAGTTCTACTGACAAACTTAAAACATGTTAATTGCCTGTGGAGCCTAAAGATAAAGCATATTTTGCACTGAAAGAGCCAATTCTTGCTCTACAAGCAACAGAAGAGAAAAAGTTCCACCAGCTCAACGAATTGGAGGAATTTCACAATCAGCCTTTTGAAGATGCCAAATTGTACAAAGAAAAGGGCAAGAAAAGACATGATGAGAAGTTAGTGCGCATACAACTGGAACCAGGGAAGAAGGTACTATTAAACAAATCAAGGGGGTGAAATTCTTCCCATGGAAGCCAAAATCACGGTGTCAGGTCCATTTGTGATCACCAAAGTTTTACCAAATAGAGCCGTTGAGATACATGATCCTGACGCTAACAAAACTTTCAAGGTTAAAAACAAGCGTGTCAAGCACTACTGGGGAGAATCATTTGAGCGACAAAAAATAAAGTGTCACACTTTCAGATCCAGCTTAACGTTCGAGAAGTCAAGTCTGGCTGACGACTTTAAACTTAGCGCTCGCAGGGAGGCAACCCATGCAAATCTTGTATATATTGTGATTTGTTGTGTGTTTATTTTTGTGTGTTTAATCTTTGCAGGTTTAGTCATTTCAGATGGAAGAAGCTCTCGCAAATCTTCACAAGCAATTTCCTTCTCTCCCTCCAAAATCTCTGATAAAAGTCTACAAAGCTCGCTTGGAACGGATGAAGTTATTGACAATCCATGGTATTCCTAATGATATTCGTTGGGTAATTGAAGCACGAGTCCGATTGGCAAGTGAGTCTTCTGACTCTTTTATTTCACATCTGCCTGGTTTAGGAAGAAGCACATATGCAAAGAAACGTAGAGCTAGGCAAATGGGTGTTTGTTTCAAATGTGCACGATTTAATTGCAACACTCGTTGTCGTTCTTTAGGAATGGTGTCTGATAATCACGAAGACAAAATTAAATTTATTAGGGATGGCTTGAGTAAGGAGTCTTTAGATGATATATCTTTAACTCTTGAGACGCATCCCAGTGGATATGTTCCATAGCCATTCGCAATTACATACACAACTCCAAAAGGAAAGACAACTGTTAAGTCTCGGGAATCTGACTCAAAAAGACCCTGTTGCAATTTATAAGAAAATTGGATGGGAAGCTTGTCCTGACGCATAGACGTCAATCAAGCCGTTACTTTTCTTGTAAATATTATCTCTTTGTCTTTTCTTAATAATTGTGATTTGTTTTGATGTTTTCTTTTATTTTCTCCGACAGGATCCAGACCTTTTTGACTATCATGATATTAATTCGCTACTAATCGTCCTCTGGAAGATACTTGTGCTATTTTTACTCACCCTTTTCAGGTACTATAAATTCAGCCCGTCATTGCACTTTTGAAGGCATCCAGAGTTGAAAAAGAAATACATAAAAATGGAAGCCACTTTAAGAAGACAAGTTGAAAACATCTGTGTGTTTTGCGGTAGTAGTGTTGGAACTAAACCACAATACGTAGAAGCAGCACAGGAATTGGGTCGAGTCTTAGCTGCAAGGAATATGCACTTAATATATGGCGGAGAGGCAATCTTGGACTTATGGGGATCGTTTCAAAGGCTGTACAGGAAGGAGGCAGTCATTGTTTTGGGAATCATTCCAAAACCCTTGGCAGAGGAAAATCTTATTGGATCATCAAACGGCGAGGAACTGATCGTACCAGGTATGTCTGAACGACTGGTAGAAATGATTAACCGTGCTGATGCTTTTATCGCTTTGCCAGGTGGTTTGGGTACATTGGAGGAAATTTTTATTGTACTATCTTGGGCGAACCTTAACATACACCAGAAACCGCTTGGATTGCTCAATGTTGATGGATTTTATGATTTTCTTTGTGTGTTTCTTGATGATGCTCGGAGAAATGGGTTCGTATCAAAATCTTTAAAAGAACTCCTCTTTACTGCCAGAACCGCTCCGGATCTAATAGAACAACTCATAGCCTATGAACCACAAGTTGACCCTATCCTTTCAAAGATAAATTGGTCCGAGGACGATCGTGGTAAGAGACGTAGAATTAATCTGGATCTTAACCTTTAATTTCCTGTAGAATTTCGGCTAACCAGGTACTATCTTCTAAACTCTTCTTCTACTGTTTAAGACATTGGGGACAATGTCTCATTTAGGTTTGGGGGAGGGAATTAGTTGATCAGTACCTTGTGTTTAGTTTGTGTGTTATTTCTTTATTTTTAGTCCAAAATTTTTCGAAAAATACAAAAAAAATTGGAAAATTTTCAAAAATTACAAAAATATTTTTTTTGTTTTTTTGTTTTTATTCTGACTAAAAAGGTGAAATTGGTAAGAGGTAGCTGAGTAAGGAGTTTCCACTCCTGAGACGTATCTCAAACCTATTTCGAAACAAGTTAATTTTTGTTTATTTCCTTTTGAATTATTTAATTTGTAAATTCTCCATAAAATTGACTAAAATGAATCTTCATA
The DNA here is from genome assembly GCA_019454045.1 of Zanthoxylum bungeanum. Classification (NCBI taxonomy): domain Eukaryota; kingdom Viridiplantae; phylum Streptophyta; class Magnoliopsida; order Sapindales; family Rutaceae; genus Zanthoxylum; species Zanthoxylum bungeanum. Next base: position 364,928 of record SKCR01030641.1, on the reverse strand, counting down.
TGCTCAGTTGACAGATATTATCAACATACATGGTAACATACGGACATGAGCTAAAATTGAAAAGTTTGTAATATTCAGTGCTCTAGTTTAATTGGAAGAAACATCTCAAAAAGCAATGGTTTAAAAAAAAAAAATCCGAGATCCGAGTTATTAAGTCTGTAAGGGTGTTTTAACACCTAGTGCCCTAAAACCAACTCGTTTGGGAGTCACTGGCCCAAAGCTCGTTACATGGATCGAAGATGCTGCAAAAATATATATATTTAAAGTCTGAGTAATTAAGTCCGTAGGGGTGTCTTAACACCTGGTGCCCTAAAGCCAACTGGTTTGGGAGCCACCGACCCAATACTCGTTACATAGATGGAAGATATTGTATATAAATAAAAAATAGAGAAAAATCAAAGAAAAATCAGAAAAATGAAAAATTATTCCATTGCTGCAAAAAGGTGTGAATTCTGATAAAACTTTAGGACAAAAATATTACTCTCTTATCAACTGCACTTATGACTGTTGTGGGCAAAAATGAGTTGTTTAATATTTTGTTGGCTGTGTATATGGAGAATGGTAAAAATAATCGGAGAATTTACTTATTCGGTAATTTAGAATGAAACAAAACAACTAGTAACTTGGAGTAGAAGTTTCACCTGATTAGTCACTAACTTCTTTATTCTCTTTTCTCTTGTCTTTTTGCTTTTGTGTGCATTAGTTTCACTACATTTTTACTTTTATAAAATGTTTGTGGGTATCATTGCTGTAAACCCTCACGAGACTACAACTCGTCCACTAGGGACACCTAGGGGTTTAAAGGCTTGTTGCATATGCTAAATGCAACCGTGATCCCTACGAAAGTGGCTTAGTTTAATTTTAATTTTATTTTGTTGTTTTGCTCGAGGACTAGCAAAATGTTAGGTTTGGGGGTGTGATGAGCGGAAAATATATCAATATTTACCGCCCCTTTAACTTAATATTTTGTTTAGTTTCTCGGGTTTGATGAATGTTTTGATGTGTTTTAGTTTATTTTGCAGATAAAATAATATCGGGTCTCAATGAAATCATTTAGGATGAAATATGGGTCAAATAAGGGCAATTATTGGATTTGATATTTTAATTTTGGAGATTGGAAACTTGAAATGGCGTTTTGACGAAGTGCAGTTTTGGAAATTCCAGTTTTACGCATCTGTCGTATTTTGGGAATACATTTTTACTCAGATATTGGATTGAGCTGATTCAAGTTCCAGATTAAAGAAGACTCAAAGATCTACAACTTTGAAAGACAAAATAATTTCGAATTCTGAAGATTTCATGCCCGAAATTGATGAACCATCCAGAAGTGTGTAGTGTGTAATTATTAAAGTCACTTTCAATCATTTTCAAAGCAAAAAAATAAATTAATAAATAAATAATAAAAATTATCAAATCATCACCAAACATGATAAGAGATTAGTGGAGCAATTAATAATGGATTTGGTGGAGCAATTAGTGGAGCAATTAGTGGAGCAATTAATAATTGATTTGGTGGATGATTTGATGGAGGCAAAATTTTGCCTATAAATACCAAGCCATTTCATTTGTAAAATTCATACTTTCTTCTAAGGAATTCCTTAAGAATACTAAGAAGATTGTATCTTGTTTGTTTATTTACAGCTTTCAGTAATTAAATTCCGCTTTTGCACTTTCTTTTCTTTACTTTTCAGTTTTTACTTTCCGCAATTTACTTTTACGCACAGTACTTTTCTTTCTTTAATTTTCAGTTTTTACTTTTCAGTAATTTACTTTCAGCAATTTACTTTCAGCAATTTACTTTCAGCAATTTACTTTTCAGTAATTTACTTTCAGCATTTAATTTTCAGTATTTAATTTCAGCATTTACTTTCAGCATTTACTTTTCAGTATTTAATTTTCAGTATTTTACTTTATGTCTTTTATTTTATTTAAGTTTTTTTTACTACCCGTAAATATGTGTCGTAACTAAGCCAGTTATCTGGGGTTGTGATGAAATCAAATATCACCGTTTTATAAGGGTTAGATTATAGCTTGGGTAATATAAAGATTTATTTATTGAGTCTTAAACTTAATGTTTTTTCATTAACTGGCCATTAATAAAATTGATCTGGTAAATCTAAAATGAACTAGACATATGGATTTTAGGTTTCAGCCTTAGACTCAATAGCCCACGATCTTCCTTGAGGATAGATAACCCTTTAATAGATTTCCTTACAGGATAGGATTATACCTGTCGGGCGGGGGTAGCCATAATTGGGACTTAAACTTAATGAATCCAGATAATTTGGTTGACATAGACATATGGTTCAATTGGGTTAAACTGGGTATTTGTGTCTGACCATCGACAGAGGCTTACACATAATTTAGTGTTCCAGGTTAATAAATCAATATATTACCCAACTTTAAGATAACCATTTCATCTTTAAAATGATATTGGAAGAAATCACAACCCTAGATAGTTTTTAATATTGAATTTTCTTAAAATCTACTTTCAAATAATTTTATTTACTTGTTTTTAAATTTAGAATCGTCACCATTTCAAATCAATCAAACAACCTGTTAGATACTAGTAATCATTTGACCTCATAAAATTAATAGATTAGATATTAAGTCCTCGTGGGATCGATATTTTTATACTACTTGAACGATACGTGCGCTTGCGTTATACGCGTGTGTTTACGCCGGTCAACGGACTTAATTATTCAGACTTCAGATATATATATTTTTGCAGCATCTTTGATCCATGTAGCGAGCTTTGGGCCAGTGACTCCCAAACCAGTTGGTTTTAGGGTATTAGGTGTTAAAACACCCTTACAGACTTAATAACTCGGATCTCATACGTTTTTTTTTTTTTACTCCATCACTTTTTGAGATGCTTCCTCCATTAAACTAGAGCACTGAATATTACAAACTTTTCAATTACAATTCATGTCCGTATGTTATTATGCATTTTGAAAATACCTGTCAACTAGGCATATGAAGATCCATTTTAGTCAGTTTTATGGAGAATTCACAAATTAAATAATTCAAAATAAGATAAACAAAAAATTAACTTGTTTCAAAAATGGTTTGAAATACGTCTCAGGAGTGAAAACTCCTTACTCAGCGATCTCTTACTAATTTCACCTTTTTAGTCAAAATAAAAATACAAAAACGCAAAATATTTTTGTAATTTTTGAAAATTTTTCAAATTTTTTTTTTTATTTTTCGAAAAATTTTGGACTAAAAATAAAAAAAAAAAACACACAAACTAAAAACAAGGTACTGATTAACTAATTCCCTCCCCCAAACCTAAATGAGACATTGTCCCCAATGTCTTAAATAGTAGAAGAAGAGTTTAGAAGATAGTACCTATTTAGCTGAAATTCTACAGGAAATTAAAGTTTAAGATCCAGATTAATCCGACGCCTCTTACCACGATCGTCCTCGGACCAATTTATCTTTGAAATGATATGGTCAACTTGTGTTTAAATTTTTCGTCTTCAGCCATACGTGACTGAAATCCATCTGTCAATGAGGTTTCAGCGTCGTTTTGGACGTCCGATTAAAGACAATCCCGTGAGCGTTGCTTTTGAAGGGTCTCTTCCAACGGTAAGGTGATAAAAAGAGTTTTGTCTCATTCAGTGCTCGTGCCACCTTTTTTCTCCTTGTTGCTTCAGTGGTTCCTGCAAAGAAAGAAAGAAAATCATGAGGTCTTGTATGGTGCTTGAGTTGGAATGGAAGTTCCATTCTGTCAAGTTTCTGGGTGATGTCTTTGATTTGTACTCCCCGATACAGCGATATTTCTCCTGAATGCTTTGGATCTTCAATAAGGTTAGACATTTGCTCTGCTTTTTGTTCCACCTTTTCTTCACAGATGTATTTGAAAATTTCTGCATTCAGCTCTTCATTTGTCATCTGTGAAATGCATGCTGCAAAATTATCAACCTGAGGATGTAAGGAAATGTCAGATTTTAGGTCTTCATCCTCTGATCTGGATGAAATGATTGGCTCAGATAGATCTTCTTCAAACATTTGTGCATTGGAATCTCCAAGATCTTCATTTTGAGGATTAAAAGTTTGATCCTCCGTTGTTGGTGCAGTTGGTACAAATAAATCAGCTTCATCCTCGTCAGAATCTGAATAATAAAGTCAAATAGAGACTTTGCCGGTTTGGGCTCCTGAACTGATACCTCTGGTTGTTGGTACTGCTCAGCCTCATCCTCTGTTAAGGTGTCATTGTGGATCTCTGGGTACTCGAAGGCTTTGTCAGTTTCATCTGATAATTCTTCTTGAGGTAACTGTCTCGTTTGATCTGTCAGTCTCTGAATGAATTCTGATTGTCTCTGAATACTTTCAAATTGATTCCGGCATGTTTCAAGCATTGTATCCAACTTTTCGACTTGTTTCTTGACCCAATCTTTGAGCATGTCAATCATCTGATCTTCATCTGATGGTTCTGATTGTTGATGGAAATCATAGGTGGATGGTGGATAAGATGGAAAATGTTATGGTTCTTCGTACCTTGAATGATTCTGATAATTCTGCCACTCTGAAAAGTATATGCATTGATCGCTCGGGTGGTTACCATCACAAATCACACATCTCCCCATTTCGTTCTGATGAGCAAATGTAATAGTGCTTGGTTCTGGCATCCAGTGATAGTCATTGGGCTGCACAACAGGCCTTAGAAAACCAGACTGTTGCTCCCACATGTGGGGTGTATCTTCTTGTAAGGTTCGTAATCTTTCAATTTCCCAGTAGTGTTCCATTTTTCAACCACCTGAAATAAAAGAAAGAAATAAAAATTACAGATAAAAATAAAGAAAATTAGATAAAAGTAAATTGGATAGCTTCAAAATTAATAACTCAAGAAAAATAAATCCCCGGCAACGGCGCCAAAAACTTGACCGGCATAAACACACACGTATAATGCAAGCGTACGTATCGTTCAAGTAGTATAAAAATATCGATCCCACGAGGACTTAATTCCTACTGTTGTTATTAATTATTGAATCTATTTATTTATAGATATCTAATTATAGGGAGAAATGAATTGATTGCTTTAGGTTGGTTGAATGTGGTTTTCAAAATAAAATAAAAACAGACTCAAAAGAAAATACTAAAGAAAATAAAAGAAAAGACTCAAGGATCTAGGGTTTTGACTCCACACAATATTATTATCAAGATGAATTGATTCTCTTATTTATGTGTAATAAATTAATTTGCTAACCTGGAACACGAAAATATACAAAAGCCTCTTCCGATGGTCAGACGCAAATACCCAATATAACACAATTGAACCATATGTCTATGTCAACCAAATTACCTAGATTCATTAAGATTAAGTTCCAATTGTGGCTACCCCCGCCCGACAGGTATATGTCTATCATGTAAGGAAATCTATTAAAGGGTTATCTATCTTCAAGGAAGATCGTGGGCTATTGAATCTAAGGCTGAAACCTAAAATCCCTATGTCTAGTTCATTTTAAGTTTACCACATCAATCTTATTGGTGATCAGACAACAAGAATCATTAAGCTTAAGACTCAATAAACAAACTAAAGAATTACCTATAAAAAGAAAATCAATTATTAAGTGTGTGGATATTGTGTTTCATCACTTCCCTAGAATAAAAATAAAATGTTGGGGTTAGAGGATCCACATTTAATATTTCTTATCTAGGAATCTCACTTATTATAATATATAAATTATTTTATGTTATGCTTTCTCAGGAATTAATAATGTTAAACATTTAAAATCAGCCATATAGGCGGTAATTATCTGTCACATAAAGACCAGCCATATAGGCGGTAAAGTAATTTATATTTAACCCGACCATATAAGCGGTAATAAATTCTGACATTAATTAATCCGGTTAAATTATAATTTATAAATTATAGTTAAGTGAGATTTACATAGATAATTATATTAAAGGTTTCACCTTTTACCCCAGCAGAAATTAACTACCGAACATAAAAGAAAAGAGAAGAAGAATAACTACTATTACTATTACTGAAAATTAAAATACATAATTAAAAATATTATTTATATATACAAAAATAGATGCAATCCTCTAAAAACAAGGAAAAGCTCCCAAGGAAAGCACACCAAATGAAGTGGTGAAGGCCTGAATTTATAGGCATTTTCTGGAACCAGCGTCGCGACGCCAAAGGTCCCAGCGTAGCGACGCTGGCACGCGGTTTTGGTCCACGCAGGTTGACCACGCGTGATCTGTCGGCAGAATCTGGTGATGACACGTGTGACGCGGTAAAGGTGGTGCAATGAGAAGACGGCACGTGGCACACGGTGATTGGCTGAGCTTTCGGTCCAATGAACATCTGACACGTGGCACGCGTTTAGGATTGGTCCAATGAGAGATTAACACGTGGCAGCATGTGATTCACCGGTGATTCGGTCCAATGACAACTCGACATGTGGCACGCGCTTGCTTTGGTCCAATGAGATTTCGACACGTGGCAGACGGCGTATTTTAGCAGATCTTCTGTGATGATGACACGTGGCACGGCGCATGTTAGCAAGGTCGGCGCACGTTAGCAAGTCCAGTTTCTCAGATTCTGACACGTGTCCCTCGGCGCACGTTAGCATGACCGGCTCACTTTAGGTGTCGCGACGCTTAAGGTCTTGGCGTCGCGACGCGGCCAAATTACCGAATTGCCCTTTTTGCCAATTTTTCCTGTTTTGCTCCAAATCACTTTCAGAAGGTCCTGAAACTTTATTTATCTATAAAATAACACAAAAACACATCAAAATATTCACAAATCTCAAGAAACTATACAAAATATAGGTTAAATGAGTGGGAAATAGTGATAGATTTACCACACATCAATATGGAGAATGGTAAAAATAATCCGAGAATTTACTTATTCGGTAATTTAGAAAGAAAGAAAACAACTATTAACTTGGATAAGAAGTTTCACCTGTTTAGTCACTAACTTCTTTATTCTCTTTTCTCTTGTCTTTTTGCTTTTGTGTGCATTAGTTTTATTATCTTTTTACTTTTGTAAAACGTTTGTGGGTATCGTTGATGTAACCCCTCACGAGACTACAACTCGTCCACTAGGGACACCTATGGGTTTATAGGCTTGTTACATACGCTAAATGCAACTTTGATCATTACGAAAGTGGCTTAGTTTAATTTTAATTGTTTCTTGTATTTTATTTTGTTGTTTTGCTCGAAGACTAGCAAAATGTTAGGTTTGGGGGAGTGATGAGCGGAAAATATATCAATATTTACCGCCCCTTTTTACTTAATATTTTGTTTAGTTTCTCGGGTTTGATGAACGTTTTGATGTGTTTTAGTTTATTTTGCAGATAAAATAATATTGGGACTCAATGAAATCAATATACTTTGATTTTGGTCGTCCAGGGCATTAACAGGTTCTGTGTACGCCTCTTCTGGGTATACTGAGAATCATAGTATATTGGGTGTGATGTCAAGATGGAAGTATCACTTCAGTCATATGGAGATCATGATCACGCAGGGATACATAACTGGTACTCTAAGTGCTACAGCCATCGGGGAAGTATGACTAGGTCATGACTTTCCGATCATAAATAGACTAGTTGCTTCGTACGGGGTAGACACAACTCCAGCCCCAGGCCTTGCATGTGACATCCGATACTGGATCGTAATGCGCAATACTACGTATACTACGCCTGACAAAGATCATGTATTCAGTAGAATAATATTTCTGGAGAATTGGGTAGGCACGGTGCTTTGCTAGAAGCCAACCATGTCTTTTAAATCGGTAAGAATGTGGTACCAGGTACGCACGTATTCAGATAGTCCGATAATCGAATTTACTGCCAACATATCCAGGGATCTCTTGGGTCGCATCCCAAAGATTCACCGATGATATTTGACTCGAACAATATTAATCTGGGATTAATTAAGAGAGAGAATATTAATCTGGGATTAATAAAGAGAGAAAATTAATCAGGGATTAATTACGGCAAGAATTAATATGGGATTAATTATCAGAGAAAAAATTAATCTAGGATTAATTGCGTCGAGAATTTATCTGGGATTAAATTCGTCGAGAGGAGATAACGCGATTAATTTAGAATTAATCGGTAAAATAAATTTAATAGTTAAATTAGATTTTACTATTTAATTTATTTAATTGGGCTAAATAATATATTAGATATATTAATTGAAATCGGATTTCAATGAGAAATTAAATTGGATTTTAATTTTAGCGAACGATTTAATTTGGAATTAATTCGCGAGTGATTTTTGTAATAATTTTACTGGGTATTATTATTTAATTAAATCGGATTTAATTAAGTCGAGACGGAAAATTCGTTTAATCATGATTAAACGAACCCGAGCACAAAAGTGTGTTGAGCAAACCCACTTGAATTTTGAATTTAAAGTGGGGTCCACTTTACTTACATCATTAGTCACCTTTGGTGTAAAACACTCTTTGTGTTTTGAAAAAGATAAATTCAATTAATGATTTATTTATTATCATTATTTTCTCTTTTTCAATCAAGGCCGAATGGCCATTTTATTTTCTCTCCCTGGCAATTTTGGCCCAAATGGCCTTATTGCCTCTGCTAGGCCGAAATGGCCTTAAAATATATATCTTAGGCCGAATGGCCTTAGAGGTCTTTTGGTCAAATGGCCGAAAAGTTAAGAAAGGCATTAATTGCTCTCTGGCTCATTTTTGAAATATGCCAAAAGGGAAAGCAATTAATTAATCAATTTTGAATTGAAAAGAAAATGGATGCTTTCTCTCTGACTTTTTGCAGTGGGCAATTGAAAAGCAATAAATGCTTGTCTTTTGCTTAAGGCAAAATTTGGCCACTTTCTTCTTGTAATTTTTGGCCGAATGAAAGAAAAGTTTGTGCTCTTTGTTTTCTTTGAGAAGGCCGAGAGCATCAAAGGCAATTGGTTTGTCTTTTGAAGACTGTAGATTGCTTCCCTCTCTCTTGGGCGAATGTGCTTCTCTTTGGGAGATCAAATTCGTTCCATTTGTTCTTACTAATATATATGGGAGTCAAATGAAGGTGATAGTGATATTCACCCATGAGTTTGGAAGCTTCCACATCCATGAAAAATTTTGAACTCAACCGATCAATGTAAGTCCTCCGCAACTTATTTTTGATTTTATTCACACACGAATCACGCTTAGAGATCCCGTGACATTTGTAGGACACGAACAATGGTATCAGAGCGAGATCTAAGCATGATTTAATTTCGAGGGTTTATAAACTTTATTTAGGGATTTTTGCTTGGAGCTTGTAAATGCCTTTTTTTGTTGTTTGGACATGGTTGGATGATGATGACTTGCAGTTATGCATGATTGATTTTGAGAAAAATGGATTAGATTTTTTCTCTAAAATCTATACCTTGGCCGAATACACCCTAGGAATTGCTCATGGTAATTTTTTGAATTAGACTATTTGATATGTTGATTCACATGAAATTGAATGTTAATTGTTGATTTAATTAGATTGAAATCAAAATTGGATGTTAATTTCATGTATTGCCGTGAGTGTGAAGCATGTTGGAATAGATTGATTATGCTTTAATTTGTGTTGGACATAAATTAAAATGTTAAGCATGATTAATTAGTATTTTGGAAATACTAGATTAATTAATTAATTGTGTTAATTGCACTTTAATTGAATTAATATATAATTTGGAACAATGTATTAATTTAATTTGTTATATTTGGGCTATTGGGTTTGGTTGGGCCAAATTTTAGTCTTGGATTATATTTATGCCTAAACCATTTCCATAAAGTCCAGAATATAACTATTGGGCCTTTAGTAATTTAATTGGGCCTAATGGACCAAAATTGATTCTATGGCATAGGGTGATTCCTATTAGGCCTAGACATTATGGGTTAGATCCATTTTGGCCAAAAGCCCAAGCCTAAAGAATTAATTAAAAAATCATTGGACTTTAATTAAATAGTATTGAATACTAATTGGGCCTTTGAGACCCATTAAGATTGGATTTGGAATCCAAGTCTTTAAGGCACATAAATAAGTGTAATTATTTAATTTGGAATTAAATATGAATTAATATTGGATACAATTTAAATTGGATTTAAAATTGTAGTTCGATATAATTCAAGAATACTTACTTTGAGTATTTATTCTTAAACGAGTTTGACTCGAGAAAATCAAATCGTTGTATGAACATTAGATGGTCATTAATTAAAGATTAATTAATTGGATTAGATTGATTGAATAACATGCTTTGTGTGAATACTTGGATGTACGTATGAATAATGTATATCGGATGGATATTAAAAGGGTGGGGGCAATTTTGGAAATTGTTGTAATAAATTTAGAATTTATTAAATTGGACCTGCGTGTCCAGCCTATTACCTCTTTTCTCATTGTATTTCTCTTCTCACCTATTCCCCTCAATGTAAATGAGGTTTCTTTAGAAGTATTATGTAATTGGGTAGAAGTAAGAATAATGCTAGCGGGAGAGATGAAAGAGAGAGATTTGTTCTAGGAACAAAATGTATCATATATCCATCCGCATATCATTATTATTTTATTCGTGCTTTATTATGCTTTTAGAATGCATGCTTAAGAGTGTATGATGAGACCTAGTCAAAGATAATAAATTGGTTTCCAATTTACACGAAAAACCCTCATTTTATATTAAGCATTTTTTCTTCCATTGAGTGATTCTCTCTCAAGATCCAAGATTGGCACTGGTTTGTTGGCCAATGTCAAGACCTTTGTCCATCGCGAATGTGTTTGAATCATGAAGGCTTTGTTCCATATTGTACGCCTTGGGCAAGTTGTGATTTGTTGGCCAAAGTCAAGGTCACTTCTTATTCATCGGCCTCGATTACGAAGCTTTCCAAAGTCAATGGGTCCCGCTTAACTGGAATCATTAAGCTTGTTGTGCCAAAGCCAAGGCTTAGTTGATTCAGAGGAAAATGTTAGGAAAATATATTGGATATATTGGCATATATATTATATATATATATATATATATATGTTTCGGACTTGGAGGTCCACCTACCGGATCTAGAAATTGGATGAGATCCAATTGATCTTAGAGATCTACCTAGTTAAATATCATACAGTTTGTTGGCTAAAGTCAAGATTGTGTGTTATTTAATGGGATCATAGCCCACTAGGAAACTAGGTTTCCCGAGTACTCCACAGAGGGTTAGAGGCTCGCCGAAAAATAGTGAGTGGCAAGTATTAAATTTGCAATTTCGTTTAGATACTTGTCAATACGCGCTCATTTAATTTTTCATCATTAATTATAAAATATATTAGTTTGACTAATATTCAATTATTGTTTTAATTTAACAGTTGGACTGTATTCAAACTACTTCATTTATAGTTGGTTAGATAATTGGATTATAGTAATCAATACATCTGAATGTAATCGAACAATTGTAGTTGATTATATAGTTAGACTATAGTAATCATTGCATTTAATTGTACTTGAAATCGTTGATTGGATAGTTGGACTATAGCAATCAAGATGACTGAAAGATTAGCGTCAAATGACATAATCCTGGGGAAAATATCTTTAACGGCTTTAATTTTCAGATTGGGAGTAGAACCTCTTGAGCATAAGCCCGAAGTTGAGCATATAGTAGAGCATGAGCTTAGGAAGACTCATTGTGATGATAACATTAGTGCTCAATCCGTTATGCACAACCAGAGCTTCTTAAAAGGACATATCCCAAGTTGTCTGCCTAAACTGTGGCAAACGGGGTCACTAGAAGTGTGACTGCCATATAGACAAGGCAGACATGAAGGAAGTGAAGACGGGACTAGGCTCCGGCTTCAAGAATGTTTGTTATAAACATGTTCACTACTGGTTTTAAAATTAGATTTTTGATACTAGAAGTGGTACATGAATATATGTACTGATGTGATGAATCTGCTGGTAAGTAGGAGACTGGCTTCAGGTGAGATCGACCTACAAGTCAGAAACAGGACGATAGTCGTTGTTTTGGCCGTAGGAACCTAAGTTTTGGAACTTCCATTTCGGCATGTACTTAAATTATGAGACTGTTATAATGTATCTAGTTTGAGTAGAAACATTATCTATGTATCTAGTTTAACCCGTTGCGGGTATACCTTTATATTCCGAAACATCGGGTGTTTTTTTTTATAAAAATGATATCGAGATATCTACATTAGATGTAAATAATGGTCATTATATTTTGAATATAAAAGAATCTCAAACGTATAACATGACAAACAAATAGCTCAAATTGAATAATTCTAGTGAGGCTTATTTGTGGCATTGTTGTCCGGGACAAGTTAACAAGACTCGTATATCCACACTTTCGAAGAGTGGATACTAGGACAGATTTGATTCTAATTCAAATGATGTCTACGAATCTAGTTTAATTAGGCAAAGTGCCTAAAACACCTTTTACTTGGTAAAAGTGCAAATGTCACCGATCTGTTTACCCTCGTTCATAATGACGTAAGTGGGCCCATATCTAGCTAGGCTAGAGATGGATATGAGTACTTTGTAACCTTTACGGATGTGACATCGCGTTACGATTATGTGTATCTTATGAAACACAAGTCAGAAACTTTTGAGTAATTCAAAGAGTTTCGACACGAAGTAAGAAAACAGACCGGTAAAAGTATTAGAACATTGCGGTCAGATCATGATGGACAATACTTAAACATATGAGTCGCTCTGAGCTACCAATTTCCTTATGAGGATACGCATTAAACAGTGCAATACTTATTTTGAATAAGGTTCCATGAAAATCTGTTAGACATACTTCATATTAGATATGAACAGGAAAGAAACCGGGTTTCTCATTCCTGAAGATTTGGGAATGATGGGCATACGTTTGGATGATACCAAACTAGAACCCAAATCGGATAAGTGCCTATTTGTAGGTTATCCTAGGAAAACCAAAGTATAGTACTTATACAACTCACAAGAGAACAATGTAATTGTTGCTCTCCATGCGGTTTTCCTAAGAGGAATTCCTATATGCAGTGGTAAATGGGAGGAAAGTAAAACTCGATGAAAATCGGAGTAATACTGTTCCAGGCACCGAGTCCTCACGGAACACCAGCAGTTCATCAGGGATGAAACTGTACCAATGATCTTCGAATACACAAGAACCACGTAGGTCGGAGAGAGTCAGAAAAACAACCTGGGAGGTATGGGTTTCTGATCTCACCTCATGAAGATATCAATCTTATTGAGGAAGACGAACTGGCTACGTATGAGGAAGTAATACAAGTTATCAACTTCTTTTATGGCAAAGTGCCATGAAGTCCGAAATGGATTCCATGTATACCAACTAAGTTTGGACACTGGTTGATGTACCAAAAGGTATTGTGCCTATTGGTACTAAATGAGTCTTCAATGAAGACATACATGGATGGCAACATACAAATGTACACAGCTAGGCTTGTACAGAAAGGGCATCGTCAAAGACATAGTGTCGACTATGATGAAACCTTTTCACCTGTTGCCATGATTAAATCCATTCGGATAATGCTTGCTATAACTGTATATTTCATTTATGAAATATGACAGTTGGACGCCAAAATCACTTTCCTTAACGGAAACCTTTTGGAGGATGTTTGTATGCAACATCCTGACGGTTTTGTCATGCGAAAAATATGCAAACAAGGTTTGCAAGTTAAACCGATCCGTTCATGGATTGAAGCAAGCATTGTATTCTTGGAACCAGCATTTTGATGTAATCATAATGGTTTATGATTTAATTCAAAACGAAAATAATTCTTGTGTATATAAGAAGGTTAGTGGGAGCGCACTGACAATGAATGTCCTATAAGTTGATGATGTATTGCTTCTTAGCAATAACATTCCCATATTAAAATCGGTGAAAGCTTGGCTTTCATGAAAAATTCTCCATAGAATACTTGGGAGAAGCAGACTTTATTCTAGGAATAAAGATCTACCGGGATAGATCTAGAAAGCTGCTGACACTCTCTCAATGTTTGTACATTTTGATATGTACATGACCTGATGTCTCATATGCTTTGAGCACATGTAGACACAATCAAGCCAATCTAAGTGATGGTCACTAGATTGATGTAAAGAACATCATTGAGTGTCTTGGACGAACTAAGGATGCCTTCTTAAAATATGGAGATGGAGAAGTTGAGGTGAATGGGTTCACCGCTACAAGTTTCCAAATCGATAAAGACGATTGTAAGTCGCAATAAGGGTACATATTTAGTTTGAATAATGGAACAGTGAGCTGGAAATATTCCAAGCAAGATACTGTTGCCGAATAAATAACAAAAACGGAACATTGATGCAGCTGAGGCAGCAAAAGAAGCAATTTTGGATCTATATAATCCTAATTGGATTAGGAGTAGCTCTGTTAGCAGCTAAGCTAGGCTACAGCGCAGGCTAAAGAACTGCGGTCTCATCAATAATCCAAGTATGTACTTCGACTAATTCATCTGATTCGTAAGATCATACATCGTGGCGATGTGATGATCAAATAAATCGTATTAGATGATAACCTTGTAAATCCGCTGACGAAAGCTGTTTCTCAGCAGAAGTTTGAGCGACCCGTACATAGTTCAAATGTAGGACACTTGAGTGATTGGCTATAGGCCAAGTGGGAGATTGTTGGATAATTATGACCCATAGCATCACTATTTGTACAGAACATGGTGTTGTACAAATTAACTATGTGACAAAAGAAATTGCTCTTTTATCATTTGTAATTGGATTACCTGGATATATAAATGATAAAAGTCCTTATGATTAGTTCCAGATTAATAAGATATGAGACAGTATTAATCCACAAAGGTTTAATCATTAAATATCCCTAGTCGTAGTATTATCGAGACTGGACATCGATAATGCGGAATATGCTAGTATTACACTTGTGCGTGTTATGGAAGCGTAACGGCATAGTTCTCATATATTTGAGTATTGGATACTCATGCAAGTGTAATAGGAGGTTCTGTTTACCGATGGTACGGAAACAGCTTCACTCTGGATAGACCCCTCAGAATCCCATTGGTAATATGACTATGTGTCTATGGGAATCCGAATCAGGATAGGTGTATTTGGTCTTAACCTGAGACTTGCATCGCTAATACTTGTGACAATCAATATATTTTGGTTTTGGTCGTTCAGGGCTTTAACAGATTCTGTGTACGCCTCTTCTGGGTATACAGAGAATCGTAGTGTATTAGGTGTGATGTCAAGATGGAAGTATTACTTCAGTCATATGGAGATGATGATCACGCAATGATACAGAACTGGTACTCTAAGTGCTATAGCCATCGAGGAAGTATGACTAGGTCATGACTTTCCGATCATAAAGAGATTAGTTGCTAGTAATCTGATATATGCTTCGTACGGGGCAGACACAACTCCAGCCCCAGGCCTTGCATGTGACATCTGATACTGGATCGTAATGCGCAATACTACGTATACTACGCCTGACAAAGATCATGTATTCAGTAGAATAATATTTCTGGAGAATTGGGTAGGCACAGTGTTTTGCTAGAAGCCAACCATGTCTTGTAAATCGGTAAGAACGTGGTACCAGGTATGCACGTATTCGGATAATCCGATAACCGAATTTACTGCCAACATATCCAGGGATCTCTTAGGTCGCATCCCAAAGATTCACCGATGATGTTTGACTCGAACAATATTAATCTGGGATTATTTAAGAGAGAGAATATTAATCTGGGATTAATAAAGAGAGAAAATTAATCTGGGATTAATTACGACAAGAATTAATCTGGGATTAATTATCAGAGAAAGAATTAATCTGTGATTAATTGCGTCGAGAATTTATCTGGGATTAATTAGTCGAGATGAGAGAACGCGATTAATTACAAATTAATCGGTAAAATAAATTTAATAGATAAATTAGATTTTACTATTTAATTTATTTAATTGGACTAAATAATATATTAGATATATTAATTGAAATCGGATTTCAACGAGAAATTAAATTGGATTTTAATTTTAGCGAACGATTTAATTTGGAATTAATTCGCGAGCGATTTTCGTAATAATTTTACTGGGTATTATTATTATTTAATTAAATCGAATTTAATTAAGTCGCGACGGAAAATTCGTTTAATCAGGATTAAACGAACCCGAGCCCAAAAGTGTGTTGAGCAAACCCAATTGAATTTTGAATTTAAAGTGGGGTCCACTTCACTTACATCATTAGTCACCTTTGGTGATTGATATGGATGATGGGTTTTGATAGTATCTTGTAAAACACTCTTTGTGTTTTGAAAAAGATAAATTCAATTAATGATTTATTTATTATCATTATTTTCTCTTTTTCAATCAAGGCCGAATGGCCATTTTATTTTCTCTCCCTGGCAATTTTGGCCCAAATGGCCTTATTGCCTCTGCTAGGCCGAAATGGCATTAAAATATATATGCCGAATGGCCTTAGAGGTCTTTTGGTCAAATGGCCGAAAAGTTAAGAAAGGCATTAATTGCTCTCAGTCTCATTTTTGAAATATGCCAAAAGGGAAAGCAATTAATTAATCAATTTTGAATTGAAAAGAAAATGGATGCTTTCCTCTGACTTTTTGCAGTGGGCAATTGAAAAGCAATAAATGCTTGTCTGTTGCTTAAGGCAAAATATTGGCCACTGTCTTCTTGTAATTTTTGGCCGAATGAAAGAAAAGTTTTTGCTCTTTGTTTTCGTTGAGAAGGCCGAGAGCATCAAAGGCAATTGATTTGTCTTTTGAAGACGGCCGATTGCTTCCCTCTCTTTTGGGCAAATTTACTTCGTCTTGGGAGATTAAATTCATTCCATTTGTTCTTGCTAGTACATATGGGAGTCAAATGAAGGTGATATTGATATTCACCCATGAGCTTGGAAGCTTCCACATCCATGAAAAAGTTTGAACTCAACCGATCAATGTAAGTCCTCCGCAACTTATTTTTGATTTTATTCACACACGAATCACGCTTAGAGATCCCGTGGCATTTGTAGGACACTAACAGTTTCGGCAACTCTCTTCCCACTTTATATCTCTTTGTTCCTTCTGCTGGGACCCGCTTGCCCCTTCTCTCCTACTTTCTTACTTCTCAATTTTTCCATCATAGCCTTCATGAAGGCTTGAGTCGTCTCTCTTTTTTCGAGCATTCTCCATTTCCTACCGTAGGGTTTGTTCTATCTTCTCTATTCATTCGGTTATTGATGACTCTGAAAGCCTTGTGGTTTCCATCTACTACCATTGTCTTAGTGTGTTTGTTGTTTTTTATACTTCTTCCTACAGACGGTGCCAACTGTTGACGGCTATTTTTCGTTCCAAGGGTGATTTGGGAAATCAACCCCTCGAACAAACCTCCCTCATGTAGTGAATTTGTTTGGTTAGTTGGGAACCAAAGTAAACTTAGCAAGCAGACAGAAAATCACAGAGAAAACAATAGACTAACGTGGTTCGGCGGAGAGTGGCTTCAACCGACGTTCACGAGAGTAAGAAGAGTGAATTTTATTACTTGCTCGGGTCAAAACCAACTTACTCTCTCTATCACTAAGCTTTTATATCTCTCTTTACAAGCGATGAAATATCAAAATTTCTAACCCTTGAATTTTTGGCTTCAACCACTATATATAGGCTTCCAAATTTACTATTCCACCAACCCATGACGTTAGCTCATGCCACCCTGTCATCATCGCCCACGTTCCTTTTCCCCAACCACTCTGCAAACAGTAGCTCTGCTCTTTGACTCAACCACCATTTCCCATCAAATGCCCATCATTCCAACTTTTTGTCCACTGTTATACGTTCTACAAACGTGACAGCTCGTAACTCAGCCACTCCAGCACTGTTACGTCTGTCAGAATCTTTTCCCATGGAAAATCGTTGGCTTACTCTTGTCACATCAATCTTCCAGAAGCTCAAACTCTCATGTAGGACATACGTCATATACCTGTGGGTACATGATACTGAGACCTCTACCTCGGTCCCCGAGTCAGCGTGATGAGGTGGATGGTGCTGGATCAACTATTCCTTACTTCTTTAATAAGTCAGGTTAGTAGCCACGGACCACCTCGGGTCGGCTTCCACGTGTGCTCAAATGCTGTCGAATCTGATACATTTCCTTTAGGTCGGGTCAGTAGTCCAATCCTAGCTTTGTCAACTGATTTTTCTTCAGGTGTTCCTCAGTACTTCGAAATCGGACCCCTCTGTCTGACCTCTCTCTTCCTCAAAGTCCTTGGACCTTCATCATCTGCCCCGTACAAACTTCATTATACCTTTTCCCAAATTTCAAACTTTCTCGGGATTAAAAATCATCATCAACAATAATTACTCCAAACAAGTATTAAATTAAGAAGTTGAGAAAATAGAAAATAAGAGTGAGTGACTTCTTTTTGTGAGGAGCAGGTTTCGTTTGTTTAAAAACGAAGCCGAAATCAAATTCCGGACGCTCTCTCAGTTTTTAATTTTGAACTCGTACAACTAGTATTGAAATTACCATCACAATTGCAATTTAGAGTTAACAATTTATTTTGGGTAATTTATTTTAATTATTTTGTTGTTTGTAATATTGCTCACTTTGATATTGATATTTAGTACTTTATAATTAACGCACATTACGTGCTCAATAGGAAGTACCAATGTTATTAATTTAGAGAATGTGCTGTGTCATCTAATTAACACATTAAGTGCTCAATAGGATGTCTGCTGCAAGATAGCAAACCACCTATCGACACGTGGAGCAACAAATACAATATAGTTCGTCCTGGGATCAATAACTACCAAGTCTCGTAAGAAATAAGATGACAAAGCACATTCTCTAAATTACCCCTAACTAAAGAGGGAATAAATCAAACTCTAGTTGGCCAACTCCAAGCGTCCAAAAGGACCAAGGACATTCGTATAAGCTAAAAAACTAATATCTCAAAGTGTGAACATATAGTGAGCAAGAACAGTAAGAAAATAACATCTTCACTTTCACGAGCTGCAGAGCTTCGCTCATATTCCATCTTCACTGTTGTTGACCTGCCCTTTGCCGGCTAACCCCAACTCCCTCTTCAAACGGTTATTATTTTTATCTTACAAGTTAGAACCTATTTCCAAAATAGTTAAACTGAACTCCATCCAACTCAAGCCCCCATCCCTTTTCATACACAGAGAGTGTTCTTGAATCTGCATATAGAATATCATAAACATTAACATTAAGTCTGTTATGTCATACGAACTCAGACAACAACCGTTCCACAAAGCAAAGCAAGATCATAACAATAATCCATTTTCCAGCACATCAATTATCATTACCATCTAAATATTCTACATCTTCTTTGAACTAATCTTCTATCCTAGGGGTATCATAGCCATATGTGCAACTGATAGAGTGACACTTTTTTCACATCCTTATCTTGCAACACAAATATTTCTATTTATAGGGATACGAAATTTCTCAATGATAAGATTACCCATAACAACGAAGTTTCTTGAATGGAACTAGACCATCTGGTTGAAGTCCATGAAGCTCGGGCGTGACTGCCCGCCTAAAGTCTGATTGTTGGTTGATGATTGAGGCATCGGCTGCTGCTGCTGCTGAGTCTGGGGGACACCAAAGGGATGCACCGCTGGCTGGTGGGGAGGAAACTGAGGAGGTAATCCTCTGCCAAAAGTATTTCCATTTGCAGGTGGAATCTGGCCAGTAACTATCTTAAGCCGCTGCACTTCTTCCCTTAATGCTTCGTTCAAAGCTGCAGTCAACCGGGAAAGACTATTAGAAATCAGTTACCACAAAATCTTGCACTAAACCTATTTAATGCCACTTCGTCATAGAACTTAATATAAATCTAGTATTTTCATTGTCCATTTCTTTCAATTTGTTATGACTTCACAATTTAAGACATTTTGTTAACTTCAATAATGCAAATTGTTCATTAAATGGGAAAGAGATAAATTAGTCCATTTTACAAACTCCATTCTAAATAGTTGTTTAAGGCACAAGGTGCACCAAGATGCCAAGGTCCTCCTGGGGCCTAGGTGAAAGGTGCATCAAGGCGCCAAGCCTGATCAAAGTGAGACACGTGTTTATATAACTTTCTCAATTGGAATAATTCATATAAATTGTATTTAATAAATTTATCCTATAAATTTCAATTCAATAAATAAAATTAACAATATATCACATCGAAAAAAGTCATAACTTAAATAATAAAAAAAAAATCAAAGTTATCAAAGGCGTGTTTCCTAGGGTTTTTATGATTTCACGTTTTAATTTTTTAATTAAAAAAATAGATTCAATGAGTGGCGCGCCTAGGCACTTTAACAACTATGTTCTAAATGATGAATTATCAGGAAAATAATACCATCTCTAAGA
Organism: Zanthoxylum bungeanum; assembly: GCA_019454045.1. Lineage (NCBI taxonomy): Eukaryota > Viridiplantae > Streptophyta > Magnoliopsida > Sapindales > Rutaceae > Zanthoxylum > Zanthoxylum bungeanum. Next base: position 344,630 of record SKCR01030641.1, on the reverse strand, counting down.
TGTGCCTGTTGCTCCATAGCTTGTAACCGCAGTTTGAGTTCCTTATTCTCAACTGTAAGCCCACTAGTGTCTCTCTGCATCACATAGAACAACGTACATGAACCTTGATTATCTTTTTTTTATATACTTCCAATTTTGTTTTCCACTTACAATAGTTTTAATGAGTATCGTCAAATTGATACGATATTCAGAATGGTGACTAAGAAGTTCATAAAGATAAAATGGTATAATTCTAAAGTATACTGTTTTCTATGTTATTGAGCAAGGCCAGAAAAGGACCTAATCAAGAAAGAATATTTCCAAACTAAGAAAAAGCTAGTGGGAAAATAAGAATAAAGTTGGGCACCACAAGAACCATTCATAATTTCCGCACCAAACCATCGATGTAATTTGTGACAGATATTGATACCGCTTGATTGAACCATTGCTCATTTACTTTTCCAAGTATAGAATTAAGCAGAAGTCTCCATGTGCGTACACTCCATTGTCTTTCAAATAATCATATAAACATCATAAATCAAAATTATTTATTTATTTATTTGTCATGGTTCATATAATATGCCTTTTTGCACTTGTACTACAAGCTATCAAGATATGAGGTACAACTAGACATATTAATTAAAATAATGAGTAATTAATCTAAATTCTATCTTATCGTCTAGATTCTACTAAAATGAAAATGTGGTAACTACTAGACATGTTGGTAACTAATTTATCTGAAGTCAACCAAAGATCGTCCATATCAAGTAATTTCAATGGCTGCGACCAAATTGACAAATCTACCCGTCCCTTCTCACCTCGAAAATTGAGAATAAGATTCATGCAAAATAAATTGATACTGGTGATGTCTAGTGGATGGATCACTTCAGATGAGGATTAATGCAAAACGGATTATATCCAATATCTCTCAACACAGGACTCTAATACAACTTGGTCTTTCTCTAACAGCCAATTGAACGTCATGAAATGAGAGCTACAGCAACATTGCATGTAACTCCATGCTCAGCTGCAGAACCAACAAATTACTGGTCCATATTCCACAGGATCCAGAGTTCCTCAGATGAGATGCATCACAAAATTTTAAAAAACCATGGCTTATGAGAATTAAAAAAATTAACATGTAGACAGGAAGGCCCATGAAACTGGAAATATAATAACTAGTAGCAAAATAATGAGGTGCACCAAAGACCCAACAGGAAAGAAGGGTAGACCCATTGTTTAAAAAAACGGTTAGAGGCGCCGCGTTGCGGCCTTGCGACGTTGGCGCGTCGAGGCGTCCGCCTCTGGCGGGTTTTGTGTTTCACCCGCTTTGTCGGCGTGAGGCTGCCGCCTCACGACGACGAAGAAGAAATGAAGAAGAAGTAGCTGACTTTTGAAGAAATGAAGAAGAAGAAGCTGACTTTTGAAGAAATGAAGGAGGAGAAGACTCTTTGACGAAGAAATGAAGAAGAGGAAACTGACTTTTGAAGAATTGAAGAAATGAAAAAGTGGTCGTCGCAAATCTCCAGAAAATGAAGAAATGAAGAAGAAGACTCTGACTTTTGACGCAAAAGTAAGGAGCAAAAATGAAGAAATGAAAAAGGAGAAGACTCTTTGACCAAGTGCAAAACTAATAAATGTGAAACACGGTCTTGTCTATTTCTTTATTTATTTTTATTAAAAAATTAATAATCTTCTAAATATAAGTGTGTACAACTGCTTAAGACTTTTATTGTAAAGTGTGTTGGAATTTAATAAATTATTAATTATTTTCTCTTCTTTTTTTCTTTTTTTTTCTTCCTTTTTTTTTTTTTTTTTTGCAGGAAGTCGACTTTTGCTACTGCCCGTTGGATTTTGTGATTTTTGATGATATTCATGTATCAAATTGTATTTGAAAATTATTATTACTATTATCATATATATGCATGATATCAGTTACAAAATATTTCTTTATATAATTTATAAATTATTAATATCATAATCAATATTAACTGTGATATTCAAAAAAAAAAGATAATTGTGGATGATATCAAATTCATTTATTATTAACAATAAAATTACTTATTATAAATATTTAAATAAAAAAGTTACAAAAATAACCTAAGTTAAAATTATCAATTAGTACTAAATTAAATTACTAAATATTTATAATAAATTTATTATTAATCAAGAATCATCATTTCATTAAACTACAAAAATGATTTTTTTTGGCATTTGGATTGAGGCGCCCGCCTCGCCGCCTTCGCATCAAAGGCCGACCGCCTCAAGGCGTTATCCGTATTTTTGAATATTGGGTAGACTTTAGTTTCCTATTGTGGAAATATATAGACAAAACAGTCAAAACCAAAAATCTAAGAAATGACCAAAATCAGGAATACTATGCATTAAAGCATTAATCGTGCAAATTAAAGTCTCAAACATGCTTGAATTTTAAAAATCGAGCAATTGGAATGGAGTAATAGTATTGCTTTACTTTAAAAAAGCAAATGTACGCACAAGACACCCCATGCAAGAAGTAATTCCACGATTACGTAACTGTAAATTGAATAAAACACCCCCATATCGCAGAATTTTGGAATAAAGTATTTGATGCACAAAAACCTCAAGATAGTCAAACTGAAGATCACAACTGTAATTGGAGAACGAAACAAATAACAATAACAGAAAGGTTATCAAAAACCATACATATCCTCAATTCCACGTCTAAAACTTCTATATTAAAGCAAAACCTTACCTGCAACATAGTGACCTGAGCCGATAAGGTGGTCGCTTCAGTTTGTAGTGTTTGCACTTTCCTCTCTAGCTCACTTGTGTATCTTATTTTCCTCTCCTTCGATCGGGCTGCTGATTGCCTATTAGCTAAAATCCTACAGCAAAATCATTACCCCTTAGAACATTCTTTTGTATATCAAATACTTAATTAACACACATTCTTTCACATAGATAGCAAATTAATATAAAATAAATTCATCAAAGAAAACTTCGAAATAGTGGGGTAAAAAAACATTACCTTTTAGCTCGTTTGGGATCGATAAGGGCAAGCTCAGCGAGGCGATCACGATCCAAGGCCTTCTTAACACCGTCACCTAAAATAGACTCGAGCTCAAACCCATCCATTGAGTTACTATGCCTATGGTAACTTCTCTTCTCTCCCCCTCCAGCCACCGCCGCACTGTTCCCAGCACCGCCTCCGGAAGCGGGGGAAGTCAAATCCAAACTGTCGAAGAAATCGGAGTCAACGGAGAGACTGCGGAGGTGGTTGATAGGTTTAGGCTTGGGAGGGTTTTGGCTTTGGCTCTGCTCCTGGCCGTGGCTGTTGGACGAGGAGTCGTCGGAGGAATCGAGGGGCATGGGGATGCCACGTGGCGGCGTCGGATTGTGGGAGGGAAGGTCGAGGGAGGAGAGGTCGAGGGAGGAGGGGTCGAAGAGCAAGAAGTCGTCGAAGCGGAAGGAGGTGTCTGAGTGGGCCCTACGATGGTGGATCCCACGCTGCTGAGGCGTCTCCGGCATGTCGTCTATGTCTATAGCCATCGGTTGTTTGCCTGTCGTTTTGTGTTGGATTTCGTTCATTTTGGTTTACAAAACGGTGCTGTTTCACTTGTTTTTGGTGGTGGTGCGGAGGTGGTTGGGACTTAATAATTCCGCAAGTGTGGAAAGAGAGTGGTGTTTCTTCTGAGTCTCTTTTTGACTTGCTGACGGGCTTTCTTTGAAAATAGTCATTGATTTTGGGACTACAGTGTAATTAATTTAAAAAATTTTCGTTTTTTTTTTTTTTTTTTTTTTTTTTTTCCTTGAGTTTTCTTTTCTTTTCTTTTCAGGAAAACAAGGTTTTGTTTTGTTTTGTTTTTTTTTCTTTTCGAGGTCATGGTAATAAATAAATTTTGGTAATTTTTTTTTTTTTAAAAACAAAATCTTAATAAACTTAAATATATTTTGTTAAAATAATCAACATAATTGTTAATATAAAATTTTTCTAATTAATTTGATCTCTAATTCTTAAACATTAATTTTAATTGCATTTATACGTCTAGAATATTGTTAAACACAATCGATTTTTAGTAATTGACTTTATTAACATCAGAGTTAGTAAATAGTTAAATTTTAAAAAGTAGTTTGTCTATATCTAGATAAAACGGTGTTAAAAAAAAAATTGAAAGACAAAAAAATACTATTTTATCCTGATTTTTTTTTATCATATTCTGTCTGAATATCATTCTAATTATTTTGAAATCTTTATTGAGATTTTAACATATTTTACTTATAATATCATGAAATAATTTACAGTATCTTGTACTACCATCTCTTGAAATCAAGTCCCTTGAACTTCTCAAGTTTTTCATCAGTTGATGTTTTGGAGACAATGTTCGCAATCGCTAATTGTGATGCTACTTAAAAAATATATACATTTGATATTAACTTGTAAGAAATGGAGGCTTGTATAACAATATCTTCAGATAGAATTTCTTTCATTTCGGTCACTGAAATTCAACAGGATTCCGCCCACGAGATAAACTATTTATATTTCAACAAACTCATAAATCTAGCAAATAAATTTGTTTTTGGTCTCTCAGATGCAAGAATAAAAAAAGAGAATTTGATGATTATATTTTGTGTGTTTGAAATGTTTATAAATTACTTCTATTTATAGAAAATATGCAACTCTTCAAGTGTTTGTATAAAGATTTGTGTTACTTAGGTTTGAATTTAAATTAAACCTTTTATTTAGTGGAGCATCGCAACTTTACAATAAACCTTTTCCATTCAAAAAAATATTAACATTTTATTTTTTTGAAATAAAACTATTAAAAATTAAAAATTAAATTAAAATATCATAAGGCCCATCTTTTGACATTTAATATATATGTGTGTGAGCCCAATTTCAAGCTTAATGTTAAGCCGAACTCATTCTATTAATTAAACTGGCATGACACAAGTTTATATAATGAACTACTAAATAACTTAACTTTCCCATATGAGATCATTTTGTTTTTCCAATTTAAACACATATCTTATACACTTCAACTCATAATAAAAGGCAAATATATTTGTTTTTGAGCCTAAATATTCATATAGCATCATACAAAACTTTTAATTATAAATATTTGTATATTCAAGTAAAATATTTTTAAAAAACAATATGCGTCATTTTTATGAATATGTATTTCATTTGTATATATGAATGTAGGATAAGTTTTTGTTGTTTTGATGAATTTGGTGTACGGGTGAAAAGAATCTTAACCTATATAGCGTAAGTGTGATTAATAATCGGAAATATAGCGTAATCTGATGTTCGAAATCAACTTGGCCCCACTTCAAATTGACTCCATCTAAGGAAATATGGGATCCGGGCTCCCGTCGTGTAAAATTCAGATACTTGAATTTTGATCCAGTATCCCAAATTTTAAGCTTTAGAAAAAAATTGGAGAGAATTTTTTTTTTTTTTTTTCCAAATATAATTCGTAGGATCAAAATTTAATGGTTCAGATTTAACTGGAGCACCGAGCAGAACTCCAATAAAAAATTTACTGAAGCTCCCAGACTCAGGAAATTTCCCAGTAAAAATTTTTCTCCTCTGAACTATCACTCAAGGGCTTACACGTATCATCAATATGCTTTGGGAACTACCACTTTTTTTTTATTATTATCTAGTGTATTTAAAAAAAAAAAAAATGCTAACGAGTACCCTAAGAGCACTCATTAACCATATATTTTAGGAAAGTTTTCATGGGGAAAAAGAAAAAAAAATAATTAATGTTTTGATAATTTTTTACATTTCCCATAAAAATGATGTGAAAACTTTTCTAAAATAAATTATTAATAAGTGTCCTTAAGACACTCGCTAACATGACCCTTTAAAAAAAATAATTCGCAATATATATATATTCACACACCAAAAAAGTGAAATTTGACATTAAATTCAATGAATATTTATAGATTATTTAAAATAGAATTCCACATCATCCTTAATTAATATGAGATTTTTTAAGTGATTACTTTAGAGGCATAGGCTTATTTAAAATAGGATTCGAGGATGAATCCTATTTAAAGGGGGAAGAATTTATAACACCCCGATAATTCCGACGACTACTATATTATAAGCGGCATGATACATGATATAAATCATATTCAAGCATGTGTGTATGTGTGAAATTACTTTTTGGACATTTGATAAATTCCTCGTACTTTCGATACGGAACTTGTTCCAAGATTCAATCCGGACAGCCCATGGTATTTGGGCCGTAACGTTTTCATACAATCTATGATTTTTATGAATTTTATATCTTCAAAAGCTAATACCGAGACCTAAAACTTTTACGTTGAACATTTTTCCAAATTTGAATTAGAAGCAGGTTAAAAATCGTGATTTCCGTGGCTACTATAGTGAAATTCGAGAATGAACTAGAATAAGGTGATTTGGCACAGCCTTAGCCACTCATTTAATTACAAAAATCAGTCATTTTCCTATAAATAAAACACTATTCACTCATCCTATTTCCAAGCCAAAAACGTTAAGGACCATAGGAAAGCTCTCTCATTTTTCTCTTCTCCTAATGCTGTTTTTGAGTAACAAGTGATGATTCCAACCATATCTCATGCAAAATAAGTTCTTTATCCTCTTTCCAACTTCTAATTTCAGTTTTAAGCTTTAAATATAGAAGCCCCAAATTCGCATCCTATATACCATAGGGATTGAATTTTTTTTTTTTGGCCTTAATGGTATTGATTAGCATGCATTTTAAGCAGTGTCATGATAGTATAAACATGGAATAAAGCCTTTAAGTGTGTGAATGTGTTGGGGGATTTTATTTTGGGATCTGATGATACTTGAATAAATGGTTTGTGTTTGGGTTGATAATATGAGAAGAGTTTTGAATATATGTTGAAGATAGATGGTGGTGTTGAGATTACCTTGCCTATTAGCATTGGAAGAATTGGTGTAGGCCCTAAATCCGACCAGCGTCGCGATACACAACACCCAGGGTCGCGACGTGTAACAAAGAGGTGCCCTCTGCCTTGACTCTATTAGTGTGGGCGTCACGACACATATGCTTGGTGTCTCGAAGCGGAGCAGGAAGGTACTCTCTGACTTGGATCGGTCGTGAGGAAAACTCGGGTCGGTCGTGAGGAAGACTCGGGTCGGTCATGAGGAAGACTCAGGTCGGTCGTGAGGAAGACTCGGGTCGGTCGTGTCGAAGACTCGGGTCGGTGGTATGGAAGACTCGCGTCGGTGGTGTGGAAGCATTAGGTCGGTGGTGTGGAAGCCTCAGGTAGGTCATGTGAAGCCTCGGGTCGGTCGTGTAGAAGTCACGATGCTCAGCACCTGGAGTCGTGAAGCAGAACATGAAATGCTCTATACCTGAGTCTGCTAGTATAGACGTCGCGACGTTCTCGATCGACGTCACGGCGCGTAATAAAAATAGATTCATTTCATTTTTATTGCAACTTAGGATGTTTGAGGCCACCTTAGGGGTTCCGTATCAGCGCATATACACGCATTATGTCACGTTACAAGCAAAATTCATAACTTGTATACTAATTAAGTTTATCAATTATAGATCATCGCAAGAACTGCAACTTCCTTCGGCGAAACAAAGTAATGTCAACCAGATTCCAAATCAGTGAGTGGACGCTTTTCTCAAGTTGCATTTACTTGTGTTTTGAATTGAAACTTACTTTCCGCATATAGGGGGTGTTGGGGTTGGTGCTCAGAGCGCCAATCCGGGCCGTATTTATGTCTGATTCATGAATACGAACATCCCCTTATTCCATAATATTACTTATTTATGGTTGCACCTCTTGTTCTTATATACGTATTCGATCTGATTACGATTAGATTGAAACTAAATGTGGTTTAGTGATATGTATATATTAGACAAAGGCCCGATAATATATAATGCAGTACACAGTTACAAAGTTAGTTTGTAATTGACATTGGGAAGTGTCACTGCTATATGATTATTATCAAACATAGTTCCTGGTCAAGATTTCCTAACACGGGTCGGTTAGTCAAATCCGTTGAGACCAGTACATGTCGTATATCGAGACTTAGTCCGATGGTTTATCCCAATGAACCATGAGTCTAGGGAGACTCATATAGACGTGTAGGTGTTTATAGTGGATAAACACTGAACGGCTCACCGAAGATTCTTAATGGATGGTACACCAACGTCAATAAGAATCTTCTCGGGTTGAGTAGCATAGTGGTCCTTCGACTTGAGACACCACTGTGGATGTATGAGACATCCTCCACACTTAGATGGCAGTCACGTCACCGATCTATTTATATCAGACCTCCGCCTGTTCGTTGGGTGTGGATCGATCCTCAGGATATCCTGTGTGTGTCAAGATAGGATCCGTCAGTTCTGTGTGCAGAGCATAGGTAGTCCATATATATTTAGCAGTCTGTTAAATCTGTGGCCACAGTATACATCGGAAGTAAGTTCCGAGTGTTATTTAAAGATTGCTAATAAATACGTCGACGAGATAATACCTATAGAGATTTGACGTTTACATCTATATCTCTGGTATTATCCGGACACCTGTGACGGAGGGATTATACGTATGCAATGACCTCGACCTGTATGATTCAGCTAGTTTATCCGTGATCGTCATAATCTACGGGTGGATAGATTATGGACATGAAATTGGATTTCGTGACGGATATACCTGAATCTAGAGAGTCTCAATAATGAAACATACTCGTAGAGCACTAGAGCAACATTTATGAATAATGATGATTATTTATAAATCGTTTAATCGTTAAACAAAAAATACATGCGAACGGGCCGAACCGTCATTTCCTAATTAATGTGTATTTGTATTTAATATATGATATTATTAAATACACATTAATAAATAGTCAAATAAAGGTATTTGACATATATCATCAATATATGTATTTGAGATATTTAAAGTAAATATAATACATATATTTGATATATTTGTATTTAATTAATTATTTAATTATTTAATTGTTAAATGATTAATATAATTAAAATATAAATATATCACCAAATGATAAAGTTAGGAAGTGATTATAAGTTGCAATTGTTGACTTATACATTAAAGGAAATGGTTGTCAAATTGATTTTGACTTCTTAAGATATTTGTTCAAATTGTTTGAAAAATGAAAATATTTTTTTTCCTTTATTTCTTGATAATTTCGGCCATGACACTTTAAAATATAAAAGTTATATTTTTCTAAGTTGCATTTGTTGACTAAATTAAATATCTTTAAAGTTGTTTTAGATATTTAACCAAGTTGAACAAATGAAAGACAAATGAAGATGAAATTAATATTCTTGTAATTTGCCTTACCAATTTCGGCCAAGGGCTTTTTCCAAGCTTGTATATATTGTTTTTCATTTCATTTGCTTTTAACCTAATTCACTTTAACCAAAAACTCCATTAAAGGAAGGCAAAGAATGCTAGAGAGAAAAGAAAGAAAAATCAAGAAAAGCTTGGAAAATAGTAAGTATTTCCAACCTTCCATCAGAGAGTAATTTGTTCCTCTTGTTGTGGGCAACATCTTGTGATGTTCTTGAGTTTTTGTATTCTTTATTCTTTGTGTTTTTGATGGATAAATGTTTGGTGAAAGTGTAGAGCATGTATAATGGAGAAAGCTTGTGACTAGTGTAGTTATAAGTGTTCTTTTAAGGTTTTGGAAACCATGTTGCTAATCTAGAGTTGTTGACCCACTCTTAGATGACCTAGATTTGATCTTGAGTTGTTTCATTGTGTTGAGACTTTTATTGGATGGAAGAAAGATGATTGAAGTATTGGATTTAACCAATTTGGTCTAATTTGTCCAATTTGATGAAATTGAAAAATTAGGGTTCATGATCAATTCCAAATTTGGGGATTTTCATATATGTTGTGCATTTGGATGTGTATATGATGCATATAAAGTTTCATGTTCATTGGATTACATCTTGATGTGTTTTGATGCATGAAATGACAAAGTGCACAAAATGACACCTTGGAGGTGCATTCGGCCAAGGATTAGAAATTTGGGATTTTTGGTGCTTTTGGTGTTTTGATGTTTTGAACATGCTAAGTTCATCTTAGAAATGATTTAAAATCATTCAAAATTTATTAGATCAATTTCGGACTAAAATGGACTAAATACCAAGTGTAAGGGCAATTCGGTAAATTCACTTAAATATGATTTATTTGAATTTTATTTCATAATTTGATTATAGGATAATCAAATAAATATGTTTATTTAATTAATCCGAGAAAAAGTTTTTGAAATCGGAAAATTTGATTTTCCACCGCTTCCGCTGCGTTACCAGATTCTGCCCCTAAAAACCCCTACAGGGGGTTAGCCAAGTTTATTTACAGATATTTTATGAATAAGAATGCTTTAAGAAATGTTTAGAAAGATTGATTTAAAAGCATGATTTCTTTGATTTTCAGAGGCATGGGGGAAAACCCACCTTAGTTGTAACTTGACACAGATTTGGAATTGACGGACACAAATAACTTATGCATACGTAGTTCAAGAATATGGATGATAGATGAATCTAGATCCCAGATTCCGGGCTAGGGAGACGGCGAGACGTAACACCCCTAGATTCCAGATTCAGAGTCAGGGGGGTAGCATAGATCTGCACCCCCGGCTTTAGTTCAGTGGCTTGGGGGACGGCGAGACGTAACGCCCTCATATGTCCAAATTTACAGAGACAGATTTTCAGAAACAAGATTTTTATCTGATTTTCAGAAATGATAAGTTAAGAGAATTCAGTTTTCCAGAAAGAATTCAGAGGCCTACATAAAGAATTGTTTTCAAAAAGTTTTTTCAAAAATAGATTTGTTTTCAGAAAAGAAAGAATTTTTAGAAAAGGCAGCTTTTTTGAAAGATTTCAATTTTAAAACAATGGATTTCATAAAGTATTTCAGTTTTCGTTTTAAACTTTCCACTCACTAGGTCGTTCAAACGATCTAACCCCTCACTCATGATTTCTCTGTTTTGCAGGAATACCTAGAAGACAAGCTCGTGTGGATGAATACTTATGGCAGTCACTAAGGGTTGAGTCCGCCAGGTCAAGTCAGAGACACATTTCATTTTGAGCCAAGTAAAGTCACGTATCATGCACATTGTATAGTAGAGATTGTACGGGTAAAAGATTAAAGTGTCATGAATAAGTGTTGTAAAAGAGAAGTCCATTTGAGTATACAGTTGTCAGTATTAAAGAAAATTATTGATGTTGTTGTTGTCGTTGTTATTTTGGGCAACGGTCTCATGTATGAGTTTACATTTGAGTTAGAGTTGTAGTAAGGAAAGTCAGAGGCTTAGAGGGATGGATCAGTCTATCCCTTTCCAGTACCATCTCCGAGGAGGGGGATGTTACATTCCCCCGACTCTTGCGTGAAAGTTGTGATTCTCCTCTTAAAGGAGTTTGTTTTGTGAGGGGGAAATTTATTTTTCAGAAATTGCTCTTCCAAATCATCCCATGTTCTGATGGATCATGACCTAAGGTTTTGCAGCCAACTTTTTGCTTTCTTGTAACATCCCTGATCCGAGAATGCTACCGGCCGATAACAGATCCTACTGTAGCGTAAGCCACTGACGTATACAAAAGAAAACTCACTTTTACCATGATACTATACAATCACATGAATAATCACACATATAATCTTAGAACTAGCTCAAATGCATAATCATAAAAATATGTACATATACTGAAAATACTCATCATATACACTTCATCATCATATATTTGTCATACAACAAAATAAAATCACGGAAAACACAATTCTATGTGAATGTAGATCTGGTATGATGGACCTCATAGCTAGTGACTGAAACATAACTATTGTTATTGGATTATGTCTCCAAAAGTTACACATGGCTCACCAAAAGATGGATCCTGCAAAAGAAATAGAGATTGGGGGGGGGGGGGGTGAGTCCTATGGAACTCAGTGAGTGGAACTACAAGATCAAAGAAAATTGTATTAATATGGTTGGGTAAAATCATCTTAAATTTAAATCATTTTTTGAAATCTTTTGCTTGAAAACTGATTCTTTTTCTTTCAAACTTTGAGAAATTTTTTTCTGAAACATCTTCTATTTAAAATCTCTGGAACTGTAGAAAACCTGACGCATGTGGACGTTAAGTATCGCCATCCCCCATATGCCTAACTAATGGTCTTGAGGATTTACGTATCGCCGTCCCCAAGCCACTGAACTAGAGCCAGAAGTGCTGATCCATGCTACTACTTAACCTTGAAACTAGGGTTTATGGGTGTTACGTATCGCCATCCCCCTAGCCCTGAACTAGGATCTAGAGGCATCAATCATCCCCAGTCTTGAACTACGTCTGCACACGTTCTCTGTCCGTTAATTCCATAAATTACATACTAAGGTGGGTTTTTTCCCCATACCTCCAAAAATCATAAACTCAAGTTTTGAAAAATTATCTCTTACTAAATCATACCTCAAAACATTCTCATTAATAAATTAATCTGAAAATCATTTTGGCTAATGCCATAAAGCATTTAAAATAAGTCTCGAGTCCAAAACGATAAATAAATCTCAACTTGAAAAGAAAAGTCCACTCACAGATTTTGAAGTTTGAGTAATTCCACTCACGTCGCCGAGAGAGATCGAGGCTCCTGTCGAGTATCTATATTTGGTAAAATTAAATAGAAATATGAGTTGTAAAATATAATTCAAAATTGAACTAGGATTCCTTATTACGATTAAACTATCATCACAATAAGCTGTACACGTGTGTCTCTATATTGGTATGAGTCCCTTAGGGTGTCCTATAACCTCTTGAATAAAATGGGAATGGATAACTAAGTTTTGTACAAAAAAATGAACACGCATCGCGATGCCCACCTTGGTTGGGTTGAGGCATAGAGAAACCTTTGTTACTCGTCTCGACGTTGGGTGCCAAACATCGTGACTCCCATCCGCGACGCGACGCTAGAAGGCACGCGTCGCAACTCCCACACAGTAGAACAAAAACAGAGGCTTCTGGTTTGATTTGCATCACGAGGCTCGAAAGTCAGAACTAAAATAGAGGCTCTACCTTGTTACGCGTTGCGACACTAACCCAATGGAGTCACGACGCTCGGCTATTCCCAGGGCCAATTTTCACCTCTTCAATGATCAAGTTCATAATTTCCATTCTTAAAAAACCAAAAGTAATTTTAAACACTAAATTTACTATCATGCTAAGTTCCTATCATCCCAACATCACCAAATTCTATTATCCTTACTTAGTGCTTCAACTAGGGTGACATACCTAGAATTACCCAAACATGAACTTCTCAACACAACAATCATCAATAATCACACTACTTTCAATCAAAAACACACTACAAACATTACTTTCTCACCATTCCAAAATTCCAAGATTTGGGTAAAGTATTCTCACCTTATTTCAAATGTTTTCCTTACCAATAGAGTCTATAATCTTCATTTTTCTCTTTGGCTTAGATTGGGGTAAATTGATCTAGATTATCTTGAAAATTTTGAGAGAAAGAAGTGAAAATTCTTCTCATTTTTGTTGTTCATGAATTTCAGCCAATGGGGGTATATGGAGAGTTATTATTTTCTTTCCTCCATTTGTCCTTAATTTGTTTAGATATTTAAAGAAAGTCTTTGAAGTCTTGGGAATTTTCTAGAGAAATTGAGGACTTTGACTTAAATTTCTAATTCTTGTTGGGCTTGGATTTTATTATTTTAAATTTTTGAAAAAATTTATGGCCATCCAAATCTAGAACACTTAGGCCCAATAAACCAACACTAGGCTCATTGGTCTCTAACTCGTTTCCAAGAATTTTCGCTATAATTCGGATAAAAATTTTCTATGTCACCCAGTCCTAATAGTAGTTGAACATAGGAAATTTGAGTCGTTATATTTATCCTTTAAAGAAAAGGGAAAAAACTTAAGTCGAATTATATTCATGCTATAATTTTGGTTTGTGCAAGTATTACAAACCTCTACAAATCTCTTAAATGCTGATAAAGATTTTCTGATTTTAGACTATGGAATGTGGGTAAATGTTGGATGATACTTGGTTTAAAATTGAAACGTAAGGCATTTGGGGGAAAACAATACAAGATAGCGATCCAGTGGTAGTGGGATTCATGACTGTACACATGAACTGCAGGCTAAAAAATAGACTAGAGACTATACTCATGAACTGTAAACTTTTATAACATGGACTGAAACATAGAAATCGTAAATTGAAAAAAACGTAAACATAAACTAATATGGGTATTGGTTTATGCATATAATGCTGGCATGGAATTCATTATCTATTTTAAAAAATATATATGAACCTTATCCAAATGGATTTCCTGACTAGTACTTCTAAAATGGGAACACACAAATTGAAAACGTAGATCATAAACTTGTGCCGTGTTAGCACAAATTTAAAACGTAAATTGAAATCGTATATACATGACTTGGGGAAACATAAGCTGAAAACGTGCATACTTATCTTGCGAAAACATGATTCATAAATATGTATACATGAACTGCAAACTTGCAAAACATATATTGTAAACACAAATATAACTTGCAAAAATGAGATATAACTCATATATCATAAATCGTGTGTAACACCCGATGATCTCAACTACTATTACATTGTGGGACGTATGATACATAATATAAATCATGTACGAACGCGTATATACTCATGAAATGACCTTTTGGATATTTGGCGAATTCCTCGCAGTTCCGATACAGAATTCATTCCAAGATTAAATCCGAACAGTCTATGATATTTGTGTTGTAACTTTTTCATACGATATCCGATGTTTACGAACCTTATATAGTCAGAAATCTAAGATCGGGACCTACAACTTTTGCATTGAATATTTTTCCAAAATAAGATCAGAAATAGCTCAAAAATACAGCTCAAATATTCGGATGAATAGTACCTACGGACCTATCTAGAAAATTATATATTTCTCTCCAAAATTCTGATTTTTCTTCAAATTAAAACATTACCAATTATCCAAATCAGTCCCCAGTATAAATAAGGGTCGCTATTCATACATCACTAAAAAAATGGAAAGAAGAGAAATCGTGGGAGAAAAAAGAAGAAAAATAATAAAAGAAGGTAGAAAATGAGGGAGAATGTCATTTTCTTTTCAAACCCAATGAAGAGCATATGAAAAGCAACCTACAACAAGCCAATAAGAGAAATAACAATCTTAGAAGGCTTGGAGGATGAAGAAAATCAAATAAGTTGAAGTAAAGAAATTTGACTCAAGACTTAAGTTATGGTATTTTTATAAGATGATTTCATGTTAGTGTGATTGGCATGTTAGTGATTGCATTAAGGTGGATGATCAACTAGGAAATGGATTTTGTATTACGAAATGGTCCAATTTATTAATGCTAAGTATTGAGTTAAGTTGGAGTTATGAGATTAAAAAGTTAATTTGATGATGGAGTGTTGGTTTAGCATGCTTGAATATTGAAGTTTAAAGAATAGTTTGTGTAATGGCTGTAGTGTAGAAGTGTTGGGAATACATTTGGGCAATTATACATTGTACAATCATGTGAGGCCCTTGAAAATTGGCTTAGCGCCACGACGCCCAGCGCCTAGCAACGCGAAGCGTATGAATCAGAAGCTCATTGTCTCGGGCCTGATTGGGGGAGTGTCGCGTTGCTCAGTTGGGCGTCGCGGCGCGTATGAATTAGAGGCTCATTGTCTCGGGCCTGATTATGGGAGCGTCGCGTTGCTCAGCATTTGGCGTCACAATGGGTAATGAGCAGAGGCTCTGCCTCGGGTCTGATCAGGTGGATGTTGTGACGCGTAGTGTTTGGCGTCACGATGCAGAGCAGAGTATGCTTTCTACCTATGACTGTTTGCATGGTCCCCGAGACGTGCCAGACGTGGCGTCGCAAAACGATCAGAAATAGTTTTATATTATTACAGTTTCATCCTAAATAATAAAGGCCATCTTTAGGGTTTTGTATCAGCCCATATGCACGCAATATATCATGTCACAGACATAGAACATCGTATAGCTACAATAGTTTCGAAGCATATTCCACGATTTATATTCTAATTAAGTTACCCATTAAAAGTCATCACAAGAACCACAAATTCCTTCGGCAAAGTAAAGTAATGCTATCTTTTTCTCAAACTGATTTTATTTAAAAAAATTTGATGTGAGACTTACTTTTAAAGCACATAGGATGTTAGCTAAAGTTTTATTTCAGTTGTTTTACGATTGATGATGTTTTAGAAAGATTGTTTTCAAAAAACTTGAGTTTTATGATTTTCAAGGTATGAGGGAAAAACCCACCTCAAATGTAACTTGGTACCGATATGGAATTGACAGATACAGATATTATGTGCACACGCGGTATAGGACTAGGGATGACATATGCCCATAGATCCTAGATTCAGATTCTGGAGGGTAGCATAGATCCACATCCTGACTCTAGATTTGTGGCTTGAGGGATGATACGTAATGCCCCAAGACCACCAGATTTCAGGGCTAATGGGACAGCGATACGTAAAGCCCCAATGTCATGAATTTGCACACTTAGCTCTAGTTCAGTGGCTTGGGGGACAATGATACATAACTCCTCAAGACCACTAGTTTAGGCGTATGAGAGGACGACGATATGTAATGCCCCATGCATCAAGTTTTTAGCATATAGTCAGAAATAAGTTTTCAGAGATAGATTTTTTCAGAGACATGGTTTTCAGAATAACGGTTTTATAAAAGAACTTTTACAAGAAACAATTTTATAAGAAAATCAAAGTTTTACAGAAAGAAAGGTTTTTAGAAAGTTTCACATAAATAGGTTTGAAATAGTTTTCAGAAGAGACCGTTTTCTTATTTCAGTTTAAAATCAATGGATTCCATAAGTATTTTAGTTTTCAGTTTTAAAACTGTCCACTCACTAGGCCGTTCAAACGATCTAACCCCTACTACTCCCAGTTTCTTTATTTGGCAGGATACCCGAAGGATGAGCTCAAGAGGTTGGATACTGATGGAAGTCACTAAGGTGTGGAGTCCACCAAGTCAATTCAGAGAGAGAGAGTATAGTCAGAGTCACAATAAATCATGTTCAAGTCTTTATATTGAGTAAATGTGTCCATAAGTAAAGTCGTGATTTGTATTGTTATAGAGTAAATTGTTATGAGCGTTGAGTTGCATTTCGTATTATTGAGTTGGGCAATGGTCTCATATATGAGTTTCTATTTGAGATGAGTTTAGTAATGTAGATCATAGTCAGAAATTCAGAGCCTTAGGGGGATAGGTCAACATATTCCCTACCGGTAACATCCCTGGGAGAGGGATGTTATATCGTGCTTCATAAATCATAGTATATATGTGTAGGGGTTTTTAGGGGGTGAATCCGGTAACGCAGCGGAAGCGGTGAAAATCCGATTTTCAGATTTCAAAACTTTTTCTCGGATTAATTAAATAAACATATTTATTTAATATTCCAATAATCAAATTATGAAAATAAATTCAATAAAACAATTTTAAGTGAATTTACCGAAATGCCCTTGCTTTGTATTTTTGTTCATTTTAGTCCGAAATTGATCAAATCAATTTTGAATGATTCTAAATCATTTCTAAGATGAAATTAGCATGTTCAAAACATCAAAACACCAAAGCAACCAAAATCCCCAAATTCTCACATCAAGGCCGAGAGCCTCACTAAGGTTCCAATTGGAACACTTTGTCATTTCATGCATCAAAACACATCAAGATGTAATCCAATGAACATGAAACTTTATATGCATCATATACACACACAAATACACAACATATATGAAAAGCCCAAATTTGGAATTGGTCATGAACCCTTATTTTTCAATTTCCACAAATTGGACAAATTAGACCAAATACATTAAATCAATTACTTCAATCATCATTCTTACATCCAATCCAAGTCTCAACAAAATGAAACAACTCAAGATCAAATCTAGGTCATTTAAGAGTGGGTCAATAACTCTAGATTAGCAACATGGTTTCCAAAACCTTAAAAGAATAGTTATAACTACAATAGTTACAAGCTTTCTTCATCACACATGCTCAACACTTTCAACCAAATTTCCATCATAAAAAACACAAGAAATAATGAAAAGAATAACTTAAGAACATCACAAGATGTTGCCTAGATCCTAAGGAACAAATTCCTTTCTAATAGTAAGTTTGAAAAACTTACAAAATCCAAGCTTTTCTTTGAGTTTTTCCTTTTTCTTCTTCACTTGCTTTCTTTGTTTTCTTTAATGGTGTTTCTTGTAAAGTGTATTAGGTTATTATGAAATGAAAAAATGAAAACAATATATACTTGTGCACAAATGGCCTTTGGCCGAAATTCACAAAAATATATCAAAGATTTTTCATTTCAATTTCATTTTAAAATTATGTTATCAACTTGCATAAATATCTTAATACAACTTTATTAGATATTTATTTAAGTCAACAAAAGCAACTAACATCATTTACTTTAAATATCCTAATGTAAGATATTTATATTTTAATTAATTTAATCATTTAACAATTAAATAATCAATTAATTAATCAAATACAAATATATTAAATATATGTATAATATTTACATTAAATATTAAAAACATATATTCATATAGGATATAAGTCAAATAACTCATTTTGACTATTAATTAATGTGTATTTAAATTAATCAAGTATTAAATGTAAATACACAATAATTAGGCAAATGACTATCTAGTCCCTTTAGCACGAATCTTGCGTTTAACCTTTAAACGACTTTATAAATAATCAATATTATTTATTAATGTTGCTCTAGTGCTCTACGAGTATGTTTCATTATTGAGACTCTCTAGATTCAGGTATATCCGTCACGAAATCTAATTTCGTGTCCATAATTTATCCACCCGTAGATTATGACGATCACGGATAATCTCGCTGAACCATACAGGTCGAGGTCATGGCAAATGTATAATTCCTCCGTCACAGGTATCCGGATAAATCCCAGAGATATATATGTAAACGTCAAATCTCTATCGGGATTATCCAATCGACTATTCTATTAGCAATCTCAAAAGAATGTTTAGAACTAGCTTCTAAACTTACCACGGGCCCATGGTTTTATCTGATTGCTAATCATATGGACTACCTATGCTCTGATACACAGAACTGACGGATCCTATCTTGATACACATAGGACACCCTGAGGATCTATCTACACCCAACGAACAAGCGGAGGTCTGATCTAAATAGATCGGTGACGTGACTGCCGTCTAAGTGTAGAAGATGTCTCATGTGCCCACAATGGCATCTCAAGTCTAAGAATCACAAGTGCTACTCAACCCAAGAAGATTCTTATTGACGCTGGTGTACCATCCATTAAGAATCTTCGGTAGTCGTTCAGTGTTTATCCGCTATAAACACCTACACGTCTATACTAGTCTCCAAGACTTATGGTTCATTGAGAAACCATTGGAATCATATATTCCAGTATACGACATGTACCGGTCTCAACGGGTTTACTATACTGACCAAGTAGTGTAAACCTTGACCAGGAACTGTCTGAGAATGACAACGTCATGATACTTCTCAATGTCCGTTGCGACGCTTTTGCAACTGTATCATGACTAATCATTCTAGGGTCATTACGTCTTTACCATATAGAAAGATAGATTATATTATAGAAACTGCATATATTATTCATAATAATAATGTTTTACAGAAGTATTTAACATAAATACAACCGGGAATTGGCGCTCTGAGCACCAACCCCAACAAAATCTCCCACTTGCTCTAGTGCCAATATCAATTATATCTAATACCCATCGACTCCACGTGTTTATCAAACAATTTCGGAGGTATGGCCTTCGTTAGCGGGTCTGCTACATTATCTTCACTCGTTACCTACCTGCACATGACAATATCCCCTCGCGACACGATCTCTCGAATGATGTGGTACTTGCGTTCCACATGCTTCGACTTCTGATGCGCCCTCGGTTCCTTTGCTTGCGCAATGGCTCCAGTATTATCACAGTATAACGGAATCGTATTCTCGATACTTGGGACAACTCCCAATTCTGTGATAAAGTTCTTTATCCACACAGCCTCTTTTGCAGCTTCAGAAGCTGCAATATATTCCGCCTCAGTGGTGGAATCAGCTGTCGATCCCTGTTTGGAACTCTTCCAACAAACTGCACCTCCGTTAAGGGTAAAGACAAATCCAGATGTAGACTTTCTATCATCGGGATCCGATTGAAAATCGGAGTCTTTATACCCATTAACCTGCAGTTCGTTTCCTTCATAAACTATTAACTTATCCTTAGTACCTTTAAGATACTTTAGGATATGTTTAATGGCCATCCAATGGTCATTACCTGGATTGGACTGATATCGACTAGTTATGCTAACAGCGAAACTGATATCAGGCCTCGTACATAACATGGCATACATTATGCTACCCAAACATGAAGCATAAGGTTGGTTAGACATTCTAACCTTTTCATCTTCTGTTTGTGGACACATCTTCTTAGAAAGATGAATCCCATGTCTGAACGGTATGTTTGCTGTCTTACAGTTACCAAAGCTATACCGTTCCAAGATCTTGTCTACGTACGTTGATTGGGATAACCCAATCAGCCTCCTTTGTCTATCTCTATAGAGTTTTATCCCTAAAACATATGAAGCTTCTCCCAGGTCCTTCATGGAGAAATTATTACAGAGGTACGCTTTTACGCTTTGTAACATACCTAAATCATTCCCAATGATTAGGATGTCATCAACATATAGGACTAAAAATACGACCATGCTCCCACTGGCCTTCTGATACACACAGGATTCTTCCGAATTCTTGAGAAAACCAGACGATCTAATAATCTCATCGAATCGAAGATTCCAACTTCGTGAAGCTTGTTTAAGTCCATAAATGGACTTCTTAAGCTTACATACCATACCCGAGGTTTCGCTGGACGTGAAACCTTCCGGCTGTTCCATATAGATTTCTTCATCAAGAAATCCATTTAGAAAAGCCGTTTTGACATCCATTTGCCAAATCTCGTAGTCATGATACGCAGCTATAGAAAGCAAAATCCGGATAGACTTAAGCATTGCTACCGGCGAAAAAGTTTCATCGTAGTCGACGCCAGGTCGCTGCGTGTAACCTTTTGCTACCAGTCGGGCCTTGTAAGTTTCAACCTTACCGTCAGGCCCGCGCTTCCTCTTGTAAACCCATTTACAACCAATGAACAATTCCTTCGGGAAGCGGAATCAAGTCCCAAACTTGATTTTCATGCATTGAGTCTATCTCGGATTTCATGGCACTTTGCCATTTCACGGAGTCGATGTCCAACATCGATTCTCTATAGGTGAAAGGATCTGTCTCTTCAACTAAGAGAACATCCAGACTCTTTTCTTGTATCAAATACAAGCAGGTTCAGGAGGTCTAGATACCATTTCCGACCTACGGAGTGTGTGTTGAAGGTTCTTCATCTACTTGAACTTCAGGTTCCTCCGTTGGTCGTTGTTTTCAGGTTGGACTTCATCAAGCTCAACCTGTCTATGATTACCACCTTCTGACAAAAATCCTACTTCTAGAAATTTTGCGAAGCGAGCTACAAACACATTTCGATGCTCGGTATCATAGAACAGATATCCCCTCGTATTCGAAGGATATCCAACAAACCTAAACTTTTGCCCTCGAGGCGAAAGCTTATCTTGCTGAGTCACCCTAACATAGGCATGACAACCCCAAACCTTAATATAATTAAGATTTGGTCTCCTACCGAAACATATCTGATACGGTGTCGTAGGACAGCCTTTGAAGGAATCTTATTCAAAAGATGTGCGGCTGTTAAGAGAGAGTAACCCCATAAGTAATAGGGCAAATCTGTGAAACTCAACATCGATCGGACCATATCCAATAAAGTCCGATTTCTCATTTCAGATACACCATTGTGCTGTGGTGTACCTGGAGGAGTATATTGAGCGAGAATCCCATTCTCCTTCATATAATCCATGAACTCACCACTCATATATTCGCCGCCTCGATCTGATCGAAGGCATTTAATATATTTACCAGTTTGTTTTTCTACTTCATTTCGGAACTCTTTGAACTTTTCAAAGGTTTCCGATTTATGTCGCATCAAATACACATAACCGTACCGTGATAAATCATCGGTAAAGGTAACGAAGTACGAATAACCACTGTGAGCAGTTTGACTTAGTGGACCACATACATCAGAATGTACGAGTTCCAGTAAATTAGTGGCGCGGTGTCCAACACCAGAAAATGGGGCTTTGGTCATCTTACTCTGAATACAGGATTCACAAGTTGGATAGGATTCAATGGTAAGATCTGATATCAAACCATTCCTAACCATTGGGTAAGGCGTTTAACGCCAATGTGACCAAGTCTCATATGCCAAATTCAATATTATTAATTACAGGTAATCTACGTTTATTAACTCCAGTATTTAATATATCTTTTGAAGTTTGCAATGTATAATGACCATGCTGGTTTGGACAACAAATGATCTGAATATTATTTTTATCATATAAATACAAAGAACTATTCTTAATTAATACAAAAGCCTTCTGTATCTAATACAAAAAGTGATATAATATTAGCGACACATCCCGGTACAAAATGACAGTCATATAACAAAAGTGTCCCATTCGGCAATGAGATCTCGCATACTCCACTGCAACTGCATCCAAAGAGTCTCCACTCCTGAATCGCAACTGCATCTCTCCAGGCTTCAGTTTCCTACTTTCCTTCAGCACCTGCAACGAATTGCAAATGTGAATGGGACAAACAGAATCTAAAATCCAGCTAGATGTAACGGCTTCACAAGCCAAAGATAAATCAATAACTGGAAAAATAAAAGTACCTGATGTAGAAGCTCTGTCTCTCTCACTTAGGCAATGTAATCAGGACAGTTCCTTTTCCAGTCGACTTTACCGCAGTGGTGGCATTTGTCTTCAGAAGCCCTTTTGGGCTTTGCAATCTTCGCCTGTTGTTGAGGACCAAAAGCCTTCTTCTTCTTCTTGCCTTTCTTGTTCTTTCCCTTGGACCATCATTGGGAAGAAGCCGAAAGAGAAGTAGTTCTAGGAGGGCGAGTCGGTACTCCCTTATTAAGGTCCTCTTCTGCCGTGAGCAACATCCTATGAGCTCCTGGTAGGTACAGACAGTCAGTGCATTGATGTTGAAGTACATCACGAACTGGCGAGATGAAGCTGGTAGTGAACCAAGAATGACACTCCTACCGAGAATGTCATTCAAGATGAGATTATGTTGCCTCAATTGATCGATCAAATCGATCATCTCAAGAACATGTGGGCTAACACTCTGCCCCTCATCCAGACGCGCATGGAACAGTTCCATGGCGACTTTGTGAACAATCACTTGTTCCTGGTTCTCAAGCGATTGTCTCAATCGCGTCATCATACTATAGGAATCTAGCATACCATAGTACTGTTGCTTGAGTTTCGGAGACAGTGAACTAAGGATGTATGATTAACCCTTAAATCATCATCCTTCCAAGTTTCAAAAACTTGGCGTTCCTCCTCCGAAGCATCCGCACCCACTGCAAGGGGCAACGGACCCTCAAGAACATAACCCAGCTTTTCGGAATCGAGGACAATCCTCAAATCCAATTCCCAGTCTGCAAAGTTCTCAGCGCCTTTCAGTTTGTTCGCATCAAGCATACGCGCAAACTGATTTGTGGATTGTGCCGCCATCGCCAATCTATCATATAGATCACGAAAAACGGTTAGCAGAAATAAAGCAATTTCATATAATATCAAAAGCATAAACTAGATCATGGATTTTTAATCTAATATGCCCCTCCCACTAATCATGCAATACTGTAATCCCAAAACAGAATACAAATATTTAATAATTAAATTAAATACTAATAGTGAAAAGTGGATCCCGTGAATATATTTCGGCTCACAGCAGAGGCACGGTCTCGCCTACGTATATTCATCAGGTAGACAACTCATTTGTCAATCATTCATTAATGACTCCTAAGTATCCGGTCCTGGCCGTTTCTCGTTGTCGCTGTGAAGGCAGGCCCACAAGGAGACGTACCAAGGTTAAACTCGTCAATGAAAAACTCAAGTTACTTACGTAATCCTGACAGCTAGGGCACGTTCAGAATTCTGCTTTTACTTGAATTTACCTAGTATCTAATATACATCCGGTATAAATAAATCTTTATCGGCTACATCCTCACAGCAGAGGCACGGTCTCGGATGTAGTCACAAAGAAGTATTCATAAACCGTATTGACAAGACGGACCATAGAACATACATCAAATACATAATTACATTCAAACCTTATTAATTAGGGATTTTCCGCTAAGTGTCATACACCCTAAATCTAACCAATTTAGATCCTAATAAGCATGCATAAAGTCAAGAAAACATGATTAAACATTGATTCAATGAAGGCTAATCATTTTAGGTGGCCTAGAATGACTAGCTCTGATACCATTTTGTAGGGGTTTTTAGGGGGTGAATCCGGTAACGCAGCGGAAGCGGTGAAAATCCGATTTTCAGATTTCAAAACTTTTTCTCGGATTAATTAAATAAACATATTTATTTAATATTCCAATAATCAAATTATGAAAATAAATTCAATAAAACAATTTTAAGTGAATTTACCGAAATGCCCTTGCTTTGTATTTTTGTTCATTTTAGTCCGAAATTGATCAAATCAATTTTGAATGATTCTAAATCATTTCTAAGATGAACTTAGCATGTTCAAAACATCAAAACACCAAAGCAACCAAAATCCCCAAATTTCACATCAAGGCCGAGAGCCTCACTAAGGTTCCAATTGGAACACTTTGTCATTTCATGCATCAAAACACATCAAGATGTAATCCAATGAACATGAAACTTTATATGCATCATATACACACACAAATACACAACATATATGAAAAGCCCCAATTTGGAATTGGTCATGAACCCTAATTTTTCAATTTCCACAAATTGGACAAATTAGACCAAATACATTAAATCAATTACTTCAATCATCATTCTTACATCCAATCCAAGTCTCAACACAAAATGAAACAACTCAAGATCAAATCTAGGTCATTAAGAGTGGGTCAATAACTCTAGATTAGCAACATGGTTTCCAAAACCTTAAAAGAATAGTTATAACTACAATAGTTACAAGCTTTCTTCATCCACATGCTCAACACTTTCAACCAAATTTCCATCATAAAAAACACAAGAAATAATGAAAGAATAACTTAAGAACATCACAAGATGTTGCCTAGATCCTAAGGAACAAATTCCTTTCTAATAGTAAGTTTGAAAAACTTACAAAATCCAAGCTTTTCTTTGAGTTTTCCTTTTTCTTCTTCACTTGCTTTCTTTGTTTTCTTTAATGGTTGTTTCTTGTAAAGTGTATTAGGTTATTATGAAATGAAAAAATGAAAACAATATATACTTGTGCACAAATGGCCTTTGGCCGAAATTCACAAAAATATATCAAGGATTTTCATTTCAATTTCATTTCAAAATTATGTTATCAACTTGCATAAATATCTTAATACAACTTTATTAGATATTTATTTAAGTCAACAAAAGCAACTAACATCATTTACTTTAAATATCCTAATGTAAGATATTTATATTTTAATTAATTTAATCATTTAACAATTAAATAATCAATTAATTAATCAAATACAAATATATTAAATATATGTATAATATTTACATTAAATATTAAAAACATATATTCATTTAGGATAAGTCAAATAACTCATTTTGACTATTAATTAATGTGTATTTAAATAATCAAGTATTAAATGTAAATACACATAATTAGGCAAATGACTATCTAGTCCCTTTAGCACGAATCTTGCGTTTAACCTTTAAACGACTTTATAAATAATCAATATTATTTATTAATGTTGCTCTAGTGCTCTACGAGTATGTTTCATTATTGAGACTTCTAGATTCAGGTATATCCGTCACGAAATCTAATTTCGTGTCCATAATTTATCCACCCGTAGATTATGACGATCACGGATAATCTCGCTGAACCATACAGGTCGAGGTCATGGCAAATGTATAATTCCTCCGTCACAGGTATCCGGATAAATCCCAGAGATATAGATGTAAACGTCAAATCTCTATCGGGATTATCCAATCGACTATTCTATTAGCAATCTCAAAAGAATGTTTAGAACTAGCTTCTAAACTTTACCACGGGCCCATGGTTTTATCTGATTGCTAATCATATGGACTACCTATGCTCTGATACACAGAACTGACGGATCCTATCTTGATACACATAGGACACCCTGAGGATCTATCTACACCCAACGAACAAGCGGAGGTCTGATCTAAATAGATCGGTGACGTGACGTGACTGCCGTCTAAGTGTAGAAGATGTCTCATGTGCCCACAATGGCATCTCAAGTCTAAGAATCACAAGTGCTACTCACCCAAGAAGATTCTTATTGACGCTGGTGTACCATCCATTAAGAATCTTCAGTGAGTCGTTCAGTGTTTATCCGCTATAAACACCTACACGTCTATACTAGTCTCCAAGACTTATGGTTCATGAGAGAAACCATTGGAATCATATATTCCAGTATACGACATGTACCGGTCTCAACGGTTTACTATACTGACCAAGTAGTGTAAACCTTGACCAGGAACTGTCTGAGAATGACAACGTCATGATACTTCTCAATGTCCGTTGCGACGCTTTTGCAATTGTATCATGACTAATCATTCTAGGGTCATTACGTCTTTACCATATAGAAAGATAGATTATATTATAGAAACTGCATATATTATTCATAATAATAATGTTTTACAGAAGTATTTAACATAAATACAACCGGGAATTGGCGCTCTGAGCACCAACCCCAACAATATGTTGTAAGTAAAGTACACCATAATGTAAATAACATGATAAATATGAAATCATTCACTCACAGAACTGACATCCTAATACCCGTGTGCTCGAATGGAACCGAAAGGATCCTGCTACGTGGAATTTATCATGTGATCAAGTACAGTTAGCATAATTAAACAATCTAATCATTCAAAATCATGAGAAATGGACATGGGTCAGAAATGGGTTTCAACCCTCCCTAGCTTGAGAAATCCATGCTAAAATGCAAAACAAATGCTAAAATTGAAGTAAATAAACTTACTTCGTTTTATGCTTGCAAAAATACATAAGAAACTCAGTCAGAAATGGTGGAAAGAAGGAGAGAGAGCTGAGAGACAAGAGGGAGAGGGAGGAAGAAATGAAGAAGAAATTGAGGGGAAATAGTAATTTAATATTACTGAGTTGACTGATACGTCAGTATCAACACCAGAATGCCGATTCTAGAATGGATATCATGGTACAAGGTCACAAGTATACCAATTCCAGTAGCTATGTCAAGAGATCTCGTCCACCGGTATGCCGGTATTGTGACTGTTGATTTCTATTAAGGTCCCAAGATCAATAATAAGCATGAATCAAGTGCGAATACAAATCGAAGAAGTTGCGGAATACTCACATCGATCAGTTGAGTGACGCGACAAGCAACGAAAATAAATTTTCTGCATCATCACTGTCACGACAGTAGCAGTTTCTACTCACTGGTTTTGGCTCGGTTTTGGCCCTTCGTCAAGCTCCAAGCTTCGTCGAATGGTTCCCGGCTCATGGGTGGACTTCCCTATCACCTTCGCATGTCTCGTAAGTGTGCTAGCACTTGAGATTTTGCCATAAAATCCCACTCTGGCTTCCCTCACTGCTCGGCATTTTGGAGAAAAATAGTGAGCATATGCCCATTGGGCGTGAATGGTGAGAGATGAGAGAAAGAGAGAATTGTCTTAAGTTTGATTCCAAATTTGTGTATCTTATACACACATTTGAATTTCAAATGCATTTGGAATGAATTTGGCCTTTCAAAAGTCAAACAATTAAAGGCTCCAACCACTTCCATCACTCAATCACAAGTTGTCAAGTCACATCACTCAAAGTGACAAGTGATTTGACGCTTGATGCGACTAATGATTTGACGCTTTATTTGACTTGCGTGCCGCACTCGAATTCGAAATGCGAATGCGCTCGCAAATAATCTCGGGCTCGGGTTCGCTAATTCCAAATTAACGAATTTTTCCATTGCGTCGTAATTAAATGATTACGCCTAGCGAAATCACTATTCACGTCGCTAACGAAATTAATTCTAAATTAACTCGTTCGCCCGACTTAAAATCTAATTTTAATTCCGCGTCGAAATCCAATTCCGTTTAATATATCAAATATATTAATTTATCGATTAATTCCAAATTAATCGTTATCTCTCTTTAATTGATATTTTATCCCAGATAAAATATCTCAGCGATTAATCCCAGATTAATTTTCTCTCTCTTCTTAATAATCCCATATTAATTTAAAGTGCGAGTCATACGTCATCGGTGAATCTTTGGGAAGCGACCCATGAGATCCCCGGATATATTGGCAGTAAATTCGGTCGTAGGACTATCCGAACACGTAAGTACCTCGTACTACGTTTATACCGATTTACAAGACAAGGTTGGCTTCTAGCAAAGCGCCATGCCTTGACAATTCTCCGGAAATATCCTTACAGGAATAAAGGATCTGTATCAGGCGTAGTATACGTAGTATTGCGTATTTCTGTCCAGTATCGAATGACAGTGCTAGGCCGGGGCTGGAATTGTGTCTGCCCCGTACGAAGCACATGTCAGATGTCTGGTGACTAGTCTCTATAATCGGATATACATGACCTAGTCATAATATCCCGATAACTGCAGCTTAAGAGAACCAGTCCCGTATCCTACGTGACCATCATCTCCATATGACTGGAGTGACACTTCCGTCTTGACATCACACCAACACACACTACGATTCTCAATATACCCAGTATTGGCGTACACAGAACTGTTTAAAGCCCTGGACGACCGCAACCAAAGTATATTGATTGTCACAAGTATTAGCGGTGTAAGTCTCAGGTTAAGACCAAATACACCTACCCTGATTTCGGACTTCCATAGACACATAGTCATACTACCAATGGAATTCCAAGGGGGTCTTATCCAGAACGAAGCTGTTTCCTGTACCATCGGTAAAACACAACCTCATATTACACTTTCATGCGTATCATATACCCAAATATATGAGAACTATGTCGTTGTGCCCTCACAACGCGCACAAGTGTAATACTAGTCTTTTACGTATTTATCGATGTCCAATCTCGATAATATTCTGACTAGGGATATTTAATGATTTATCCTTCGTGGACTGATACTGTCTCATATCATTCTCCGTCCAGGAACAAATCACAAGGACCTCTCATCATTTATACATCTAGGTGATCTAATCACAAATGATAAGAGTGCAATCTCCTTTATCACATAGTTAATTTGTACAACAACACAATGATCTGTACAAATAGTGACGCTATGGGTCATAATTGTCCAACAATCTCCCACTTGGCCTATAGCCAGTCACTCGAGTTTCTGACGCCCGAACTATGTATGGTTGGCTCAAATTACTGAGAAAAGCTTTCATCAGCGGATTTGCATGATTATCATCTGATGCGATTTATTTGATCATCACATCGCCACGATGTATGATCCGAACGAATCAGATGAATAGTTGAAGTATGTATCTGGATCGTTGATGAGACCATTAATTCTTTAGCCTGTGCTGACACCTAGCTCAGCTGCTAACAGAACTATATCTAGTCTAATTAGATTTGTTTATCGACCCAGAAGGCTTCTATTGCCGCCTCAGCTGCAGCAATTAACCCGCATTTGTTGTTTATTCGGTAACAGTATATTGCTTGGAAGATTTCTAGCTCACTGTACCATTATTCAAACTGTATAGTACCGTTTGTGACTTTTAGTCATTTTATCGGTTAGGAAACTTGCTATAGTGATCCCAGTCACTTCAAGTTCTCCATCTCTATAGATTAAGACAGCATCCTTAGTTCTCTAAGATACTAACAGATGTTCTTAACATCAATCCAGTGACTATCACTCGGATTGGCCTGTTTGTGAATCCATATGCTTAAAGCGTATGAGACACCAGGTAGCGTACATTTTTCAATGTACGATTCCACGGAGAGTTTTCAAAAGCCAAGCTTTCACCGATAGTTATTTTATGGGAATATCATTTCCAAGAAATGACATATTATCATTATTTATATAGGACAGTTATTCTCAGTGCGCTCCCACTAACCTCCTTATATACACAAGAATCATTTTCGTTTTGAATTAAATCATAAACCATTATGATTACATCAAAACGATAATTCCAAGAACCTATGCTTGCTTCAATCCAAACATGGATCGAATAACTGCAAATATTGTTTGCTAGTTTTGGGTACGACAAAACTGTCAGGATGTTGTAAACATCCTCCAAAAGGTCTCCTTTTCAGGAAAGCGATTTTCCCATAAAGCTGACATATTTCATAAATGAAACATGCAGCTTAAGCAAGTATTATCCAAATGGATTTACCGTGGCAACAGGTAAAAGGTTGAATCGTAATCAACACAATGTTGATAACGATACCTTTCCGCTACAAGCCTAGCTTAGTACGTTTGTATGTTTCCATCCATTTACGTCTTCCTTGAAGACTTATAAAGTACCAATAGGCACAATGCCTTGCGGTACATCAACTAGTATCCAAACTTGTTGATATACATGGAATCCATTTCGGACTCATGACACTTTGTTACGATAGGGAGTCAATACCTTGTATCACTTCCTCATACGTAGTCAGTTGGTATACCTCAAAAGATAGACATTTTATGAGGTGAGATCAGAAAACCATACCCCAGGTTGTTTTCTGACTCTCTCCGACTACGCGGTTCTTGTGTATTCGAAGATTAATGGTAATAGTTTCATCCTTGATGAACTATTTTGTGTTCCATAAGATTCGGTTGCCTTGAACAAGTATTACTCCGATTTTCATCGAGTTTTACTATCCTCCCACTTACCACTGCATATCGGTATTCCTCTTAGGAAAAACCGCATGGTGAGCAACAATCTAATTGTTCTCTTGTGAGATGTATAAGTACTATACTTATGGTATCCCTAGGATAACCTACAATTGGCATTTATCAAATTTGGGTTCTAGTTTGGTATCATCCAAACATATGCCTAGCATACCCAAATTATTAGGAATGTGAAACCCGGTTTCTTTCCCGTTCATATCTAATATGAAGTCTGTCAAATAGATTTTTATGGAACCTTATTCAAAATAAGTTTTGCACTGTTTATGCGTATCCGTTGAAGGAAATGGTAGCTCAGAGCGACTCATGATTAACCTTATCATGTCTAACAAAATTCGGTTACTCAGTTCGGATACACCGTCATTTTGACGTGTTCCGGGGGGAGTCCTCATTGAAAGAATACTTTACTCTTTCAAGTATATTCGAAACTTATTGCTGAAGTATTTTCCATTACGGTCTTACCGTGACGGTTTAATACTTTAGCCGGTCTGTTTGTCTATTTCGTGTCGAAATTTTAAAAGTTTCCGATTTGTGTTCTTCAAAAGAAACACATAACCATAACACGATGCCACATCTGTAAAGGTCACGAAATATTCATATCCACATCTAGCTAGCTAGACATGGGCCCACTTGCTTCACTATGAACTAGGGCTAACAGATGGTGGCATTTGCACTTTTACCAAGTAAATAGTGTATAGGCACAGCCCAATAAACTAGATTCGTAGACTTTATTTGAATAGATCAAATCAGTCCTAGTATCCACTCTTCAAAAGTGTGGATATACGAGTCTTGTTTAATTGTGTCCCAGACAACAATGCCACAATTAGTTTCTTCTGATCAAATCAGTTTGAGCTATTTGTTTGTCAATTGTACGTTTGAGATTTATTTATATTCAAAATATATAAATTCTGTTATTCACATCTAATGTGTTTATCTCAATATCATCTTTATATAATAAAATACTTTAGTGTTCTAGAATATAAAGGTTCACCCGCAGCGGGTTAAACACTGATATAGAGATAATGTTTCTAGTCAAACTAGTTACATTATAACAGTTTCCAAATTAGGTACACACCGAAGGTAGTTCCTAAACTTAGGTATCTACGATTAAAACAGCGACTTTCGTCCCGTTTCCAATTCGCAGATTAATCTCAACTGAAGTCAGTATCCTGTTCAAAACAGATTCTGAACATCAACAATATATTTATGTACCCACAAGTATTTAAATCCAATTTCAATACTAGTAGTGAACATATATGTGACAAACATATTTGAAGTCGGAGCTTGCTCGTTCTTCAATTTCTTCATGTCTGCTTTGTCCAAATGGCAGTCACGCTTCGCGATCCCATTTGCCACAATTTAAGCAGACATTTTGGGATTTGTCATTTATCTTCATAGATGATTATAATGATTTTTCCTTTGCCCTTTCAACACTCCAGAAGCCTTTGGCCAAGCCTTGGCCTTCTAGAATATCGAAGTAAGGTGCGCCTTGCGCTACTTGCCTAATTGCAAACTTTGACTTTATCTCCTTGAGAATAGTCATTAACTCTCCAAGAGTTAATTATTACAATTTAGTACTTCTAAGATTCTAAGGATAGATTATTTGAAGATCCTTCAATTTCAGTATCATACTTTAAGGATCTAATCCTTATTTCTGATTAAGAAATTAATGAGTCTACTACGACAAGCTTAATGGATTAAGCACTAAAGTTATCATCACATAAATCTTCCAAAGATTATGCTCCACTATTTGCTTAACTCCGGACTTAGGCTTAATATGTTATTTTATCAAATAAAGTAACTTATTATTTTTCCAGGACCATCCTGAAATATTATTCCCAATTTGAAAATTAAACCATTTAAATACATTTTCCCTAGGATCATGTTTTAAAGTCAATCTTTCAATTTTATCTTGATTTTAATAGTCCAACCATTTAATCAACGATTTGGTACTATTATTATAATGATGTTACAATAGTCCAACTATTTAATCAACTATAATTTAATAGATTAAAATCAATTATATTGATTACTATAATCCAATTATAAAATCAACTATAAATGAATTATTTGAATATAGTCCAACTATTTATTAAAACAACGTTTAAATATTAGTCCAACTTACATTTAATTTCTTTGACGAATTGATATTTGATTTGAGCGCGTATGGCAAGTAATTAAACGAATATTGCAAATTCAATTCTCCCCTCCCACTATTTTTCTGCGAGCCTCTAACCCTCTGTCGAGTCTCGGGAAACAGCGTTTCCTAGTGGGCTAGGATCCCGTTAAATATCACACAATCTTGACTTTGGCCAACAAATTGTATGATATTTAATTAGGTAGATCTCTAAGATCGATTAGATCCAATCCAATTCCTAGATCCGGTAGGGGGACATCCAAGTCCGAAACATATATCTTATATATGCCAATACATCCAATGTATTACCTAACCTTTTTCCTCTGAATCAACTAAGCATTGGCTTTGGCACAACAAACTTAGTGATCCCAGTTAAGCGCGACCCATTGACCATGGAAAGCTTCGTAATCAATGTCGATGGACAAGAAGTGGTCTTGACTTTGGCCAACAAACCACAACTTGGACAAGACACCAATATGGAACAAAGCCTTCGTGATTCAAACACATCCTCGACAGACAAAGGCCTTGACTTTGGCCAACAAGCCAATGCCAGTCTAGGATCTTGAGTGAGAATCACTCAATGGAAGGAAAGACGCTTAATATTGTTTGAGGGTTTTTCGCGTGCAAATTGGCAACCGATTTATTATCTTTGTTAAGGTCTCATCATCATACACCCTTAAACATGCATTCTAAACACATAATAAAGCGCGTATAATAAAATAATAATGATATGCGGATGGATATTTTACACATTGATCCTAGATAAAATCTCTCTCTTTCTCTCTCCCGCTAGCACACGTATTTACTTCTACCCGTTACACTACACTTCTAAAGAAACCTCATTTACATTGAGGGGAATATGTGAGAAGAGAATACAAAGAATAGAGAGGTAATAAGGCTGGACACGCAGGTCCAATTAATAAATCAAATTTATTACAACAATTTCTAAAATTGTCCCACCCATCTAATATCCATCCGATATACATTATTCATGCATCGCAACCATGTATTCACACAAGCATGTTATCAATCAATCTAATCAAATTAATTAATCTGATAATTAGTGATCATCCAATGTTCAAACAACGATTTGATTTTGCTCGAGTCAAACTCATTTTGTGAATAAGTACTCAAAGTACGAATTCTCGAATTAAATTAAACTACATCATTAAATCCAATTTAATATGCATTCAATTCTAATTCGCATATTTAATTCCAAATTAAATACTACACTTGAATAATGAACTTTTACGACTTAAATTCCAAATTTAATCGCAACGGGTCTCAAAGCCCGATTTAACGTCCAACGTCAATTTAATTAAAGTCCAATGGGCTTTTAATTAATTTCTTAAGGCGTGGACTTTTGGTCAACTCGGGTCAAACCGAATAACCAAAATCCAATCCGGGAGTTACCCCATAAGCCCAAAAATCAATTTTGGCCCATTAGGCCCAATTAAACTTTAAAGGTCCATTAAGTCGCATTTGGGCTTTATGGATGCGGTTTTGGGCCCAATTGGATCCAACCAATTTTACCTAAACCCAACTTTGTACAACAAAGCCCAACAAGCCCAATTACAACACTTAAGCCCAATTTCACAAAATAGGCCAAAAATAATTAAATCATAAAATTCCAAATTCCCAATTTAATTATCAAAGTGTATAACATGATTAATTACCCAAATTAACATTTCTAAAACATCAATATACACAATTAATCATGCTCATTTTCACCATCACATGTCCAACACATTTTGATTAAAATCAAACCCAATTTTACATGCTCAAAGTCTCGGCCAAGGGAGGGGATTTGTGTCCGATTCGAATTCAATCCAATTAATTCCACAATCGACATTAAATCACATTCCTGAATGATTCTAACTCATCCAATGAATCAAAAATCAAAAATCAAAAATCACCAAGACTAATTAGGGCACTTGTATATTCGGCCAAGCCCAAATAATTGGGGAAAAATGTTCCAAACACAAATTCATGAAATTGATCCAATCAATATTCAATTAAACATCAATTAAGCATATTCATTCATCCAATTTCACAAAATCATGCTCAAAATAAATTTACCCAATTTTAAGCCCTAAACTTTTTCATGCTCAAACCTTGCTCTGATACCATTATTGGTTTTTATTAAGGTCCCAAGATCAATAATAAGCATGAATCAAGTGCGAATACAAATCGAAGAAGTTGCGGAATACTCACATCGATCGGTTGAGCAACGCGGCAAGCAACGAAAATAAATTTTCCGCCTCTTCACTGTCACGGCAGTAGCAGTTTCTACTCACTGGTTTTGGCTCGGTTTTGGTCCTTCGTCAAGCTCCAAGCTTCGTCGAACGGTTCCCGACTCATGTGTGGACTTCCCTATCACCTTCGCATGTCTAGTAAGTGTGCTAGCACTTGAGATTTTGCCACAAAATCCCACTCTGGCTTCCCTCACTGCTCGGCATTTTGGAGAAAAATAGTGAGCATTATGCCCATTGGGCGTGAATGGTGAGAGATGAGAGAAAGAGAGAATTGTCTTAAGTTTGATTCCAAATTTGTGTATCTTATACACACATTTGAATTTCAAATGCATTTGGAATGAATTTGGCCTTTCAAAAGTCAAACAATTAAAGGCTCCAACCACTTCCATCACTCAATCACAAGTTGTCAAGTCACATCACTCAAAGTGACAGTGATTTGATGCTTGATGCGACTAATGATTTGACGCTTGATTTGACTTGCGTGCCGCACTCGAATTCGAAATGCGAATGCGCTCGCAAATAATCTCGGGCTCGGGTTCGCTATTCCAAATTAACGAATTTTTCCGTTGCGTCGTAATTAATGATTACGCCTAGCGAAATCACTATTCACATCGCTAACGAAATTAATTCTAATTAACTCGTTCGCCCGAATTAAATCTAATTTTAATTCGCGTCGAAATCCAATTTCGTTTAATATATCAAATATATTAATTTATCGATTAATTCCAAATTAATCGTTATCTCTCTTTAATTGATATTTTATCCCAGATAAAATCTCCGCGATAATCCCGATTAATTTTCTCTCTCTTCTAAAATCCCCGAGTAATTTAGAGTGCAAGTCATATCATCGGTGAATCTTTGGGAAGCGACCCATGAGATCCCCGATATATTGGCAGTAAATTCAGTCGTCGGACTATCCGAACACGTAAGTACCTCGTACTACGTTTATACCGATTTACAAGACAAGGTTGGCTTCTAGCAAAGCGCCATGCCTTCCCAATTCTCCGGAAATATCCTTACAGGAATAATGGATCTGTATCAGGCGTAGTATACGTAATATTGCGTATTTCTGTCCAGTATCGAATGATCACGTGCTAGGTCTGGGGTTGGAATTGTGTCTGCCCCGTACGAAGCACATGTCGGATGTCTGGTGACTAGTCTCTATAATCGGATATACATGACCTAGTCATAATATCCCGATAGCTGCAGCATTTAAGAGAACCAGTCCCGTATCCTACGTGACCATCATCTCCATATGACTGGAGTGACACTTCCGTCTTGACATCACACCCAACACACTACGATTCTCAATATACCCAGTATTGGCGTACACAGAACCTGTTAAAGCCCTAGACGACCGTAACCAAAGTATATTGATTGTCGCAAGTATTAGCGGTGTAAGTCTCAGGTTAAGACCAAATACACCTACCCTGATTTCGGACTTCCATAGACAAATAGTCATACTACCAATGGAATTCTGAGGGGGTCTTATCCAGAGCGAAGCTGTTTCCCATATCATCGGTAAAACACAACCTCCTATTACACTTGCATGAGTATCCTATACCCAAATATATGAGAACTATGCTGTTGTGCCCTCACAACGCGCACAAGTGTAATACTAGTCTTTTACGTATTTATCGATGTCCAATCTCGATAATACTCTGACTAGGGATATTTAATGATTTATCCTTCGTGGACTAATACTGTCTCATATCATTCTCCGTCCAGGAACAAATCACAAGGACCTCTCATCATTTATACATCTAGGTGATCTAATCACAAATGATAAGAGTGTAATCTCCTTTGTCACATAGTTAATTTGTACAACAACACAATGATCTGTACAAATAGTGACGCTATGGGTCATAATTGTCCAACAGTGACCAGTATACCGGTCCCAATGCCCCTTACAAAGTAAAATAATGTTAAACACTTATGGACTTGCCATGACGACACATATGGATACATGAAATGAATATGACAAATACGTCATGATAATCGAATCGTTACATTATAAATATAACACCAATCATCTCATTGCCCATATGAGCATGATTTGAACTATGAACCTCTTATTTTTAACACAAAATTTTATCAACTCAATTAATAAACACCACCTCATCATTTATGAAATTTTGGTACATATTTAACTTCATTATTTTAGATATAGAAATTATGATCCTTTTTTAACTAGCTTCACTTCTAATGATTTTTGAAATGTGCATATTGACAAACTCATAAAGTGATTCTTTACTCACAAGTATAAGAGTGTTGAAGTAATAAAATAACCCGATAAGTCCAGTGATGAGGCCCAGGATGCAACCTATGATGCACAAGGATAGACCACTATTGTGCATATTCCAGAAGGTCCAATCACAAGGTCTCAAGCTAATAAGATCCATGAAGCAATGCTTGGATTCATACAGAGGACCATATCTGACTATTCATGAGCCTATACTACATTGAGTATGGGCTTAAAGCTGGACGATCCTGTGGTAGTAAACCTTATTCAAGCCGTGCATCATCAAAATACTTAGGCCTATTTTAATATAGTTATTTGTTAGTTATTTTTGTTATTTATTAGGGCTTGACTTTTATATTGGTGTATTAATTAGGATTTATTAGAGGCTTGACTTTTATGTTGGGTGTATTTTTATTGGTCTAAAATAAATAAGCATGTCATGCTCATTTGTGATGGGTGCATTACTTATAGGAGAGAAAAATCTAAAGTTCAACTACATAGGCTTTATATACCGTTACCTGTTCCCCAGACATCGTGGGTAGAAATTTCCATGGACTTTGTGTTAGGATTACCTAGATCTACGAAGGGACGAGACTCATTTTTGTTATAGTTGACCGTTTCAGCAAGATGGCACACTTTATTGCAATCAGATGATGCCACACACGTTATTGACCTATTTTTTCGCAACGTTGTTCATTTTACATGGGGTGTCTCAGAGTATAGTATCAAATAAGGATGCTAAGTTTTTAAGTCACTTTTGGAAAATTTTATGGGGTAGGCTGGAAACTAAGTTATTGTTTTCCACCACTTTTCACCCGCACACTGATGGTCAGACCGAAGTCGTTAACATAACAATGTCTCAACTATTGCGTACTATTATTTCTAAGAATTTGAAGTCATGGGAAGAATGTTTGCCTTTCATTGAGTTTTCATATAATCGTAGTATTCATTCCACTACTTCTTATTCTACTTTTAAAATTGTGTATGGTTTTAACCCACTAGCACCTCTAGATTTATTGCCTTTACCCATTGATAAGAGGGATACTCTGTATGGTACGTGATGAGCGGAAAATATATCAATATTAGTTTCTCGGATTTTGATGAACGTTTTGATGTGTTTTAGTTTATTTTACAGATAAAATAATATTGGGACTCAATGGAATTATTTAGGACGAAATGTGGGTCAAATAAGGGCAAAATTTGGA
The DNA here is from genome assembly GCA_019454045.1 of Zanthoxylum bungeanum. Lineage (NCBI taxonomy): Eukaryota > Viridiplantae > Streptophyta > Magnoliopsida > Sapindales > Rutaceae > Zanthoxylum > Zanthoxylum bungeanum. The sequence continues at coordinate 305,851 of SKCR01030641.1, read as the reverse complement.
CTTGACATATTAATTTTGGAGATTGGAAACTTGAAAGGGCGTTTTAACGAAGTGCAGTTTTGGAAATTCTAATTTTGCGCAATTTTTGTATTTTGGGCATAATTGTTTACTCCGATATCAGATTGAGCTAATTCAGGTTCCAGATTAAAGAAGACGCAAAGATCTACAACTCTAAAGAACAAAATAATTTCGAATTCTGAATATTTCATGACCGAAATTGATGAAATATCCGTAAGTGTGTTATGTGTAATTATTAAAGTCATTTTCAAAGCAAAAAAAAAATTAATAAAAAAATATTCAAACTCCCACCAAACATGATAGCAATTAGTGGAGCAATTAGTGGAGCAATTAATAATGGATTTGTAGAGCAATTAGTGGATCAATTAATAATGGATTTGGTGGATGATTTGATGGAGGCAAAATTTTGCCTATAAATACCAAGCCATTTCATTTGTAAATTCATACTTTCTTCTTTGAAATTCCTTAAGAATAACTAAGAAGATTGTATCTTGCTTCTTTATTTACAGCTTTCAGTAATTAATTTTCACTTTTGCACCTTGCTGAGGTAAAAGGTAAAAATTGTATTACTAATATTTAGATTAATCTCCCTTAATTATAATATATAAACTAGTTAAAACCTGACTTAACGAGGATACCTCTATATTGGTCGGTTGGTAATTATTTAAATTGGTTTTAACCTGACTAAACTGGATACCGCCTGATTGGTCGGTTGGTAATTAATTATTAATTTGACTTAATCTGGATACCGCTTATATGGCTGGTTGGTAATTATCATGCAAAGTTAATATATTATATTAAGGGAGATATCTAAAATAGAAGTAATAAAAGTGGATCATTTTACCTCAGTATTTTCTTTTATTGTACTTTTACTTTATTTACTTTCAGCAATTTACTTTTCAACAATTTACTTTTCAGCAATTTACTTTTCAGCAATTTACTTTTTCAGTATTTAATTTCCATCAATTTACTTTATGTCTTTTATTTTATTTAAGTTATTACCAACCCTAGTTATGTGTCATAAATAAGTTAGTTATCTGGGGTTGTGATGAAGTCCAATATCACCGGTTTATAATGGGTTAAATTACGGTTTGGGTAATATAAAGGTTTATTTATTGAGCCTTAGTCTTAATGCGTCTTGTTAACTGGCCATTAATAAGATTGATTCGGTAAACTTAAAATGAACTTGGAAAATAGATTTTAGGTTAAAGACCTTAGACTCAATAGCCCACGATCTTTCTTGAGGATAGATAACCCTTTAATAGATTTCCTTACAGGAACAGAATATACCTGTCGGGCGGGGTAGCCATAATTGGAACTTAATCTTAATGAATTCAGATAACTTAATTGACATAGAAATATGATTAATCGGGTTACACTGGGTATTTGTATCTGACCATCGAAAGAGGCTTTTACATAATTTCGCGTTCCAGGTTAATAAATCGATATATTACACAACCATAAGATAACCACTTCATCTTTAAAAAAGATATTGGAAAGATTCACAACCCTGGATAGTTTTATAAAATTGAATTTTCCTAAATCTACTTTCAAGCAATTTCATTTACTTGTTTTAAGTTTAAAGTTAACATCCAATCAATTAACCAATCCATTAGATACTCGTAAAAATTTGACTTCATAAATTAATAACAAAAGGTTTTAAGTCCTCGTGGGATCGATACTTTTTATACTACTTGAACGATACGTGCGCTTGCGCTATACGCGTGTGAAAACGCCGGTCAAGTTTTTGGCTCCGTTGCCGGGGACTTATTTATCTTTCACTATTAGTTTTGGTGTTAGATACCTTTACTTGTATCTAATTTTCTTTTTACTTTTTATTTCTGTTTTCTTGTGTTTCAGGTTCTCAGAAACTACATGAGACGAACCAGAAGCTTGAAAATCCGACCGCTTGACCCAGAGATTGAAAGAACCATTAGATAATTGAGAAGGGAAAGGCGAGAAGGCCAAAAGGCACTAATCAATATGGAACCGGAACCTTTGGAAGTTGCACCACCAATTCCCATTCGAGACAGAACCATTCCGGTGGTCGACGGCTTCATTTCCTGTATTGTACTTCCTCCTTTACCAGCAAATGCATGTGACATCAAAACATGCATCCAGATGATTCAGCAGTCAATACAGTTTGGGGAAATGCAACTGAAGATCCTAATTCCCACATCAACAACTTCCTGGAAGTTTGCGGTACTTTCAATTACAACCGAGCAGCTGAAGAAGCAATAAGACTGCAGGTTTTTCCATATTCCCTGAAAGACAGAGCTAAAGCTTGGCTACATTCGTTACCAGCAGGTTCCATCACAACTTGGAACACTCTAGCCACCAAATTCCTTGCAAAATACTTTCCACCAGCCAGAACTGCAAAGTTGAGGAATGACATTACATCCTTTGTACAGTAAGATTCAGAATCCCTCTGCGAAGCTTGGGAAAGATTCAAAGATTTACTCAGAAAATGTCATCACCATGAGATTCCAAACTTTCTATAATGGACTTTCTGGACTAATGAGAACCACAATTGATGCTACTGCTGGAGGAGCTTTGATGGAAAAAGGAGAAGATCAAGTCTGTGACTTAATCGAAGAAATGGCTAACAATAATTCCATGTAGCCAACAGAAAAAAGCATGATCCAGAGAATTGCAGGAATATATGAAGTTGGAGCCAACTCAGCAGTGAATACTAAGTTGGATCAGATGTGCAAATACCTGGAAACACTCAGTGCACAAGTTGTAAACATTGTCGGAACCACAAGTTCACCATATGGAGGAGCATCAGAAGAAGAAGAAGAAGAAGAAGCAGAAGAAGAAGCAGAAGAAGAAGAAGAAGAAGAAGAAGAAGAAGAAGAAGAAGAAGAAGAAGAAGAAGAAGAAGAAGAAGAAGAAGAAGAAGAAGAAGAAGAAGAGAAGAAGAAGAAGAAGAGAAGAAGAAGAAGAAGAAGAAGAAAGAAGAAGAAGAAGAAGAAGAAGAAGAAGAAGAAGAGAAGAAGAAGAAGAAGAAGAAGAAGAAGCAGAAGCAGAAGAAGAAGAAGAGAAGAAGAAGAAGAAGAAGAAGAAGAAGAAGAAAAGAAGAAGAAGAAGAAGCAGAAGCATAAGAAGAAGAAGAAGAAGAAGCAGAAGAAGAAGAAGAAAAGAAGAAGAAGAAGAAAAGAAGAAGAAGAAGAAGAAGAGAAGAAGCAGAAGCATAAGAAGAAGAAGAAGATAAGAAGAAGAAGAAGAAGAAGAAGAAGAAGAAGAATAAGAAGAAGAAGAAGCAGAAGCATAAGAAGAAGAAGAAAGAAAAGAGAGGAGAAATAAGAAGAAGAATCGAAGGAAAAAAGATGAGCATCAATGGAGGGCTTGGATAACGAAGAAATTCAAGAGGAAGAATGTAAGAAAACTTAACCCAAAATTTAAATTGTTGGATTTTGGGAGTTTGATGATAAGATAGAGATATTAGCATGCTAAGGGTTGTTTATTATTGATTGATAAGTAAAGGAATATGTTGTAGCATAAGTACCCAAATTTGATAAATTATAGGGGTTAAGCTAAGAGTGAGAACGATGTGAGTAATGGAGTGTTGAGGATGTTAACTTGAATTATAATGTGTGAAGTTGATGTATGATGATGTTTTGTGTTATGATTTTTAGTATGGAAATGTTAGAAATTGTATTTGGGTGAATTGGATTTGAAGAAGAAAAACAGAATCTTGGAAATTGGTTCGCGTCGCGACGCTGAAGGGCTTTGCGTCGCAACGCGAAAGAGTAAAATGATGGCACGTCTCTAGTCGCTGCACGTTGCGTGGCACAACTAAAAACCCGAAGTTACACTCTCGTTGCTGCAGATGATATATTAAGCCGAACCAAATCGGTGTCCACCATATAGACATTACATAAGAATTGACCTTTCACGAGTATCTCGTAATTAGAGCTGGGTCATAATGTCTGTTATACCCCTCTAATTATTTTTACCTTAAGTACCATTGATTCTCTAATGAACGATTTATTCATAACTATTATGAATTTTAATCTTTCTATTTGTAATAGAGAGACTTGAGCGCTCAAATCGTTCAAGTACCGAATCAACCCTTAAGAAATATACTCATCTACTTCTCGCAAGAAGGAGTGAACTCCATGTCTATGTAAAACGTTCCCAGCTACAAAACAAACTGTGTCCCCAAAGTACGTAGCTATTGGTCGGGATTGCTACACCAACCTCACCTTTATAAATCAAAGGATATAGCCTGCCTTGCAGGAGTTCATAGTACACTCAGGATTAAGATCAATCTATATATGACCATCTAGTAGATCGAAATGACTTTCTTAGTTTAACAGATATTATAAGAATGTCATTTCCATCTGGGTCCAGTCCTATATGATCGCATCATACAAGGTGCCTCCATTCTCATGTCTCTACATGGACGATCCGGATCAATATTGCCATATAAATATAGAATGGACCGCAGCTATAGATAAACCATAAACAAAGTACCCACTTTGTTTGTTCTCTATGGACTATTTAAGATTACTAACTTCAGACTTAAATCCTCTTGTGTATGACACTCATACACTAAGTCTGAAGGCACATAAGTAATCTAGGGTATTTAAGATGATATATAATATGCAAAAATTAAACAAACAATTTGATAAATGAATAATGCATCATTTTATTTCAATACATATAAAACCGTTTACATCACATGTAGCTCTAGGACATACATCCCAACAATCTCCCACTTGCACTAGAGCAAATAGGACATGTCACGTAATCTTAGACCATCTAGGTGACCTTCAAACACTTTAGCCGACAAGGTCTTTGTAAACGGATCTGTCAGGTTCCTATGAATTTCCTCTCTATATGCTTTTCCCTCTTGTGATTTCTTGGTTCTTTAGAGTTTGCCACCGCACCACTATTATCGCAATAGAGTGTGACTGGTCTATCCATATCTGGAACAACTTCCAGATTTCCCAAGAATTTACGGAGCCAGAGTGCTTTCTTAGCTGTTTCAAAAGCTGCTACATATTCAGCCTCCATGGTGGAGTCAGCAATGCAAGTTTTCTTTATACTCCGCCATACTATAGCCCCACCACCTAGGGTGAACACTGATCCAGATGTAGATTTCCTAGAATCGACATCTGTCTGAAAATCAGAGTCTGTATATCCCCTTAGGATCATATCCTCACCGGAATACACATGCATATAATCTCTCGTTCTCTTAAGATACTTGAGAATGTGTTTCACAGCCACCTAGTGATCCAATCCTAGGTTTGACTGAAACCTACTGACTACTCCCACTGCAAAACAAATGTCCGATCTCGTGCATAACATAACATACATGAGACTACCAAATGCTGAGGCGTATGAGATATGTCTCATTTCCTCAACATCTTGAGGTGTCTTAGGAGACTGTTCCTTTGACAAATGAATTTCATACCGATAAGGCAGATTGCCTTTCTTGGAATTCTGCATCCCAAATCGTACAAGGATCTTGTCGATATAGAATGAATGAGACATAAAAAACAGTCATTTCTTGTGACCCCAAAGTATCTGAATCCCAAGAACATAACTGGCCTCTCCCAAATCTTTCATTTGGAATTGATTAGCTAGCCAGGTTTTCACGTCTGATAATATCCTTACATCATTCCCAATGAGTAAAATATCATCGACGTATAAAACAAGAAAAACCACATTCCCATCAATGACGCGCCTGTATACACAAGGCTCATCAACATTCTGCTCAAAGTCATAAGACTTGATTGTGGTATCAAATCTTATATTCCAAGATCGAGATGTCTGCTTGAGTCCATAAATGGACCTTTGTAGCTTGCAAACTTTTTGCTCTTGACCTTGGGCGATGAACCCCTCTGGTTGTATCATATAAATACTCTCATCATGATTGCCATTCAAGAATGCAGTATTGACATCCATTTTCCAAATTTCATAGTCATAATATGTGGCAATGGATAGAAAAGTGCAGATGGATTTAAGCTTGGCTACTGGCGAGAAAGTTTCCTCATAGTCAACTCACTCTTTCTGGGTATAACCCTTGGCCACTAGTCTAGCCTTGAAGGTCTGTACCTTCCCATCTGATCCCCTCTTCCTCTTATAGATCCACTTGCAAGCTATGGTTTTCACCCCATCAGGTTGGTCTACAAGTTCCCAGACTGAGTTGGAGTACATGGACTCCATCTCTAGGTTCATGGCTTTGAGCCATTCCTCTTTGTCAGAATTATCCATTGCACTACGATAGGTCAATGGATCATCTACACCATCACTGGATGCGACAACTTGTGCCTCTCCAACCCAAGGTAGCGATCAGGTTGTCTTACAACCCTCCCACTGCGTCTAGGTGGTAAATCATTCTGAAGAGCTTGCATCTGACTCTTAGATGTCGAAGGTGCTATGTATTTGTTAACTTTCATTGACGATGGCGTGCTGGTCGAACCAGCAAGTAACTCCTCGAGTAACACCTTATTTCGAGGCTTGAACTCCCTCATATTGTCCTCCTCTAGAAACGCAGCATTTTTCGATACAAATACTTTGTTATCATCAGGACTGTAGAAGAATCCACCCCTAGTCTCCTTAGGATAGCCTACAAATAGGCACACCTCATAACGTGGCTCCAACTTTGTGGTCTTATTCTTCAGCACATATGCTGGACACCCCCATATGCGGAAATGTCGTAAACTAGTTTTACGACCATTCCACAACTCTAAGGGAGTCTTAGGAACAGACTTAGATGGAACTACATTAAGGATATGCATTGCAGTTTGCAGTGCATATCCCCAGAACGAACTAGGTAGTGAGCTATAACTAAACATAGATTTATCATGTCTAGTAGGGTCCGATTTCTCCTCTTTGCAACACCATTTTGCTGTGGTGTTCCAGGCGCTGTGAGCTGGGATACTATCCCATGCTCAACTAAGAATTCCTAGAAATCTCTGTCGAGGTATTCCCCTCCACGATCCGATCGTAGAGCTTTGATTGTCTTACCTAATTGGTTCTCAACCTCAGCACGATACTCTTTGAACTTTTCAAAGGTATCTGATTTGTGATGCATTAGGTAGACATACCCATATCTTGAATAATCGTCAATGAATGTGACGAAGTATTCATAACCACCTCGGGCTCTTACATTCATCGGTCCGCAAATGTCTGAATGTATTAGCTCAAGTGGTTGACTGGCTCTTATACCTTTTCCAGTAAAAGGTCTTTTGGTAATTTTTCCTTCTAAACAGGATTCACAAACTGGTAAAGTCCCGAGCTTTAACTGGTTTAAGGCTCCGTTCTTTATCAATCTATTTATCCGGTCAAGGTTGATATGACCGAGTCTAAGATTCCATAGATATGTGTCATCGTGAGAAATCTTTGGCCGTTTAGTTTTAGGTTTCTCAACCTTAAACATTCAGTATTGAGCAGTGGCTTATGTGTTAACGGTCTTAACACATACAAGTTATCTTCTAGTTTCCTTAGCATATATGTAATCCATTTATGAAATAATAACTATTATTATAAGATAAATGATAACCATCATGCAATAGATTCGAATTAGAAATCAAATTTCCATGACCAAATAAGAACAAACACAACTTTGTTTAAATTCAAATAACTTTTATTTGAAAAAAAAAAATGAAAACTGATAACTCCCACTGTTTTACTGAAACAACATCCCTTGTCCTAACTCTCATAGTAAAGTTACCTTCAGCAAGGTCTTTACGTATGTCAGATAGCTATACCTTTAGTCTTCCAGTGTTATTCTTATTTATCTTTGTAGATTTTGAAGACTCGACAACATTTGCCATAGCACTGGGCTTTCGAGCATCCACAAGGATGGACTCGTAGAAGGTGAGCTCATCAAGCAGTTGGGTCAAAGTAAAAGTCAACTTGTTTATAACATAGTTTCTTTTAAACTGCAGGTAACTCTTCAGAAGAGTTTCCATAATCATGATCACCTGGCTACACTCGTCAATATAAGTTCCATGGGTTTCAGCAATGTTGAGATAGGTCATCATCCTCAAGACATGCTCTCAAACTGATGTCACATCCTTCATCATAGCAGTCATCGCTGAGACCATGGCCTTATGTCGTTGACGCTCCGAAGGCTACCCAAACATGCCCTGCAATGACTCCATCATCTGAGATGCTAGAGCCATAGGTTCATGCTTTGCAACAAGAACCTCAGACATCCCTGCTAGCAAGTAACATCAGGCTTTCTCATTTACTGCGACCCATTTCTGATAGGTATCGCACACAACTTGGCCAGCATTTCTGGTCGGCTCGGGAGGACTATCCTCCGTCAGGACAAACTTTAGGTCTTCACAGACCAGGATAGCGTTCATGTTACTTTTCCACTTAACATAGTTTTCTCCTGTTAATTTATCGTTTGAAAGTATGGAAATAATTGGAGAAACAATGGCTGAAAATAAAATAAAAATGCATTTAACATTCATTCATCGCATATTAAAATCATCAAATAATTTTGGCATGAAATTAAACATGATGCATGAACCATGAATAATGAATTAGAAACCTAAGAGAATTACTATGCCACGGAAAACTATCATTCCACAAGTAAGTGCCGCCGTAGGGTAGGTCAAGTACTTGCATGATAGATCGAGACAATCTCAGTCAATTTAATATATGCGGGAACAACTCTTATTCCTATATTAAACAACTACCGTTTCATTATATCAAGGAATTTTATTAACAGTTAATTATTCCTTTGTGAGTGTAACCCGTCGTTTCGGGATTCTTGGACTTAACGAGTGAAGTGCCGCCGTAGGGTAGGTCAGTTCACAAGATACATCTAGAATCCCTATCCTCTCGGAACCCAAACCTGATATTGACTCAAAATGAACACCATCCGTAGGGGGACGAAAACAAAGCCGTCTCGAGGCGCCTTTTGAATATCACGTTTTTGGACTAACAACGGAGATCGCGGGATATACTGTCGTATATCCCTCTCTCACTCACTATTTTAAAATTAAGGTTTCTATCTATAAAATATCTAATATTTTATTTTAACTAGTGTGGATAAATTTATGGTGGCTAAATCATAATTTTTATTTACACTATTTTGACATAAATGACCTAACAAATTTTAACTCTTAAAATTGTATCACTAATATTCCATTAGTCTCTACTAATAGTTTTACCCAATTAAACTAATTTAATTAGAGTGGTATTAGTGAGCTATTATATTTTAACTCTTAAGAAACTAGAACACTAATAAGTTTAAAATTTATGGAATTCTAAAAGGTCAAAATTTTAATTAAACATTTTAATAAATCTTAGTGCGTTATAAAATCCAATGGTACGTGGAATTGTATCCCGAGTGCAGAACATATTACCGTCCTTTCGGATTCGGCTATGAAATTTATATCCGGGTTTCCATCCTATATACCAATGGAATTTATTATGCACCAATTAAGCCCAATATATTAGAATTCAAATTTTAAACCATAAATCCAATTAATCTAATTAATTGATTTCTATGCATATCATATTTTAATTTAAACATTTTAAATAACATAAAATCATATTTTTATGTGTGTAATGATAATGCATCTATGACATGTTATGGCATGTAAAATGCAAGAGTGGGCACCCTAAGCTATATGACATGTTATTCAAACAATTCGAAATAAACATACATATAACATAAAAAATATTTTTCATTGACCGGGCTCTTATTTTTCCTATACTAATCTAATAAGTACATAAGATTCACCAAGGCATTCCTTGGTATTCAAATCCCGCTTCAAAGTGGTGTTGGCTCCTTTTGCGACTTCGGTGCTCCAAATTACAAAAATTGAAATTTTACATTGAAAAATAAAATTACAACAAATGTAAACAATGACCTTATGGCCTTACATCCCAAAAACAAAACCAACTACAAAAATAAGAGCCGGAAAAATTTAAGACCAATGCAAAATCAATTCATCACATGAAATAACAAAAACATTCATCGTATGAATATCACATTTTGCCCACTCATCTAAACATGAATATAATATTTATAACTCATATAAATATATTAAAAACAGAAACTTTAAATGAAAAAGAAAAGGGTTAAGAACACTTTTCAACCTCGCTCTAGATGTCAATTGTAGGAAAGGCTTTCCTCGCGCAGCGGAAGCAGCTTATGTTGGATAATATGACCCATAGCGTCACTATTTGTACAGATCATGGTGTTGTTGTACAAATTAACTATGTGACAAAGGAGATTGCACTCTTATCATTTGTGATTAGATCACCTTAGATATATAAATGATGAGAGGTCCCTATGATTTTTTCCTGGACGGAGAATGATATGAGACAGTATCAGTCCACGTAGGATAAATCATTAAATATCCATAGTCGTAGTATTATCGAGACAGGACATCGATAATGCGGAATAGGCTAGTATTGCACTTGTGCGCGTTGTGAGGGCACAACGGCATAGTTCTCATATATTTAAGTATTGGATACTTATGCAAGTGCGATAGGAGGTTGTGTTTCACCGATGGTACGGGAAACAGCTTCGCTCTGGATAGACCCCTCGGAATCCCATTGGTATTATGACTATGTGTCTATGGGAGTCCGACATCAGGGTAGGTGTATTTGGTCTTAACCTGAGACTTGCACCGCTAATACTTACGATAATCGGTAGACTTTGGTCTTGGTGGTACAGGGCTTTAACCGGTTCTGCGTACACCACTTCTGGGTTTATCAGAGAGTCGTAGTGTATTGGGTGTGATGTCAAGACGGAAGTATCACTTCAGTCATAGTGGAGATGATGTCACGCAGGATACGGTACTAGTGCTCTTGAGTGATGCGCATCCAATCATGATATTATGACCAGGTCATGAATATCTGATTATAGAGACTAGTTACCAGACATCCGACATGTGCTTCGGACGGGGCAGACACTTATCCAGCCCCAGCCCTAGCACGTGACTATCCGATACTGGGCCGATATACACAATACTACGGTATACTACGCTTGATACAGATCTATATATTCCTGTAAGAATATTTCTGGAGAATTGGGTAGGCATGGCGCTTTGCTAGAAGCCAACCTTGTCTTGTAAATCGGTATAACGTAGTACGAGGTACTTACGTGTTCGGATAGTCCGACGACCGTATTTGCTGCCAACATATCCGGAGATCTCATGGGTCGCTTCCCAAAGATTCACCGATGATGTATGACTCGCACTATGATTAATCTGGGATTAATTAGTACAGAGAGAAGATTAATTTCTAGAGAGAGAAAATTAATCTGGGATTAATTAGAAGAGAGAGAACGATTAATTTGGAATTAATCGATAAATTAATATATTCGATATATTATAACGAAATTAGATTTCGACGCGGAATTGAAATTAGATTTTAATTCGGGCGAACGAATTAATTTAGAATTAATTCGTTAGCGACGTGAATAGTGATTCGCTAGGCGTAATCATTTAATTACGACGCGACGGAAAATTCGTTAATTTGGAATTAGCGAACCCGAGCCCGAGAGTGATTGCGAGCGCATTCGCATTTCGAATTCGAACGCGGCACGCAAGTCACATCAAGCGTCAAATCACTAGTCGCGTCAATGTCAAATCACTTGTCACTTTGAGTGATGTGATATGACATGTTGTCACTTTATTAAAGTGACTTGATGTGAATAGTGATGTGATTGAAAAGCATTTTTGCTTTTGACTTTTGCTTTAGTATTTGTTTATTTTTTGAAAATAAAATAAATATATAAGTAAAATGTTTCTCTCTCTCAACACACACACCATTCACGTTTTTCTCTCTCCCAAAATCGGTAACTAGGTTTGAAAACCTTGAAATTCTTCTTCTCTCTCAATCGGTCTTGGACCATTTTCTTCTCATTTTTTTTTTGGTTGATCACACTAAATGAAGAAGAAAAGAGTGCTAGCACACACATGGGTTATATTATGGTGATAGGGAAACGAATTTGTGAGCATGGAAAAGCTTGAAGCTTGGAGCTTCAATGGTGATGACCATGGCCGAATCTTGGAGGTGCTTCAACCATCAAAACCGCACAGCTCACTGCACTTGGAAGCCATTGCCGAGCCTAGGAGAAATGGAAAAAGACTTGTGTTCTTTGCATCTCAAACCAATCATTGTGAGTATTTGTTTCCGCCATTATTCCTTGATGTGTTCATGCGATTTTATGCTTGTTTTGGATGATTCTTGGGACCTAATTAGGAACTCAACAATGGTATCTTGAGCCTTGAACAAGCATGAAAAATTAGGGTTAAAATTGGGTAAAACGAATTTGGGCATGTTTTGATGAAATTGTTTGTTATAGTATGCTTAAATGAGATGGAATTAATGATTGATTAGATCAATTTGAAGAAATTGTGTTTGGAACAAATTTCCCCAATTTTTTGTGTAGGCCAAAGTTGACAAAATTGGGTAAACTCAATTTGAGCATCAATTGATTAAATTGTTTAGTATAGTATGCTTGAATGAGGTTGAATTGATGTTGTGCATGATCAATTTCATGAAATTTGGTTGGATCCATTTTTCCCCAAATTTGGGCATGACAAATTTGGGTAAACTTGATTTTGAGCATGTTTGATGAAATTGGATGATTTAGAATGCTTAAAGTATGTTTAATTGAGGATTGATTGGATCAATTTGTTGAAAATGAGTTTGGAACAATTTCCCCAAATTGCTTATGTTGGCCGAAAATTGAGACCCTAATATCTTGGTGAATTTTTGTTTGTTTGATCATTGGATGACTTGAAACAAGTGGGTAATGTTGAATTGAAATTTGATTGGATTGAATTTTGATTTGGAACAATTTTCCCAATTAAAGTAGGCTTGGCCGAATTCAATTGGATATGAAATTCATTGTGTTTTTTGTATTTTGATTCATTAGATGAGTTTAATTGATTTGGGAAATGATGATTGTGGATTCAATTGGATTGAAACCGAATCGGATTGGAAAAACCCCTAATTACCGAGAACAAAAGCATGTAAATTGGGTTTGATTTTAATAAATTGTGTTGGACACTATTTAATGTTAAAGTGCATGATTAATTAGGCTAATTGATGTTTTAGAAATGTTAATTGGATAATTAATTGTGTATTACACTTAGGTTAATTAATTATGGAATTTGGAATTTTATAAGTTAATTAATTGGGCTTATTTTGGAAATTGGGCCTTAAGGTTGTAATTGGGCTTTTGGGCTTGGTTGTACCAAGTTAGGTTTAGGCCAATTTGGTTGGATCCAATTGGGCCAAAACCGCATCCATAAAGTCCAATTATGACTTAATGGACCTTAATTATTTAATTGGGCCTAATGGGCCAAAATTAATTTAAAGGCTTATGGGGTAACTCCCGGATTGGATTTTGGTTATCAGTTTGACCCGAGTTGACCAAAAGTCCACGCCTTAAGAAATTAATTAAAAGCCCATTGGACTTTAATTAAATAAACATTAGATGTTAATTGGGCTTTGAGACCCATTGCGATTAAATTTGGAATTTAAGTCGTAAAGGTTCATTAAATAAAGTGTAATATTCAATTTGGAATTGAATAGTGAATTAGTATTAAATACATGTTAAATTGGATTTAATGTTGTAGTTTAATTTAATTCAAGAATTCGTACTTTCAGTACTTATTCGCAAAACGAGTTTGACTCGAGCAAAAATCAAATCGTTGTTTGAACATTGGATGATCACTAATTATCAGATTAATTAATTGGATTAGATTGATTGATAACATGCTTGTATGAATACATGGTTGTGATGCATGAATAATGTATATCGGATGGATATTAGTCGGGTGGGGCAATTTTGGAAATTGTTGTAATAAATTTGATTTATTAAATTGGACCTGCGTGTCCAGCCTTATCACCTCTATACTCTTTGTATTCTCTTCTCACCTATTCCCCTCAATGTAAATGAGGTTTCTTTAGAAGTGTAGTGTAACGGGTAGAAGTAAATACATGTGCTAGCTTTGGAGAGAGAAAATGAGAGATTTGATCTAGGATCAATGTAAAGTATCCATCCGCATATCATTATTATTTTATTTTCATACTCGCTTTATTATGTGTTTAGAATGCATGTTTAAGGGTGTATGATGATGAGACCTTAACAAAGATAATTAAATTGGTAGCCAATTTGCACGCGAAAAACCCTCATCAAATATCATGCGTTTTTCCTTCCATTGAGTGATTCTTACTCAAGATCCGAGATTGGCATGGGTTGTTGGCCAAAGTCAAGCCCTTGTCCGTCGAAGATGTGTTTGAATCACGAAGGCTTTGTTCCATATCAGTGTCTTGTCCAAGTTGTGGTTTGTTGGCCAAAGTCAAGACCACTTCTTGTCCATCGACATTGATTACGAAGCTTTCCATGGTCAATGGGTCGCGCTTGACTGGGATCACTAGGTTTGTTGTGCCAAAGCCAAGGCTTAGTTGATTCAGAGGAAAAAGGTTAGGTAATACATTGGATGTATTGGCATATATAAGATATATGTTTAGGATTTGGATATCCGCCTACTGGATCTAGGAATTGGATGAGATCCAATTGATCTTCGAGATCTACCTAGTTAATTATCATACAATTTGTTGGCCAAAGTCAAGATTGTGTGATATTTAACGGGATCCTAGCCCACTAGGAAACACGGTTTCCCGAGTACTCGACAGAGGGTTAGAGGCTCGCCGAAAAATAGTGGGAGGCAAGAATTGAATTTGCAATACTCGTTCAATTACTCGCCATACGCGCTCATTCAAATTATTTCGTCGTTAGATTAAATGTTAGTTGGACTAATATTTAAATTGTTGTTTTAATAATCAGTTGGACTATTATAATCATTATAATAAATAGTACCACAAATCGTTGATTAAATAGTTGGACTATTAGAATCAAGATATAAAAATGAAAGATTAGTGTTTAAGACATAATCCTGGGTGAAAATGTATTTAAACGACTTTAATTTTCAAATTGGGAATAAATTTCAGGATGGTCCTGGAAAAATAATAAGTTATTTTATTTGATAAAATAACGTATTATGCCTAAGCCCAGAGTTAAGCAAATAGTAGAGCATAATCTTTGGAAGATCATGTAATGATAACTTAAGTGCTTAATCCATTATGTTTGTCATAATTATGTTCACAGCTAGTATTAAAATTGGATTTTAGATACTTAGTGTGGTACATAAAATATATATATTGATGTTCAGAATCTATTTTGAACAGGATACTGACTTCAATTGAGATTTATCTGCGAATTGAAAACGGGACGAAAGTCGCTGTTTTAACCGTAGATATCTGAATTTAGGAACTACCTTCGGGTTAGTACTTAAATTTAGAAACTGTTATAATGTAGCTAGTTTGACTAGAAACATTATCTCTATATCGCGTATAACCCGCTGCGGGTGTACCTTTATATTCTAGAACACTAAAGTGTTTCATTATATAAAGATGATATTGAGATAAACACATTAGATGTGAATAACAGGATTTATATTTTGAATATAAATAATATCTCAAATATATAACATGACAAATAAATAGCTCAAACTGATTTGATCAGTTAAGAAACTTAATTGTGGCATAGTTGTCAGGGACACTGATAAACAAGAATCGTATATCCGCACTTTTGAAGAGCGGATACCAGGACTGATTTGATTCCATTCAAATAAAGTCTACGAATCTAGTCTATTTGGGCAAAGTGCCTAAAACACTATTTACTTGGTAAAAGTGTAAATGCCACCGATCTGTTAGCCCTACTTCATAGTGAAGCAAGTGGGCCCATGTCTAGCTAGGCTAGATATGGATATGAATATTTCGTGACCTGTACGGATGTGGCATCGCGTATGGTTATGTGTTTCTTTTGAAGAAACACAAATCGGAAACTTTCAGAGTTTCGACACGAAATAGACAAATAGATCGGCTAAAGTATTAAACCGTCACGGTAAGACCGTAATGAAAATACTTAAACAATAAGTTTCTAGTATATTGAAAGAGTATAATATTCTTTCAAATAAGGACTCCTCCCGGAACACGTCAGTTTGATGGTGTGTCCGAACAGATTAACCGAATTTTGTTAGACAATAAGGTTAATCACGAGTCGCTCTGAGCTACCATTTCCTTCGACGGATATGCTAAACAGTGCAAGAACTTATTTTGAATAAGGTTCCATTCCATAAAATCTGTTTGACAGATTACATATTAGATATGAACGGGAAAGAAACCGGGTTTCTCATTCCTGATAATTTGGGTATGCTAGGCATATGTTTGGATGATACCAAACTAAAACCCAAATAGGATAAGTGCCAAATGTAGGTCATCCTAGGGATACCGTAAGTATTGTACTTATACACCTCACAAGAGAACAATTAGATTGTTGCTCACCATACGTTTTTCCTGATAGGAATACCGATATGCAGTGGTAAGTGGGAGGATAGTATAACTCGATGGAAATCGGAGTAATACTGTTCAAGGCACCGAATCTTAATGGAACACAAATAGTTCATCAAGGATGAGACTATTACCATTAATCTTCGAATACACAAGAACCGCGTAAGTCGGACAGAGTCGGAAAACAACCTGGGGTATGGGTTTCTGATCTAACCTTATAAAGATGTGAATCTTATTGAGGAATACCAACTGACTACGTATGAGGAAGTGATACAAGATATCAACTCCCCAATTATGGCAAAGTGCCATATAATCCGAAATGGATTCCATGTATATCAACCAGTTTGGATACTAGTTGATGTACCACAAGGCATTGTGCCTAATGGTACTTAAAAGTCTTCTAGGAAGACATACATGGATGGCAACATACCAACGTATAAAGCAAGGCTTTAACGGAAAGGTATCGTTATCAACATTGTGTTGATTACGATTCAACCTTTTACCTGTTGCCACGGTAAATCCATTTGGATAATGCTTGTTATTCGATCCATGATTGGATTGAAGCAAGCATTAGGTTCTTGGAATTATCGTTTTGATATAATCATAATGGTATATGATTTAATTCAAAACGAAAATGATTCTTGTGTAAATAAGAGGGTTAGTGGGAGCGCACTGACAGTGGCTGTCCTATAAAATAATGATAATACGTCATTTCTTGGAAATGATATTCCCATAAAATAAATATCGGCGAAAGCTTGGCTTTCGAAATACTCTCCTAGAAACCGTACATTGAAAAATGTACAACACCTGGTGTATCATACTCTTTGAGCATATGGATTCACAAACAGGGCAATCCGAGTGATAGTCACTGGATTAATGTTAAAAACATCCATTAGTATCTTAGAGAACTAAGGATGCTGTCTTAGTCTATGGAGAAGGAGAACTTGAAGTGACTGGGATCACTGTAGCAAGTTTCCTATAACTGATAAAGACGACTAAAAGTCGCAAACGGTACTATATAGTTTGAATAACGGAACAGTGAGCTGGAAATCTTCCGAGCAAGATTCTGTTGCCGAATAAACAACAAATACGGATTATTGCTGCAGCTGAGGCAGCAATAGAAGCTATTTGGGTCGATAATAAATCTAATTAGATTAGATATAGTTCTGTTAGTGGCTGAGCTAGGCGTCAGCACAGACTAAGGAATTAAAGGTCTCATCGACGATCCAGATATATACTTCTATATTCATCTGATTCGTTCGGATCATACATCGTGGCGATGTGATGATCATGTAAATCGCATCGGATGATAATCATGCAAATCCGCTGACGAAAACCTTTTCTCAGCAGTTTGAGCCAACCGTACATAGTTCGGGTGTTAGACACTCGAGTGACTGGCTATGTGCCAAGTGGGAGATTGTTGGATAATATGACCCATAGCGTCACTATTTGTACAGATCATGGTGTTGTTGTACAAATTAACTATGTGACAAAGGAGATTGCACTCTTATCATTTGTGATTAGATCACCTTAGATATATAAATGATGAGAGGTCCCTATGATTTGTTCCTGGACGGAGAATGATATGAGACAGTATCAGTCCACGTAGGATAAATCATTAAATATCCCTAGTCGTAGTATTATCGAGACAGGACATCGATAATGCGGAATAGGCTAGTATTGCACTTGTGCGCGTTGTGAGGGCACAACGGCATAGTTCTCATATATTTAAGTATTGGATACTTATGCAAGTGCGATAGGAGGTTGTGTTTCACCGATGGTACGGGAAACAGCTTCGCTCTGGATAGACCCCTCGGAATCCCATTGGTATTATGACTATGTGTCTATGGGAGTCCGACATCAGGGTAGGTGTATTTGGTCTTAACCTGAGACTTGCACCGCTAATACTTACGATAATCGGTAGACTTTGGTCTTGGTGGTACAGGGCTTTAACCGGTTCTGCGTACACCACTTCTGGGTTTATCAGAGAGTCGTAGTGTATTGGGTGTGATGTCAAGACGGAAGTATCACTTCAGTCATAGTGGAGATGATGTCACGCAGGATACGGTACTAGTGCTCTTGAGTGATGCGCATCCAATCATGATATTATGACCAGGTCATGAATATCTGATTATAGAGACTAGTTACCAGACATCCGACATGTGCTTCGGACGGGGCAGACACTTATCCAGCCCCAGCCCTAGCACGTGACTATCCGATACTGGGCCGATATACACAATACTACGGTATACTACGCTTGATACAGATCTATATATTCCTGTAAGAATATTTCTGGAGAATTGGGTAGGCATGGCGCTTTGCTAGAAGCCAACCTTGTCTTGTAAATCGGTATAACGTAGTACGAGGTACTTACGTGTTCGGATAGTCCGACGACCGTATTTGCTGCCAACATATCCGGAGATCTCATGGGTCGCTTCCCAAAGATTCACCGATGATGTATGACTCGCACTATGATTAATCTGGGATTAATTAGTAGAGAGAGAAGATTAATTTCTAGAGAGAGAAAATTTTAATCTGGGATTAATTAAAGAGAGAGAACGATTAATTGGAATTAATCGATAAAATAATATATTCGATATATTATAGAAATTAGATTTCGACGCGGAATTGAAATTAGATTTTAATTCGGGCGAACGAATTAATTTAGAATTAATTCGTTAGCGACGTGAATAGTGATTTCGCTAGGCGTAATCATTTAATTACGACGCGACGGAAAATTCGTTAATTTGGAATTAGCGAACCCGAGCCCGAGAGTGATTGCGAGCGCATTCGCATTTCGAATTCGAACGCGGCACGCAAGTCACATCAAGCGTCAAATCACTAGTCGCGTCAATTGTCAAATCACTTGTCACTTTGAGTGATGTGATATGACATGTTGTCACTTTATTAAAGTGACTTGATGTGAATAGTGATGTGATTGAAAAGCATTTTTGCTTTTGACTTTTGCTTTAGTATTTGATTTTTTTTTGAAAATAAAATAAATATATAAGTAAAATGTTTCTCTCTCTCACACACACACACCATTCACGTTTTTCTCTCTCCCAAAATCGGTAACTAGGTTTTTTCGAAAACCTTGAAATTCTTCTTCTCTCTCAATCGGTCTTGGACCATTTTCTTCTCATTTTTTTTGGTTTGATCACACTAAATGAAGAAGAAAGAGTGCTAGCAGCACACATGGGTTATATTATGGTGATAGGGAAACGAATTTGTGAGCATGGAAAAGCTTGAAGCTTGGAGCTTCAATGGTGATGATCATGGCCGAATCTTGGAGGTGCTTCAACCATCAAAACCGCACAGCTCACTGCACTTGGAAGCCATTGCCGAGCCTAGGAGAAATGGAAAAAGACTTGTGTTCTTTGCATCTCAAACCAATCATTGTGAGTATTTGTTTCCGCCATTATTCCTTGATGTGTTCATGCGATTTTATGCTTGTTTTGGATGATTCTTGGGACCTAATTAGGAACTCAACAGCTTAGGCACCCGGGATCGACCTTGAAAAATTTTTCTGCCCTCCTCATATAGATCCAGAATTTTTCTGCCAAAAACTCATATTCGAATAGCCCCATAATTTTATTATTATTACTGCCGAAACTGTTTGTATTATTTTGGTTTATTTTGCAACATAAAACAGCCACAAAGTTATCAAATACGTGATCCATGAATTTTGGATCATTCACGCAGTGAGCAACCAAATTGCTTGTAAAATTACAGTGACCATTCGGCTCTCCAATTAAACACACCCCCATTGATTTGGTTTATTTCCCTCAATCACACCTCATCTCCGAAGATCAACCTTTGATCTTGCTTTTGATCATGCGCATTATCAGAATCAGCCATGTCCATGCAATTAATCTGAACACATGCGCATCTTGTTTATCAAGCATTCACGTATATCACTTTCGCATATAGGATGACAGCGACTATATTTGGATTTTGCCATGTGCGTGCATAAGAAATCGGATCCACCAATCGATCTTCCGAGCTATGTCTCGTTACCAACAGAAAGTAGGGTGGGCTACACTCACAAGATAAATCCCTAAACTATTTAGAGATTATAAATCACACTCAATTATTTTTCTTTTCATTTTTCTTCTTTTTTTTCTTCCATGGTATTTCTCAACTTTTGAGAGAATGGTAGAGAAGAAGAAGAAGGTGGATAGGGTTGCAAAATGAGAGAGCTCCCAAAAAGAAAAGAAAATCTTCTTTTTATACTTAGGGTTTATTGTTTCGAAACAAACAAATCCCTCCCCATCCATATCATCAAAGAATCGGCCAAGCATGGAAAAATGATTTAATTTTTTAAACATCAATATTCAATTACCATTATTGAAAAAGATGTTACAAAATTAAATAAGCAATCAACCATTTGAAAATCATAATCTTCCAAATTAATGCCATGGATTATTTTGTTTCCAAATCAAAACAAATCCATTCCCTTTATGCTTGTGAAAATCGGCCACCTTAAGAAAAATAATAAATATTTGTAACATGAATATATCAATTACTATAATGGAATATATGTTGCAAAATAAAAAGGTTAAATATTATTTAAACATGTGTAACTTCCAAATTAAGTCAAAACGTTTCCAAAACCCAAAATTGAGAAATTACTTACTTAACCTTCTATTTAATTATATCTAATATAATTAAATAACTTGTGTTTAAATATCATATATTTAATAAAACTATATATTAACTTTTAATATAAAGTTTCAAGTGGACAATTAATATTATTAATCATATTAATAATATGCATATCTTTGTGAGTATATAATTGGACTATCCAATTATATTAAATCCGCTATCGTGAATCGAGCTAGCACGGAGACCAAATGGACCTACGGTTCCAAACTCCAATAATCTCGAAATATTAATTAAGCTCTTAATTAAATATTCCGAATTATTAATTCTGGGTTATTCCACTAAAAACCCGAAGTTGCACTCTCGTTGCCGCATACGATATATTAAGCCGAACCAAGTCGGTGTCAACCGATATAGTCATTACATGTGAATTGACCCTTCACGAGTATCTCGTAATTAGAGCTGGTTCATAATGTCTGTTATACCCCTCTAATTATTTTTACCTTAAGTACCATTGATTCTCTAATTAACGATTTATGTTGGATAATATGACCCATAGCGTCACTATTTGTACAGATCACGGTGTTGTTGTACAAATTAACTATGTGACAAGGAAATTGCACTCTCATCATTTGTGATTAGATCACCATAAATGTATAAATGAAGAGAGGTCCATATGATTAGTTCCTGGACTGAGAATGATATGAGACAGTATCAGTCCCCGAAGGATTAATCATTAAATTCCCTAGCCAGAGTATTATCGAGACAGGACATCGATAATGCGGAATAGGCTAGTATTGCACTTGTGTGCGTTGTGAGGGCACAACGACATAGTTCTCATATATATAAGTATTGGATACTTATGCAAGTGCGATAGGAGGTCGTGTTTCACCGATGGTACGGGAAACAGCTTCGCTCTGGATAGACCCCTCGGAATCCCATTGGTATTATGACTATGTGTCTATGGGAGGCCGAAATCAGGGTAGGTGTGTATAGTCTTAACCTGAGACTTGCATCGCTAATACTTACGATAATCGATAGACTTTAGTCTTGGTGGTACAGGGCTTTAACCGGTTCTGCGTACACCACTTCTGGGTTTATCAGAGAGTCGTAGTGTATTGGGTGTGATGTCAAGACGGAAGTATCACTTCAGTCATATTGGAGATGATGTCACGCAGGATATGGTATTAGTGCTCTTAAGTGTGCACAACCAATCAGGATATTGTGACCAGGTCATGAATATCCGATTATAGAGACTAGTTACCAGACATCCGACATGTGCTTCGGACGGGGCAGACACTTATCCAGCCCCAGCCCTAGCACGTGACTATCCGATACTGGGCCGATATACACAATACTACGGTATACTACGCTTGATACAGATCTATATATTCCTGTAAGAATATTTCTGGAGAATTGGGTAGGCATGGCGCTTTGCTAGAAGCCAACCTTGTCTTGTAAATCGGTATAAACGTAGTACGAGGTACGGTACTTACGTGTTCGGATAATCCGACGACCGTATTTACTGCCAACATATCCGGAGATCTCATGGGTCGCTTCCTGAAGATTCACCGATGATGTATAACTCGCACTTTAATTAATCTGGGATTAATTAGAAGAGAGAGAAAATTAATCTGGGATTAATTGCGGAGATATTTTATCTGGGATAAAATTTAATTAAGAGAGAGAACGATTAATTTAGAATAATCGATAAAATAATATATTCGATATATTATAAGAAATTGGATTTCGACGCGGAATTAAAATTAGATTTTAATTCGGGCGAACGAATTAATTTAGAATTAATTCGTTAGCGACGTGAATAGTGATTTTGCTAGGCGTAATCATTTAATTACGACGCGACGGAAAATTCGTTAATTTGGAATTAGCGAACCCGAGCCGAGAGTGATTGCGAGCGCATTCGCATTTCGAATTCGAGCGCGGCACGCAAGTCACATCAAGCGTCAAATCGTTAGTCACATCATGCTTCAAATCAATTGTCACTTTGAGTGATGTGACTTGACAACATGTCACTTTATTTAAGTGATGTGATGTGACTTAAAGTAAAAAGTAGAAGTGATATGGTTGTTGGAAAAAGCATTAATAAACTTTTACTTTTTGACTTTTGATATATATATATGAAAATGATTTATATATTTGTTTTTGTTTTTGGAAATAAAATAAATATATAAACTAAAAATCATTTCTCTCTCTCTCTCACCATTTACGCATCTCTTCCTCTCCCTCTATTTTCTCTTCTTTCTTCACGGTTTCAAAGCCATTTCTTCTCCAAAAATTTCTGGTTTGACCGAAATTTTGAGAAGCAAATGAAGAAGAGTAGTGCTAGCACACACATGGGTTATATTATGGTGATAGGGAAACAAATTTGTGAGCTTGGATTTATTTTTGGAGCTTGAAGCTTTGAGCTTCCATGGAGTCATCAATGGCCGAATTTAGAAGGCATCAAAACAGCCCCAACCGAGCATCACAGCAGCTCAATGAAGTCCAAAACCGAGCTTGGAGGGAGGCAAAAACGCAACTTGTTCTTCCTAGCATCAAACCCATCAATGTGAGTATGTATTCCGCCTTACTCCTTGGTTGTATTCAACTCGTTTTTATGCATGTTTGTGATCCTTGGGACTTGATTGAAACTCAACAATGGTATCTTGAGCTATTGGTTGCATAAAACGAATTAGGGTTCTTGAGCAAAATTTGGGGCCTTTTGATTTAAGCATGATTTTGACAAATTGTTTGTTTAAGAATGCTTGTATATGAATAAATTAGAGTTATATGTAATCAATTTGATGAAAAATTAATTGGATTGATTTTCCCCAATTTGCTTATTGTTGGCCAAAACTTTAATTTGGGTAAACTCAATTTGAGATCATCAAATGATTAAATTGTTTAGTATAGTATGCTTGAATGAGGTTGAATTGATGTTGTGCATAATCAATTTCATGAAATTTGGTTGGATCCAATTTTCCCTAAATTTTGGGCATGACAAATTTGGGTAAACTTGATTTTGAGCATGTTTAATGAAATTGGATGATTTAGAATGCTTAAATGTTGTTTAATTGATGATTGATTAGATCAATTTGATGAAAAGTGTTTGGAACAATTTTTCCCCAATTTGCTTGTGATGGCCGAATTTGGCAAGTGCCCTAATGTCTTGGTTTTTTGATTTTTTGTTCATTGGATGACTTAGAAATCATTTGGGGATGTTGAATTTATGTTTGATTGGGTTCAATTGGATTGAATTTGATTTGGGCATTTTTTCCCATTATGGCCGAGACTTTAGCATGTATTAATTGGGTTTGATTTTGATCAAATTATGTTGGACATGATTAATTGATGTTAAGCATGATTAATTGGACAAATTTAGTGTTTTGGAAACTTTGATTTGGGTAATTAATAATGCTATACACTTTAGGTAATTTAATTTGAAAATTTGGAATTTTTGAAATTAAATTATTGGGCTTAAAATTGGATTTGGGCCTCTTTAAGTTGTTATTGGGTTTATTGGACTTTGTTGTACAAAGTTGGTTTAGGCCAAAATTGGTTGGATCCAATTAGGCCCAAAACCGCTTCCAAAAGGCCCAAATGCAACTAATAAACCTTTAACGTTTAATTGGGCCTAATGGACTTTAATTAAAAGCCCATTGGACTTTAATTAAATTAATATTGGATATTAATCGGGCTTTGAGACCCGTAGCGATTAAATTTGGAATTTAAATTGTAAAGGTTTATTTTATAAAGTGTAATATTTAATTTGGAATTAAATAATGAATTAAAATTAAATGCGTATTAAATTGGATTTAATTATGTAATTTAATTTAATTCGTAGAAATCGTACTTTGAATACGTGTTCGCAATACGAGTTTGACTCGAACAAAATCAAATCTTTGTTTGAACATTGGATGATCACTAATTATCAAGATTAATTA
Source organism: Zanthoxylum bungeanum (assembly GCA_019454045.1). NCBI lineage: Eukaryota > Viridiplantae > Streptophyta > Magnoliopsida > Sapindales > Rutaceae > Zanthoxylum > Zanthoxylum bungeanum. Next base: position 280,931 of record SKCR01030641.1, on the reverse strand, counting down.
ATTTAATTAGATTGATTGATAACATGCTTGTATGAATACATGGTTGTGATGTTTGAATAATGTATATCGGATGGATATTAGCTGGGTGGGGCGATTTTGGAAATTGTAATAAATTTGATTTATTAATTGGACCTGCGAGTCCAGCCTTATCTCCTATTTCTTTGTATTCTCTTCTCACCTATTCCCCTCCATGTAAATGAGGTTTCTTTAGAAGTGTAGTGTAACGGGTAGAAGAAAATATTTGTGCTAGCGGGAGAGAGAAAGTGAGAGATTTGATCTAGGATCAATGTAAAGTATCCATCCGCATATCATTATTATTTTATTTTCATACTCGCTTTATTATGTGTTTAGAATGCATGTTTAAGGGTGTATGATGATGAGACCTTAACAAAGATAATTAAATTGGTAGCCAATTTGCACGCGAAAAACCCTCATAAAATATCATGCGTCTTTTCCTTCCATTGAGTGATTCTTGCTCAAGATCCTAGATTGGCATGGGTTGTTGGCCAAAGTCAAGCCCTTGTCCGTCGAAGATGTGTTTGAATCACGAGGCTTTGTTCCATATCGGTGTCGTGTCCAAGTTGTGGTTTGTTGGCCAAAGTCAAGACCACTTCTTGTCCATTGACATTGATTACGAAGCTTCCATGTCAATGGGTCCGCGCTTGACTGGGATCACTAGGTTTGTTGTGCCAAAGCCAAGGCCTAGTTGATTCAGAGGAAAACGGTTAGGTTATACATTCGATGTATAGGCATATATAAGATATATGTTTGGGACTTGGATGTCCACCTACTGGATCTAGGAGTTGGATGAGATCCAATTGATCTTAGAGATCTACCTAGTTAATTATCATTCAATTTGTTGGCCAAAGTCAAGGTTGTGTGATATTTAACGGGATCCTAGCCCACTAGGTAACACGGTTTCCCGAGTACTCGACAGAGGGTTGAAGGCTCGACGAAAAATAGTGGGAGGCAAGAATTGAATTTTCAATACTCGTTCAATTACTCGCCATAAGCGCTCATTTAAATTATTTCGTCGTAATATTAAATGTTAGTTGGACTAATATTTAAATTGTTGTTTTAATAAACAGTTGGACTGTATTATACTTGATTATATATAATTGGATTATATTAATCAATATATTTGAATTAATTAATTTCAGTTTACAGTTGATTTTATAATTGGATTATAGTAATCAATGTAATTGAGGTTAATTAATTTGGATTATATTTGATTATATAGTTGGACTATTATAATCATTATAATATATATAGTACCACTAATCGTTGATTAAATAGTTGGACTATTGTAATCAAGATAAAATTGAAAAGTTGGATATTTAAAATATAATCTGGGATTAAAATATTTTAAATGATTTAATTTTCAAATTGGGAATAAATAATAGGTTACTTTATTTGATAAAATAACTTATTATATCTTAAGCCCAAAATTAAGCAAAATAAGTAGAGCATAAAATCTTTGGAAGATTTATGTGATGATGACTTTAATGCTTAATTTAATATACTTGTCATAAATCTAATTTTAGATTTAAGAAGTATTAAAATTGCAATTTATAATTCTTGGAGAATTAATTGACTATTCTAGAGGAGATAAAGTCAAAGTTTGCAATTGGGCATGTAGCACGAGGTGCACATCATTTCGATATTCTAAAAACCCAAGGCTTGGCCTAAGGTTTCTGAAATATTGAAAAGGATAATTGACATATCCCAAAGTGACTACCATTTAAATATGGCAGACACGAAGGAATTATAGAAAGGGCGAGGCTCTAACTTTAAAAATATTTGTCAAAGTTATGTTCACTACTAGTATTGAAATTGGATTTTAAATACTTAGTGTGGTACATAAAATATATGTATTGATGTTCAGAATCCGCTATGAGCTGGATACTGACTTCAAGCCGAGATTTCTCTGCGAATCGGAAACGGGACGAAAGTCGCTGTTTCGACCATGGATACTTAAGTTTAGGAACTACCCTTTGGGTATATACTTAAATTAGGAACTGTTATAATGTAACTAGTTTGACTAGAGACATTATCTCTATATCAGTGTTTAATCCGTTACGGATAAAACCTTTATATTATAGAACACTAAGTGTTTTATTATATAAAGATGATACTGAGATAAATACATTAGATGTAAATAACAGAATTTATATTTTGAATATAAATAAAATCTCAAACATATAAAATGACAAATAAATAGCTCAAATTGATTTGATCAATAGAGACTTATTTGTGGCATTGTTGTCTGGGACACAATTATACAAGACTCGTATATCCACACTTTTGAAGAGTGGTACTAGGATTGATTTGACTATTCAAATAAAGTCTACGAATCTAGTTTATTAGGTAAAGTACCTAAAATACTATTTACTTGGTAATAGTATAAGGCCACCGACCTGTTAGCCCTATTCATGGTGAAGTAAGTGGGCCCATATGTAGCTAGGCTAGATGTGAACATGAATATTTCGTGACCTATACGGATGTGGCATCGCATTATGGTTATGTGTTTCTTTTGAAGAACACAAATCAGAAACTTTTAGAGTTTCGACACGAAATAGATAAACAGATCGGCTATAGTATTATTCCGCCACGGTAAGACCGTAACAGAAAATACTTAAGCATTAAGTTTCATATATACTTGAAAGAGTATAGTGTTCTTTCAAATGAGGACTCCTCCCGAGACACGTCAGTTAGATGGTGTGTTCGAACCAAAAACCAAATTTTGTTGGACATGATATGGTTTATCACGAGTCGCTCTGAGCTACCATTTCCTTCAACGGATAAGTTTTAACAGTGCAATAACTTATTTAGAATAAGGTTCCATATAAATCTGTTTGACAGATGTCATATTAGGAAATGAACAGGAAAGAAACAGTTTCTCATTTCTAGTAATTTGGGTATGCCAGGCATAACGTTTGGATGATACCAAACTAAGGACCCAAATTGGATAAGTGCCAATATTGGTTATCCTAAAGGAAACCATAAGTATAGTACTTGTAAATCTCACATGAGAACAATGTGATTGTTGCTCACCATGCGTTTTTTCCTGAGAGGAATACCGATATGCAGTGGTCAGTGGGAGGATAGTGATACTCGATGAAAATCGGAGTAATACTATTCAAGGCACAAGGTCCGTAATGGAACACAAATAGTTCATCAATGATGAATCTGTACCATTAATCTTCGAATACACAAGAACTGAGTAGATCGGATAGAGTCAGCAGAAAACGACCTAGGGTATGGGTTTCTGATCTAACCTCATAAAGATGTCAATCTTATGAAGGTACATCCACCTACTACGTTTTAAGGAAGTGATACAAGGTATCGACTCCCTATTATGGCAAAGTGCCATGAGTCCGAAATGGATTCCATGTATAACAACTATTTTAGATACTAGTTGTTGTACCACAAGGCATTGTGCCTATTGGTACATTAAACGTCTTCAAGGAAGACATACATGGAAGGCAACATACCAACGTACAAAGCTGGGCTTTTGACGGAAATGTATCGTTATCAACATTGTGTTAATAACGGTTCAACCTTTTACCTGTTGCCATGGTAAATCCATTTTGAAGATGCTTGTTGATAACTGCATATTTCATTTATGAAATGTGTCAGTTGCAGATCAAAATCGCTTTCCTGAAAAGGAAACCTTTTGGAGGATGCTAACAACATCCTGACGATTTTGTATAACCGACAAATAAGGTTTGCGGGTTATTCGATCCATGTTTGGATTGAAACAAGCATAAGGTTCTTGGAACGGACGTTTTGAAATAATCATAATAGTTTATGATTTGACTCAAAACGAAATAATTCTTGTGTATATAAGGAGGTTAGTGGGAGAGGGCACTGACAATGAAATTCCCATAAAGCAATCGGTGAAAGCTTGGCTTTCATAAGAAATTCTCCGTAGAATTCTGGGGAGTAACAACCTTTATTCATGGAATGAAGATCTGCTGGGATAGATTTGGAGTTGGTTAACACTCTCTGGAAATTGTACATTTAAAATGTACTTGATAGGGTGTCTCATACGCTACGAGCATATGGAGTCACAATCAGGACAATCCAAGTGATAGTCATTGGATTGAAGTTAAGGACATCTATTAGTATCTGAGAGAACTAAAGATGTTGTCTTAAACTATGGAGTAGGAGAACTTGAAGTGACTAGGATCACTGCTGCAAGTTTCCAAACCGGTAAATACAGTGGTACTATAAAGTTTGAAGTACGGGATAGTAAGCTGGAAATATTCCGAGCAAGATAACTGTTGCCGAATTAACAACAAATGCGGATTATTGCTGCAGCTGAGGCAGCAATAGAAGCCATTTGGATCAATAATAAATCTAATTAGATTAGATATAGTTCTTTTAGCAGCTGAGCTAGGCGTCAGCACAGGCTAAGGAATTAAAGGTCTCATCGACGATCCAGATATATACTTCTATATCATCTGATTCGTTTGGATCATACATCGTGGCGATGTGATGATCGTGTAAATCGCGTCAGACGATAATTAAGCAAATCCGCTGACGAAAACCTTTCCTCAGTAATTTGAGCGAACCGTACATAGTTCGGGTGTTAGACACTCGAGTGACTGGCTATGTGCCAAGTGGGAGATTGTTGGATAATATGACCCATAGCGTCACTATTTGTAAAGATCACGGTGTTGTTGTACAAATTAACTATGTGACAAGGAAATTGCACTCTCATCATTTGTGATTAGATCACCATAAATGTATAAATGAAGAGAGGTCCATATGATTAGTTCCTGGACTGAGAATGATATGAGACAGTATCCGTCCCCGAAGGATTAATCATTAAATATCCCTAGCCGGAGTATTATCGAGACAGGACATCGATAATGCGGAATAGGCTAGTATTGCACTTGTGTGCGTTGTGAGGGCACAACGACATAGTGCTCATATATATAAGTATTGGATACTTATGCAAGTGCGATAGGAGGTCGTGTTTCACCGATGGTACGGGAAACAGCTTCGCTCTGGATAGACCCCTCGGAATCCCATTGGTATTATGACTATGTGTCTATGGGAGGCCGAAATCAGGGTAGGTGTGTATAGTCTTAACCTGAGACTTGCATCGGTAATACTTACGATAATCGATAGACTTTAGTCTTGGTGGTATAGGGCTTTAACCGGTTCTGCGTACACCACTTCTAGGTTTATCAGAGTCGTAGTGTATTGGGTGTGATGTCAAGACGGAAGTATCACTTCAGTCATATTGGACATGATGTCACGCAGGATATGGTATTAGTGCTCTTAAGTGTTGCGCAACCAATAAGGATATTGTGACCAGGTCATGAATATCTCATTATAGAGACTAGTTACCAGACATCCGACATGTGCTTCGGACGGGGCAGACACTTATCCATCCCCAGCCCTAGCACGTGACTATCCGATACTGGGCGATATACACAATACTACGGTATACTACGCTTGATACAGATCTATATATTCCTGTAAGAATATTTCTGGAGAATTGGGTAGGCATGGCGCTTTGCTAGAAGCCAACCTTGTCTTGTAAATCGGTATAAACGTAGTACGAGGTACTTACGTGTTCGGATAATCCGACGACCGTATTTACTGCCAACATATCCGGAGATCTCATGGGTCGCTTCCTGAAGATTCACCGATGATGTATAACTCGCACTTTAATTAATCTGAGATTAATTAGAAGAGAGAGAAAATTAATCTGGGATTAATTGCGGAGATATTTTATCTGAGATAAAATATTAATTAAAGAGAGAGAACGATTAATTTAGAATTAATCGATAAAATAATATATTCGATATATTATAAGAAATTGGATTTCGACGGGAATTAAAATTAGATTTTAATTCGGGCGAACGAATTAATTTAGAATTAATTCGTTAGCGACGTGAATAGTGATTTCGCTAGGCGTAATCATTTAATTACGACGCGACGAAAAATTCGTTAATTTGGAATTAGCGAACCCGAGCCCGAGAGTGATTGCGAGCGCATTCGCATTTCGAATTCGAGTGCGGCACACAAGTCACATCAAGCGTCAAATCGTTAGTCACATCATGCGTCAAATCAATTGGCACTTTGAGTGATGTGACTTGACAACATGTCACTTTATTAAAGTGATGTGATGTGACTTAAAGTAAAAAGTAGAAGTGATATGGTTGTTGGAAAAATCATTAATAAACTTTTACTTTTTGACTTTTGATATATATATATGAAAATGATTTATATATTTGTTTTTGTTTTTGGAAAATAAAATAAATATATAAACTAAAAATCATTTTCTCTCTCTCTCTCACCATTTACGCATCTCTTCCTCTCCCTCTTTTTTCTCTTCTTTCTTCACGGTTTCAAAGCCATTTCTTCTCCAAAAATTTCTGGTTTGACCGAAATTTTGAGAAGCAAATGAAGAAGAGTAGTGCTAGCACACACATGGGTTATATTATGGTGATAGGGAAACGAATTTGTGAGCTTGGATTTATTTTTGGAGCTTGAAGCTTTGAGCTTCCATGGAGTCATCAATGGCCGAATTTAGAAGGCATCAAAACAGCCCCAACCGAGCATCACAGCAGCTCAATGAAGTCCAAAACCGAGCTTGGAGGGAGGCAAAAACACAACTTGTTCTTCCTAGCATCAAACCCATCAATGTGAGTATGTATTCCGCCTTACTCCTTGGTTGTATTCAACTCGTTTTTATGCATGTTTGTGATCCTTGGGACTTGATTGAAACTCAACAATTTATTCATAACTATTATGAATTTTAATCTTTCTATTCGTAATAGAGAGACTTGAGCGCTCAAATCGTTCAAGTACCGAATCAACCCTTGAGAAAGATACTCATCTACTTCTCGCAAGAAGGAGTGAACTCCATGTCTATGTAAAACGTTCCCAGCTACAAAACAAACTGTGTCTCAAAAGTACGTAGCTATTGGTCGGGATTGCTACACCAACCTCACCTTTGTAAATCAAAGGATATAGCCTGCCATGCAGGAGTTCGTAGTACACTCAGGATTAAGATCAATCTATATATGACCATCTAGTAGATCGAAATGACTTTCTTAGTTTAACAGATATTATAAGAATGTCATTTCCATCTGGGTCCAGTCCTATATGATCGCATTATACAAGGTGCCTCCATTCTCATGTCTCTACATGGACGATCTGGATCAAGATTGCCATACAAATATAGAATGGACCGCAGCTATAGATAAACCATAAACAAAGTACCCGCTTTGTTTGATCTCTATAGACTATTTAAGATTACTAACTTCAAACTTAAATCCTCTTGTGTATGACACTCATACACTAAGTCTGAAGGCACATAAGTAATCTAGGGTATTTAAGATGATATATAATATGTGAAAATTAAACAAACAATTTGATAAATGAATAATGCATCATTTTATTTCAATACATATAAAACCGTTTTCATCACATGTAGCTCTAGGGCATACATCCCAACAAATGTCTCTTAGGTAGATTACCTTAGAGGATAAGAATATACATGTCGGGCGGGGATAGCCACAATTGGAACTTGAACTTAATGAGTTCATGTAATTTGGTTAACATAGACAAATGATTAATTGGGTTATTTTTGGTGTTTGCATCTGATCATCGGAAGATGCTTCTGCATAACTTCGTGTTCCAAGTTAGCAAACTGATTTATTACACATATTTAAGAGAATCAATTCATCATTAGAATAATATTTTGTGGAATCATAACCTTAGATGTTTGTGTATTTTGTTTATTTTCCTTGGTATGTTTTTGTGTTTTTATTTATTTATTTAACAAATCCACATTCAACCAACTAATCAAGCAATCATTCTCTTCTCCCTTTAATTAGATACCTGTAAATAAATAAATCAATAATTAATAACAACAATAGAAATTAAGTCCTCATGGGATCGATATTTTTATACTACTTGAGCGATACGTGCGCTTGCATTACGTATGTGATTTCACCAATCACATGTATCTAGGCTTCAATTTGTGATGCTTAGAATTTTCTCTACTCTTTTATGTATGTAATTACATGGTTGTAAACTTGTTTGAAAGATTAGCATGTGTGTTAATTAAAGATTGAATGAAATTATTCATTTAGTAATCCTTAAACCATTTGATGGTGATGTTGTCATTATAGAGTTTCTTAGCCATTCATAAATGACCTAGAATTTTTCTTGAGTTGTTTCATGATGGAGAGACTTGATTGGTGTGGTATTTTATTGATTAAAGTGTTGAATTTTATCAATTTAATGTAAATTGTGCAATTGGAGTAATTTGAGAAATTTGGGTTCTTAACTTAATCCAATTTTTGGGCTTTTCATATATGTTGCATATTATGATGTATATATAATTTATATCAAATTTGGGATTAATTGGATTTGATCCTGCTATGTTTTGAACATTTGTGGCTAAATCGTAATTAATGAAAAAGTTGGGACCCTCTCGGCAATTTGAAGAAATTGAGGTGTTGAGTTGCAAATTCTGTTTTCATGTTTTAAATATGTTAAGAATCATTTTAGAAATGATTTGGAATCATTTAAAATTATATTTGTAAATTTTAGGACTAAAATGTAAAATTTGTAAAGTTTAGGGGTCTCAAGGTAATTAATGATAAATCTAAATTTTTCAGATAAAAATTCACATTTATTTATTGAGTAATTAGAATAAATTGGTTTATTTTCATTTCCCAAGAAAAATATTTATCGAAAATTATTTCGGAGTGAAAATACGCGAAAACGGTGAAAAACGGTGTTACCATGGCTGCCCAAACAGTGAACTGGGCACTGTTCGGGCAGCCCACGAACTGTCCAAATGTTTTTAGGGCTGACCTGGGTAGTTCCTATGTGCATTGGTCGGTAGGTTCGGCTGGAAACGCATCTTATGCTATTTTGCGGAAAAACATTTTCGCAAACGTTTCGCGGTGTTTCTATATTATTTATGTCGTTATATGATATCGAATAAATATGTTTAGGTGAAATATGAATGAATTATTAATATTGGATATTAAATAATTTATTCGTAAGTTTAAAAATTTTAAACTACGATTTAGCCCGAACAATACTTCTTCCCCTGCGCCTCTCTGATTTGACCCCAATAAATTGATATCAGAGCGAGTCTGATCCTGGACACCTGATATGATTAGCCCTTTAAAATTCAATATTTAATTCAATCATTACTTAATACATGCATGTGTTTATTTAATTTGATTAAATAAAGTAAAAACATCTTTTGTTGTAAAATCCTCATTTAATTAAGGTTTTAAGAAAGTGACTAGTATTAGGAATACTTATTTCTTCGTCCGCCTTGTCAATACGGATGTAAATATTTTCATGATGCTATGGCTGTAATGTGCCAAAGCTGTGCAGTTATGGTTGAAGGTAGTTCATTTGCGCCGGTAGAACGTATATGATAAGAGACAAATTCAAGTGAAAGTGGAAATCCTGAATGTACCAAAGCTGTCAGGACTACATCGGTAGCTTGAGTTTGTCATTGACAAGTTTAACCTTGATACGCCTCCTTGTGAATGAGCCAAAGCTGTCATAACGAGAAACGATCAGGACCGAACCCTGGAGTCACATTAAGTGTGATTGACAATAAGTTATCTACCTAATGAATATACGTAGGCGAGAACGTGCCAAAGTTGTGAGTCGAAATATATTCATGGGGTCCACTTCCCATTATGGAATTCAATTTAATTATTGAATTCTCGTTTCCGTTGGGGATTACGGTATTACGTAAAGTAGTGTGAGGCACTACTAGGTTAAAAATCCTTAACTTATGCAGTGTGTAATATTATGTAAATTGTCCCTCATGTTGTTTCTTATTCTATTAGTTTGATAGAATTAAACTTTTATCCACTGCATGCATATTATGTATGTTTTCTGACTTCAATTATGGTTACAGATTTCTAGAAAAGGTTCAAGATTAGAATAGATAATGATATAATCCTTCTAGACAGAATAGTTTCTTATGCAGCAAAGATTGACGTGAATTGGTTCATGTCTCGAGATTCTTCACTGGCATTAAGAAAACCCCATTAGGTAATTGTTTATCTAATAATGATGTTTCTTGGCTTTAGTGACATTCAGAGGTCACGTGTCAGACACTATTTGTTTTTCGATTATTTGCAAATGTTGTAAATAATTTGAAAGTAAATAATAAAGCTAAAGAAAGAAGATGTGTATAGTTGTGTATAGAAAATATTGATTTTCATAATACGACAACTGTAGATATTGGATATCAGATCTCCCGTCTAGTTATTTAAAATATTGTTGAATGATTGTTTCGATATTTGATATCAGAACTTGCGACTATTTGATAGTTACTTGTTCTTTATAAACAATTGTTACATATTTTAAAACGACTAGTAGTGTCATTAACGAATAGATAAACATTAAGAAAAATATTCGGTTAAGTAAATAACTTAGAACATTATTTTATGCGATTTTATCACTTAAGTATTGAATGCTTATTCCATATGGTAAATGATTGTCTAATATGAGATCACACCACATATCCTTATCCATTTAACGATATTATATTCGGGAAGATGACTAAATCTCATTCAACTAATGACTGTCATTGGACCAGAAAATTTATTAAACTGATACATTGGATGTATGTAATTTAATGAATTGTAAATTTCTTAAAGTAGTTTTCTTTACTTTGTAACTTAGTTAATGAACTGTTGTGACTTAGTTACGTATTTATGATGAAACGCAGATAGAATATTTTGAATGGATCAAAGATATTCGATCTGAAGTTTTGAAAATTGTATCTTTATAATTCATCGTGAGTCTTTGAATTGTTCAAATATGTTTGATACGATCAAACATATGAATTTATGGTAATTTATTTTAAGGTTATTCGAAGAATATAATTCTTACATCAATATCATTCTTCCACGATTCCATATTGATGGAATTAGTTAGTGGAAGAAATCGAGTCTTATGCGATTTGATTCGTTTGATATTGAGAGTTACCGAATTAGTTTCAATACTCTTGGGGATATACTCCAGTAACACTAATTCATCATTTTAATTAATGTTCCATTAGTTTCTACAGTTACGTATATGATGTGTATAAGTAGAAAATTCGAATCTTGAAATGTTTGAGATTCGAATCTGTCTTTTGTCTAATGGTTATATAATTGATATTACTTGCGCCTCGGGGGTACGAGTATCTAACAACCGGTAGTCTTATTACTGCTATGTTGTAGTACTATGGTATCACGGGACGAAGATAACATAATATAAATTATGTTCGGGCACAAATATACTCATGGAACGACTTGTGGATGATCGGTTAATTCCCCGAAATTTTGATACGAGACTGTATAATATACCACTCTAGACATCCCATAGTATTTGGGCAATAACTTTCTCATACAAACTCTGACTTTATAAATTTTATATCATCGGAAATCTGAGATCGAGACCTACAACTTTCGCGTTGAACAAATTGTTAGGGTTGGTGCTCAGAGTGCCAATCCATATTGTATTTATGTCCGATTCATAAATATGAACAATTCATTTTTCCATAATATTACTTATTTACTGGTAGCACCTCTTGTCTTTTATACATATATTCGATCTAATTGCGATTACATATCTATTTATGATTAGATTGAAACTAAATCTGATTTAGTGATACGTGTATATTAGACAAAGACCCTAGGATTTACAACGTAGTGCGTAGTTACAATTTAGTATGTAATTGACATTGGTAAGCGTCACAATAAGTTGCATATCCTTAAATGAATTTCCTGGTCAAGATTTACTAACACGGGTCGGTTAGTAAAATCTGCTGAGACCAGTACATGTCGTATATCGTGACTTGGTCCGATGGTTTATCCCAATGAACCATGAGTCTCGAGAGACTCGTATAGACATGTAGGTATTTATTTGATAAACACTAAACGACTCGCTGAAACTTTCCTAATAGATGGTACACCAACGTCAATAGGAATCTTCTCGAGTTGAGCGAGTAGAGTGGTCTGTCGACTTGAGATACCATTGTGGATATATGAGTTATCCTCCATACTTTGATGACAGTCACGTCACCAATCTATTTAGATCAGACCTTCGCATATTCGTTGGGTGTGGACTGATGCTCATGATATCCTGTGCGTATTAAGATAGAATCCGTCAGTGCTGTGTACAGGGCATAGGCATCCTGCACGTGTTTGCGATCTAGTAAATCCATGGCCGTGGTATAACTTCGGAAATCATTTCCGAGTGTTATTTGGAGATTGTAAATTGAAAGTCGACTATATTATACCGAAAGGATTTGATGTTTTTATCTATATCCCAAGTATAATATGGATAGCCTATGACAGAGGGATTATACATATGCAATGACCTCGACTTGCATAGTTTAGTGAGATTATCCGTGGTCATCATAATTCATGAGTGGGTCAATTATGGACACGAAATTGGATTTCGTGACGGATAAACCTAAACTTAGAGAGTCTCACAATATGAAGTGTACTCGTTGAGCACTTGGGCAACGCGTTATGAATAATCAGATTATTCATAATACTTCATCGGATTAAATGAGTTAATTCGAATCGCTTAATCGGTTAAACGAAAACACATGCTTAGAGGAATTTTTGGTCAATCGTAATTATTGTGTATTTGTATTTGATACATAATTTGATTAGATACACATTAATTAATTGTCAAATGAGATTTTGACACATGCCATTAATATATGTATTTGTTATTTAATGTAAATAAAAATACATATATAATAATAATTATATTAATTAATTATTTAGATATTTAAATGTTAAATATTTGAATAATTAAATAATATTCATATTACATAAATGTTATGCAATATGTTTAATTATTATTGATACATGTGGCATGATTTTATTAAGCTTAAGTGTGCAAATTTGATTTGTCCAAGTTTAAGCTTATCTTATCTTCTTTTTAATTTAATGAAATTAAAAAGCAAAAATGGCCAAAATGCCCTTCAAGAGTCGGTCATCATGCTTTAAATTAGAAAATTTTTGTTTTCTCTTTCCTTGAAGCAGCAATGACCGAATCCACCCTAGACCAAAACCTCTCAAATTCGTTTGATGAAACAAAGGAAGAAAGTGAAGGAAAATCAAGAAAGTCTTAAGGAAATTAGGAGTTCTAAAGGTAATCTTCTATATATCCCTAAGCTTAGAAAATTAGTTTCTTGTTCTTGATTTACTAGAATGGTTCTAGGGATTCTTTACTTCTTAAATTAGGGCTTTTGGATATGGAGGATGGATTTGGAAGTATTGAGCATGTGTGAAGTGAAATTGAGTAATATTATTGTAATATTGATTCAATTTAATCCTTTGATGATATGTTACCATTCTAGAGTGTTATGACCACTCTTGTAATACCTATAATTGTTCTTGGGTGGTTCATTTGTGGTGACTTGAATTGGTGTTGTGATTAATTAGATTAATGTTGAAAAAGTTGGATTAAAGCATGAAATATTGATAATTTTTGTTGCAAAATCAGATCTGGAAAACTGGGTTGTTTGTGTTGAAAAATGATGTCATTTGAATTTATTGGATGTATTTTGGGTGTTGGAACAATTGTCGGAAATTATTTCGGAGTTGAAATATGCGAAAACGGTGAAAAACGGCGTTACCGGGTGACTTTTGAGTCAACCGGGTGACGGCTATCAAAACAGTGAATTTTTCACTCTTCAGGCAGCCCATGAACTGTCCTAATACTATTGGGGCTGACCTGGGCAGCCCTCTTGTGTATTGGGTAGTCGGTTCGGTCAAAAACGTGTTTTATGCCATTTTACGGAAAAATATTTTCGTAAAAGTTTCGTGACTTTTCTTAGTTATTTATGTCGTTATTTAATAACGAATAAATATGTTCAAGTGAAATTTGAATGAATTATTCATATTTGATATTGAATAATTTATTCGATAATTTAAAAAGTTTTAAAATTACGGTTTTGCCCGAATAACGCTTCCGCTGCGCCCACGCTCAAAACCCTAACAAAAATGGTATCAGAGCAGGTCTGATGCTTCATCCATTACATTAGTCATGCTTGATATATGATATGTAATCCAATTTTAATATTTGCACATGCTTGTAATCTATATGTTTCTTGACTTTTCGGTTCTACGCTAAGGGAAACGTAATGTAAATTTAATGGTTAAATTGAGTTATATTTTCTAAGGTATAATTGAGTTGTTTAGAAAATGATTTAGATTAAAATTTTGCATTTGAAGTGGAACAATGCTTCCTTGAGGAATATCCCGGCTTAAAATAAGGCTATAAAGTAACGTGTATTGGATGCATGTTTCTTGGTCCGTCTTGTTAATACGGTTTATGGGTAACTTTCTATGGCTGCATCTGAGATCGTGCCAAAGCATTGAAGCTGTAGTTGATAGAATTTTATCCATACCAGATGTCTATTTGATACTAGATAAATTCAAGTGAAAGTGGAAATCCTGAACGTACCAAAGCTGTCAGGACTACATCGGTAGCTTGCGTTTGTCATTGGCAAGTGAAGCCTTGATACGCCTCATTGTGAACGTGCCAAAGCTGTCATAACGAGAAACGGTAAGGACCAAAATCAGGAGTCACTGGTGAGTGATTGACAATGAGTTGTCTACCTAATGAATATACGTAGGCGAGATCGTGCCAAAGCTGTTAGTTGAAATATATTCATGGGATCCTAATCTCACTAGTGAATTCAATTTAATTATTGAATTCTCGTTCTCCGTTGGGGATTACGGTATTACGTAAAGTAGTTGGAGACACTGCTGGGTTAAAAATCCATAACTAAAGCAGTGTGTAATTTTATGGAATTTGCTGCTTTTGTTTTCCTTTATTCTATATTGTTTATATAATTATACTTCTAATCCTCTACATAGCATATTACTTGAATATGTTTTCTGACTTTACTTATGGTTGCGTATTTCTAGAATAGGTTCTAGAATGACAGTAGACTTAGATATTGTTAGATTTGTTAAAACCATGGAGAATTGTTGTTCCGATTTTCTTGAAAAATCAAGATGGTTAGTGACTTGATTACTAAGTCACGATTAGTAATCTAAATAGATATCTCTTTTGGATATAGTTATCTAGTAAGAATAGTTTCTTATGCAGTAAGAATTGACTTAAATTAGTTCATGTCTCGAGATTCTTGACTGGCATTAAGAAAACCTAATTAGTATTTGTTTATCTTCTAAAGACGTTTCTTGGCTTTAGTGACTCTTAGAAGTCACGTGTCTGACACAGTTTGCCAATCAATCATTTACAATTGTTGTGAATAATTGAACGCAAATTATAAAGGTTAAGAAAGGAAATGAGTATAGTTGTGTATAGAGAATATCGATTCTCACAATACGACAACTGTAGGTATTGGATACCAGATCTCCCATCTAGTTATTTAAAATAATGTTTAATGATTGTTTTTGATATTTGATATCAGAACTTGTGGCTATTTGATAGTTACTTGTTTTTTTATAAACAATTGTTACATATTTTAATATGACTAGTGACCGGTGCGTAATCACACGCGTATAACGCAAGCGCACGTATCGTTCAAGTAGTATAAAAAGTATCGATCCCACGAGGACTTAATACCTAATCTATTAATTTTATGAGGTCAAATGATTACTAGTATCTAACAGGTTGTTTGATTGATTTAAAATGGTGATGATTCTAAATTTAAATACAAGTAAATGAAATTGCATGAAAGTAGGTTTAAGAAAATTCAATATTAGGACACTATCTATGGTTGTGAATCTTTCTAATATCTTTTAAAAGATGAAGTGGTTATTTCATGTTTGTGTAATAAATCGGTTTACTAACCTGGAACACGAAATTATGCGAAAGCCTCTGTCGATGGTCAGACACAAATACCCAGTATAACCCAATTGAACCATATGTCTATGTCAACCAAATTAACTGGATTCATTAAGTTTAAGTTCCAATTATGGCTACCCCCGCCCAACATGTATATGTCCATCCTGTAAGGAAATCTATTAAAGGGTTATCTATCCTCAAGGAAGATCGTGAGCTATTAAGTCTAAGGATGAAACCTAAAATTCCTTTGTCAAGTTTATTTTAGATTTACCAGATCAATCTTATTAGTGGCCAATTAACAAGACGCATTAAGCTTAAGACTTAATAAGTAAACCTTTAAATTACCCAAACTATAAAATAACCCCTTATAAACCGGTGATA
The DNA here is from genome assembly GCA_019454045.1 of Zanthoxylum bungeanum. Classification (NCBI taxonomy): domain Eukaryota; kingdom Viridiplantae; phylum Streptophyta; class Magnoliopsida; order Sapindales; family Rutaceae; genus Zanthoxylum; species Zanthoxylum bungeanum. The sequence continues at coordinate 264,710 of SKCR01030641.1, read as the reverse complement.
TTAGAAGTCATCACAACCCCAGATAACTAACTTAGTTACGACACATAACTAGGGCTAGTAAAAACTCAAACGTAAAAGACATAAAGTAAAAAAGCTGAAAAGTAATTGCGGTAAAGTAAATTACAATAAAATAAAATGCTAAGGTAAAATGATCAACTTTTACTATTTACTATTTAGATATCTCCCTTAATATAATATATTAACTTGTGATTATTTTACCAACCAGCCATATATGGGGTAACATGATTAAGTCAAATTAAGTCCAACCAGCCATAAAGGCGGAACCAAAATAAACCTGCCATATAGGCGGTAAGAAAGTTTAATTACCAACCGACCAAACTGGCGGTATCCTTGTTTAGTCAGGTTTAAACCAGTTTAAAATGAATTACCAACCGACCAATATAGCGGTATCCTCATTAAGTCAAATTTTAAATAGTGAATATATAATATTTAAGGGAGATTAATCTAAATAGAAGTAATAAAAGTTTACCTTTCACCCTAGCAGGGGGAAGTTACCTCCTCATGGTTGAATAGTAAAAATTGTAAAAGTAAAGAAAGTAAATTACTATTATTACAGAACGTAATTAAAATTAATTACAAAATTGAAATTTAAAAGAAACTAGATAGAAAACTCCCTATTTTACATCAGAGAATTCAGATAGGAAGGTACATCTAAAACTGAAATCTTGAGCTCAATTATAGACCCCGGTAGGCCTCGCGCTTCGCGACGCGCAAGGCTTTGCGCGTCGCGACGCGCCACGTGTCTGTATTTGGTTCGTCGGCTTCAGATTCTTATCTGACACGTGGCTTTTCGGATAAGGTGATAAGGTGACACGTGGCAAGGCGACTGGCAACTCAATGATTATGCTGACGTGGCGATGACATGGCGAAAGTGATTGTCGACACCATAGAATTGCGATACGTGGCACTTCGCGATTGGCTGATGATGACGTGGCACGTTGACTCGGTTAACTGATGATGTGGATGATGACGTTGCTGACATGTGGCGATGGCGATTGTCGGCACAGTAGGATGATGACACGTGGCACGTCGCACGTTAGCAAAGTCAAACTTCTCAAATTCTGACATGTGGACCCGTGCACGTTAGCATGGATCGGCGCATGTTAGGCGTCGCGACGCGCAAAATTATGAAAATGCCATTTTGTCCATTTTTCACTATTTTGGCCCCTAATCACCTCCAGAGGGTTCTGAAACTTTATTTATCTACAAAATAACACAAAACACATCAAAATATTCACAAAACTCAAGAAACTATACAAAATATTAGGTCAAATGAGTGGGAAATAGTGATATAATTACCACTCATAACACCCCCAAACCTAACATTTTGCTAGTCCTCGAGCAAAACACAAAATAAAATAATATAAACATCTTGAAAATAAAATTTAACTAAGCCACTTTCGTAGGGATCACGGTTGCATTTAGCGTATGTAACAAGCCTTTAAACCCCTAGGTGTCCCTAGTGGATGAGTTGTAGTCTCGTGAGGGTTTACAACAATGATACCCACAAACATTTTACAAAAGTAAAAAGGCAGTGAAACTAATTCACACAAAAGCAAAAAGACAAGAAAAAATAGAATAAAGAAGTTAGTGACTAATCAGGTGAAACTTCTACTCCAAGTTACTAGTTGTTTTCTTTCTTTCTAAATTACTGAATAAGTAAATTCTCCAGTTATATTTACCATTCTCCATATGCACAGCCGACAAAATATTAATCAACTCATTTTTGCCCACAACAGTCACAAGTGCAGTTGATAAGAGAGTAATATTTTTGTCCTAAAAGTTTATCAGAATTCACACCTTTTTGTAGCAATAGAATAATTTTTCTTATTTTTCTGATTTTTTTCTTTGATTTTTGATTTTTTATTTATTTATATACAATACCTTCCATTTATGCAGTGAGTGTTGGGTCAGTGGCTCCCAAACCAGTTGGCTTTAGGGCACCAGGTGTTAAGACACCCCTACGGACTTAATTACTCAGACTTCAAATATATATATTTTTGCAACATCCGTGATCCATGTAGCGAGCTTTGGGCCAGTAACTCCCAAACCAGTTGGCTTTAGAGCACTAGGTGTTAAAACACCAATACGGACTTAATAACTCGGATCTCATACTTTTTTTTTTACTCCATCACTTTTTGAGATGCTTCCTCCAATTAAACTAGAGCACCTAATATTACAAACTTTTCAATTTTAGCTCATGTCTGTATGTTACCATGCATATTGTTAATACCTACCAACTGAGCATATGAATATCCATTTTAATCAGTTTTATGGAGAATTTACAAATTAAATAATTCAAAAAGAAATAAACAAAAATTAACTTGTTTCGAAAATGGGTTGAAATACGTATCAGGAGTGGGAACTCCTTACATATCTATCTTTTACCAATTTCACCTTTTTAGACAAAATAAAAACAAAAACGTAAAATATTTTTGTAATTTTTGAAAATTTTTCAATTTTTTTTTTGTATTTTTCGAAAAAATTTGGACTAAAAATAAAAAACAACCCATACCTAAAAACAAGATATTGATAAACTAATTCCCTCCCCCAAACCTAAATGAGACATTGTCCCCAATGTCTTAAACAGTAGAAGAAGAGTTTAGAAGATAGTACCTGGTTAACTGAAATGCTACACGAAAAGTTAAAGGTTAAGATCCAGATTAATCCGACGCCTCTTAGCACGATCGTCCTCAGACCAATTTATCTTTGAAAGGATAGGGTCAATTTGTGGTTCATAGGCTAAGATTTGGTCAATTAGATCCAGAGCAGTTCTGGCAGTGAATGGAGTTCTTTTAAAGGTTTTGACACGAACCTATTTCTCCGGGCATCATCAAGAAACACACAAAGAAAATCATAAAATCCTTCAACGTTGTACAGTCCAAGCGGTTTCTGGTGTATGTTCAGGTTCGCCCAAGATAACACTTGTAGGCACTGCATTTTTGCATATAAGTCCCGATGATGAGTCTCGTACGGAGGCACTACTCTTTAGGTTGCGGAAGTCGCGGGAAACGAATATCGGAAGGGGAAATTCAGAATAAGTATGTCATCAGATTCAATTCACATGTTCGCTGCTTTCGCGTTCGTGCTGCGTTCGTGAGCACATTCGAACATCAAATATATTGCGGGCGTTCATGTAGCTTTCGAACGGTGTCGGTACTTCTGGTTTTGCTGCTAGCCTCACGCCCAAGCCCAATTAGCCCATCCAAAAAATATTTAAAATATTTAAAATACATGTCACAAATTAAATTAAATTAAATTAAATAAATAAAATCAAATCCCTTCCTAATCTAATCAAATCCCTTCCCTAATCAAACACCAATTAAAATATTCACTCCCTAAATTAAACCTATCTTTTCCTTTCGTAAACCAATCAAAACACTTCCTTTTTTTTAGGATTCCCTTCCTTACCCAGAAACCCTAGCAAACAATTATAAAAAGAAGCCTAAACCATCCTTTCACACCCTAGCTCATTCTCAAAAACAACACAAAGAAAATAACCTAGCATTCACGCCCAAGGCAAAAAAAAAAAAAACAAGAAGCAAAAAAATAATTCTCCATTCTCCTACTTTCTAGCAACCGAAACCATAACCCCTAAACACCCACACCACAAAAAATAATAAAAACAGTAAACATCATCACCGAAAATCCCTCATAAATAGAAAACATCATCACCGAAACAGTCACTGAATTACCCACTATAAACACCAAAAATCACAGCCCAAAACAATCCATGCAACCACCAAAAATCACCTCTGAAACTGCACTGCAGTGACCGAGAAAACCCTCCACAAACTACACCAAAAACTACACTTAAAAACAGTCCAGAAAACCAATCCCCTTCACCTTAAAACCGTGAGAGACAGTAGTAAAACAGAGGAAACAACAACTCAAAACAACGAATCAACGAACAAAAGCAGTGGACTAGTGAACCAGAGGAGTTGGGGAGCATCATTCTTCCGATGGACGTGTAACGTACTTTTGAGAGACGACCTAAGAGGTTAGACCTGAGGGCACCCTTCTTATTTATTCTCATCCTTTTTTTGTTGTTTATTAGAATTCCTTCGCATGAGAGTCGTTTGTTGATACATGTTATGGTCCTTGAATGAATGGAATATGTGTTCTCTCTTGGGGTATATCGGATGGAAACCCAGACGTAAATTCCATAGCCGAATCCGAATGGACGGTAGTGTGGTCTGTACTTGGGAAATAACTTCACGTACCACTCGAGAAACTTTGAAATGCATGTTTCGTCTTGTAATTTAATTTCCGTTCATTTATTGCTTGTAATCCCGTCATCCATTTTCCGCATGTGGTTGTTTTATTTATTTACGTATTGATAGTCATAATGCGCATGGGCTTGACTAAAGTGGATTAAAGGTCTTCTATCCGAGGGAAACGCCCGAAGGCTACCTTTATCACAATGTCTTGCCGCGCCGGATGAGGCATATTCGATTGAATGTGAGATGTGTTCAATCAGACATCCAATATCCTATATCGTTACTTTGTTATCCACATATCATTGCTTGATGCGTATGGGCTTAATTAAGTTGGTTTAAAGGTCCTCTATTCGAGGGAAATGCCTAAAGGCTACCTTTATCACGAGGTTTTCCCGCGTCGGACGAAGTACGTTTGATTGAACGTGAGATATGTTTAATCGGATATACGGAGTTCCAAATTATTGTCTCATTCATTTGTATGCATTGTAATATAATGCGCATGGGCTAACTAGGGTGGATTAAAGGTCCTCTATTCGAGGGAAATGCCTGAAGGCTACCTTTACCACGATGTTTAGCCGCGCCTTTTATTATGTCATTTACCCTTTTGCATATCATTGCTTTATTTACGCATGCATTGCATTCTAGTGCGCATGGGCTAACTAGGGTGGATTAAAGGTCCTCTATTCGAGGGAAATGCCTAAAGGCTACCTTTACCATGATGTTTTTCCACGCCAGACGAGGTACACTCGATTGAACGTGAAATGTGTTCCATCAGGCACACGAGGTCCTACATTGTGTATTTGTTTATCCATGCATGTGTTTGTTTTATTTCAGATGCTATTTTTGCAATCTCGTTGGAACGTGTTTACGAACGCTACATGAACGTATGCATTCTGTCTTATTTCCGTTCGAACGCGTCTCAAAACGCTACTCGAACGCGCATGCATTTTATTGTATCATGCATCAGGTCTCATCCCATTCGAACGCGAAAATTCTGTTTATCATTTGAACGCGTTATCAAACGCTATATGAACGTGGAAATTCTGTTTATCGTTCGAACGCGTTATCAAACGCTACTCGAATGCTTGCATTCTATTTACTGTTCGAACGCATTTACGAACGCTCCACGAAAGCGCACACACTGGACAGATTCCTTCATCATGTTTCATGCATTTTTGTTTCCTTAGTCATTCCCTTCCCCATCATATGCTTAGTTAGCTCTCTTTAATATTTATGCCTTTATCGTTATTGTTTATTTATATTTTCCGCATTTATTTATTCGATATGGTCATGAGATTGTATGCTCGCTTTTATTATTAATGCCTTTATAGTTGTTATTAGTTACATTATTGCACTTTACTGCTTAATACGTACATGAATTGTGTATTTTTCCTTCATTTCTTTCATTTACGATTATGGGTGTACAAACTTGCATGTTGCTTAAATTATCTGGTACGTGTTGCATGAGATTTGGTTGTACTATTGCATAAATCCTTTCATTAAAAGTGGCATAAGTAAGGGACCATTCCGAACCCAACGGTTTGAGGTCTTCCCTTGCGAGGGGTGAGTGCGGCCTTAAATCATTTTCCCGGTTCACACCGGGTGGCGACTCCATTTTTAGTTCTCCAGTTTAGTCCCACGCGGGCTACTCCGTACTCCCAACCGGGCCGCGAGCCTAGAACAGCGTCGTCGATTTCTGTGTCCTACAACACTGTAAAAATTTCCTCCAATGTACCCAAGCCACCTGGCAAAGCAATAAAAGCATCAGCACGGTTAATCATTTCTACCAATCGTTCAAACATACCTGGCATGATCAGTTCCTCTCCGTTTGATGGTTCAATAAGATTTTCCTCTGCCAAGTGTTTTGGGATGATTCCCAAAACGTTACTGCCTCCTTCCTGTACGGCCTTTGAAACGATCCCCATTATTCCAAGATTGCATTCGCCATATACTAAGTGCATATTCCTTGCAGCTAAGACTCGACCCAATTCCTGTGCTGCTTCTACGTATTGTGGCTTAACACCAACAGTAGTACCGCAAAATACACAGATGTTTTCAACTCGTCTTCTTGAAGTGGCTTCCATGTTTTACTCTGGATGTCTTCAAAAGTGCAATGATGAGTTGAATTTATAACACCTGAAAAGGGTGAGTAAAATAATAGCACTAGTACCTGCCAAATGACAATTATTAGTTAACAGTAAAATAAATCGTGATAGTAAAAAAGGTTTGTATCCTGTCAGAGAAAATAAAAGAAAACAACAAAACAAATCACAATTATTAGGAAAAGACAAAGAGATATAATATGTACAAGAAAAGTAGCGGCTTGATTGATGTCTATGCGTCAGGGACAAGCTTCCCATCCAATTTTCTTATAAATTGGCAAACCGGGTCTTTTTGAGTCAGATTCCCGAGACTTAACTTTTGTCTTTCTTTTTGAAATTGTGCATATAACACATGAATTTCTTGATACACATATCCACTGGGATGCGTCTCAAGAGTTTTAGATATATCATCCAAAGACTCCTTACTCAAGCCATCCCTAATGAAATTAATCTTATCTTCGCGGTTATCAGACACCATTCCTAAAGAACGACAACGAGTATCACAAAACATACGAGCACATTTATAACAAACACACATTCTTTTAGCTCTTCTCTTTTTAGCATAGGTGCTCCTTCCTAAACCAGACAGATGTGAAATAAAAGAGTCAGAAGACTCACCTGCCAATCGGACCCGTGCTTCAATAATCCAACGAATGACAGTAGAGATACCTTTGATTGTTAGTAATCTCATCCGTTCCAAACGAGCTTTGTAAACTTTCATCAGAGATTTTTGAGGGAGAGAAGAAAATTGCTTGCGAAGATTTGCGAGAGCTTATTCTATCGTGAAATGACTTTACCTGTAAAAATTAAACACACAAAAAATAAAACACACCATATCACAATATATACACAAATTTCATGGGTTGCCTCCCTGCGAGCGCTAAGTTTAACGTCGTCAGCTAGACGTGACTTCTTGAACGTTAGGCTGGATCTGAAAGTGTGACACTTTCTTTTTGTTGCTCAAATGATTCTCCCCAGTAGTGCTTAACACGCTTATTTTTAACCTTGAATGTTTTGTTGGAGTTGGGACCTTGTATCTCAACGGCTCTATCTGGTAAAACCTTGGTGATCACAAACGGACCTGACCACCATGATTTTGGCTTCCATGGGAAGAATTTCACCCTTGATTTGTTTAATAGTACCTTCTGCCCTGGTTCCAATTGTATGCGCACTAACTTCTCATCATGTCTTTCCCTTACCTTTTGTTTGTACAATTTGGCATCCTCAAAAGGCTGATTCTGAAATTCCTCCAATTCATTGAGCTGGTGGAAATTTTTCTCTTCTGTTGCTTGTAGTGCAAGAATTAGCTTTTTCAGTGCAAAAGACGCTTTATCTTCAGGCTCCACAGGCAATTGACATGTTTTAAGTTTGTCAATAGAACTTTGCATTGCATTGGAGTTCTGAATGGTACTATGTATCACATCAAGTCTGAAACATTCCTCCTTCTTTTCATCATCTGGGAAATTCATGGCCTTGAAATCATTGAATGTTACTTCTTGGTCATGTACTCTCATGGTTAATTCTCCTTTTTGTATATCAATAATGGTTCGACCTGTAGCCAAGAACGGTCTCCCAAGGATGATTGGCACGTCTGCGTCTTCCTCCATATCAAGGACAATAAAATCTACTTGGAAAATGAATTTGTCAACCTTGACCAGCATATCCTCAACTACGCCTCTTGGAAATACGAGCGTTCTATCAGTAAGTTGCAACGAGACTGAGGTAGGCATTGCTTCTCCAATTTGCAGTTTCCTGTAAATAGAAAAAGGCATCAAGTTAACACTAGCACCTAAATCACATAAAGCCTTGCCAAAGTCATGTTCTCATATGATGCATGAAATGGTGAAACTGCCAGGATCTTTCAACTTTGGGGGAAGCTTCCTTTGAATGATAGCACTGCATTCTTCTGATAATGCTATTGTCTCGTAATCTCCCAATCTCCGTTTTCGTGAAAGAATGTCTTTAATGAATTTGACATAGTTGGGCATTTGTTCCAAGGCTTCTGCAAATGAAATGTTGATGTGCAAGTTTTTGAACACCTCCAGGAAACGAGCAAACTGCTTGTCCAGTTTGTTTTTCTGAAGACGCTGAGGAAAAGGTGGAGGTGGAGTGATCTGCTCTTTTTCCTTTGCTTCGTTTTCCTCCATTTTTTGCTTTGTTTCTTTTGGAACTTCCTCAGCAGTTGTTTTGGCTCCAACATCTTTGTTGATTTCAGTACCGCTTTTTAACATGATGACATGACACTGCTCCTTCCCTATGTTCCTTGGATTTGGCTTTGTGTTACTGGGAAGATTACCTGGCGGTCTGTAACTCTGAGCATTGGCCAGTTGTCCAATTTGATTCTCCAGTGCTTTGATAGAAGCTGAATGACTTTGATTCAATGCCACTTGATTTTGAACCATAGCTGCTAAAGCATCGTATTTTGCTTCTTGCTTTTTTAACTGTGCCAGCACTTCTATTATTCCTTGTTTTTTGTCATACTCATGGCCTTTGTTTTGCTGCTGGAATCCGGATGGTGGGTATTTCTTTTGCCCTGAATTATTTCTCCATGAAAAATTGGGATGATTCCTCCACCCTGGGTTGTAGGTGTTGGAATATGGATTATTCTCCTGTCTGTTGAAATTGTTGACGTAGTTCACCGTTTCTTTATGTTGAATTGGTTCTGGTGCTCCTCCATATGGTGAACTTGTGGTTCCAGCGATGTTCATAACTTGCATGCTAAGTGTTTCTAGACATTTGCATAGCTGATCCAGCCTGGTATTCACTGCTGTGCTTGCTCCAACATAATAAATTCCTACAATTCTTTGAATCATGCTACTGTCTGTTGGCCACAATGAATTGTTGTTAGCCATTTCCTCGATTAAGTCCCAGGCTTGATCTTCTCCTTTTGCCATTAAATCTCCTCTAGTAGCAACATCAATTGTGGTTCTCATTAGTCCAGAAAGTCCATTGTAGAAGGTTTGGACTTGTAGCCACTTTGTGATCTCATGATGAGGACATTTCTGGAGTAAATCTTTGAATCTTTCCCAAGCATCGCAAATGGATTATGAATCTTGTTGGACAAAGGATGTGATGTCATTCCTCAACTTTGCAGTTCTGGCTGGTGGAAAGTACTTTGCAAGGAATTTGGTGGCTAGAGTGTTCCAAGTTGTGATGGAAACTGCTGGTAGTGAATCTAGCCAAGCTTTAGCTCTGTCTTTCAAGGAGTATGGAAAAACATGCAGTCTCATTGCTTCTTCAGCTTCTCGGTTGTAATTGAAAGTGCCGCAAACTTCCAGGAAGTTGCTGATGTGGGTATTAGGATCTTCAGTTGATTTTCCCTCAAACTGTAAGGACTGCTGAATCATTTGAATACATGATTTGATGTCACACGCATTTGCTGGTAAAGGAGGAAATGAAGCTGTTAACCACCGGGATAGTTCTGTCTCGAATGGGTATTGGTGGTGCAACCTCCAAAGGTTCAGGTTCCATGTTGACTAAAGCTTTTTGGCCTTCACGCCTTTCCCTTCTCAACTGTCTGATGGTTCTTTCAATTTCTGGGTCAAGCGGTCAGAGTTCAAAGCTTCTGGTTCGTCTCATGTAGTGTATGAGAACCTGAAACACAATAAAACAAAAAGTAAAAAGAAAATTAGATACAAGTAACGGTATCTAACCCCTAAACTAACAGTAAAAGATAAATAAGTCACCAGAAACGGCGCCAAAAACTTGACTGGTGTGTAATCACACGCGTATAACGCAAGCGCACGTATCGTTCAAGTAGTATAAAAAGTATCGATCCCACGAGGACTTATTACCTAATCTATTAATTTTATGAGGTCAAATGATTACTAGTATCTAACAGGTTGTTTGATTGATTTGAAATGGTGATGATTCTAAATTTAAATACAAGTAAATAAAATTGTATGAAAGTAGATTTAAGAAAATTCAATATTAGGAAAATATCTAGGGTTGTGAATCTTTCTAATATATTTTAAAAGAAGAAGTGGTTATTTCAAGTTTGTGTAATAAATCAGTTTACTAACCTGGAACACGAAATTATGCGAAAGCCTCTGTCGATGGTCAGACGCAAATACCCAGTATAACCCAACTGAACCATATGTCTATGTCAACAAAATTACCTGGATTCATTAAGTTTAAGTTCCAATTATGGCTACCCCCGCCCAACATGTATATGTCTATCCTGTAAGGAAATCTATTAAAGGGTTATCTATCCTCAAGGAAGATCGTGAGCTATTAAGTCTAAGGCTGAAACCTAAAATTCCTTTGTCAAGTTTATTTTAGATTTACCAGATCAATCTTAAAAGTGGCCAATTAACAAGACGCATTAAGCTTAAGACTTAATAAGTAAACCCTTAAATTACCCAAACTATAAAATAACCCTTTATAAACATGTGATAATAAAAGTCATCACAACCTCAGATAACTAACTTAGTTACGGCACAGAACTAGGGCTAGTAAAAACTTAAAAGTAAAAGACATAAAGTAAAAATGCTGAAAAGTAATTGCGGTAAAGTAAATTACAATAAAATAAAATGCTAAGGTAAAAGAATCAACTTTTACTATTTATTATTTAGATATCTCCTTTAATATAATATATTAACTTGTGATTATTTTACCAACCAGCCATATAGGTGGCAAGCTGATTAAGTCAAATTAAGTCCAACCAGCCATAAAGGCGGAACCAAAATAAACCTACGATATAGGCGTTAAGAAAGTTTAATTACCAACCGATCAATCTGGCGGTATCATTGCTTAGTCAGGTTTAAACCATTTTAAAATGAATTACCAACCGACCAATATAGCGGTATCCTCATTAAGTCAAATTTGAAATAGTGAATATATTATATTTAAGGGAGATTAATCTAAATAGCAGTAATAAAAGTTTACATTTCACCATAGCAGGGGGAAGTTACCTTCTCATGGTTGAATAGTAAAAACTGTAAAAGTAAAGAAAGTAAATTACTATTATTACAGAACGTAATTAAAATTAATTACAAAATTGAAATTTAAAAGAAACTAGATAGAAAACTCCCTATTTTACATCAGAGAATTCAGAGAGGAAGATACATCTAAAACTGAAATCTCGAGCTCAATTTATTGACCCCGGTAGGCCTCGCGCGTCGCGACGCGCCACGTGTCAGTATTTGGTTCGTCGGCTTCAGATTCTTATATGACTCGTGGCATTTCGGATAAGGTGATAAGGTGACACGTGGCAAGGCGGCTGGCAACTCAATGATTATGCTGACGTGGCGATAGTGATTGTCGACACCATAGAATTGTGACACGTGGCACTTCGCGATTGGCTGATGATGATATGGTGGTGATGTGGCACGTTGACTCGGTCAACTGGTGATATGGATGATGATGTGGCTGACACGTGGAGCAACACATGGCGATGGCGATTGTCGGCACAGTAGGATGAGGACACGTGGCACGGCGCATGTTAGCAGATCAGCTGTGATGGTGACACATGGCACGGCTTACGTTAGCAAAGTCAAACTTCTCAGATTCTGACATGTGGACCCGGCGCACGTTAGAATGGATCGGCGCACGTAAGGCATCGCGACGCGCAAAATTATGAAAATTCCTTTTTGTTCGTTTTTCACTATTTTGGCCCCAAATCACCTCCAGAGGGTCCTAAAACTTTATTTATCTAAAAAAATAACACAAAACACATCAAAATATTCATAAAACTCAAGAAACTATACAAATTATTAGGTCAAATGAGTGAGAAATAGTAATATAATTACCACTCATCAACTAGTAGTGTCATTTCAAAAAAAGATAAACATTAAGAAAATATTTGGTTAACTAAATAACTTAGAACAATGTTTTATGAGATTTTATCACATAAGCATAAGATGTTTATTCCGTATGGTAAATGATGGTTTGATACGAGATCACACCATATATCCTTATCCATTTAATGAATATTCTATTCATGAATGTGATTAAATCTTATTTAACCAATGATTATCATTGGACCACAAATTTATTAAACTAATACTTTGGAAGTCTGTCGTTTAATGAATTATAAATTGCCTTGCATAGTTTTCTTTACTTCGTAAATTAGTTAATGAATTGTCATGACTTGGTTACATGTTTCTACAAGAATATATATTGAACGTCTTGAATGGTTCGAGAACTTTCAATATGTTTTTGATGAAATACGGATAGAATATTTTGAATGGTTCAAAGATATTCTATTTGAACTGTTGAAAACTATATCTTTGAAATTCATCGTGAATCTTTGAATTGTTCAAAGATGTTTGATATGATCAAACATATGAATTTAAGGCAATTAGTTCTAAAGTTATTTAATGAATGTGATTCTTACTCAATATTAAACTTCCACGATTCCATCTTGATGGAATTGGTCAGTGGCAATAATTGAATCCTATATGATTTGATTCGTTGATATTGAGTATTACCGAATTATTTTTCAATATTGTTGGGGTTATGTTCCAGTAAAACTAATTCATCTCTTTAGTTAAGGTTCCATTCATTCCTACAGTTACATATATGATATGTATAGTAGAAAATTCGAATCTTGAAAAGTTTGAGATTTGAAACATTCTTTTGTATAATTGTTATATAATTGAAAGTACTTGCGCCTCGGAGGTTCAAGTAAGGTTTTATCATTTATTCTATTTAATAGAATATTGTATTCTATTTGATAGAATATCTTTTCTACGATCCAGTGTAATAAAATTGTTTTATTACTTGGTGTGTAACATCAGATGTTAATGATTCTAGAAAAGACTTGACTTATTGAAGTCAAATGTGAGAGTGATAAACTGTAATGGAACTACGCAATTAATTAGATGAAAAAACCCTTAGATATCTTCCGTACAAGTTCAATGGGATGTTAGAATCATTTACGAAGTATTTGATACTTAATGATTCTGTTGTTTTCTTATCGAAGAAAATTATCCTATAACTTATAGTGGGAGCGATATTTGATATCAATTTCAGAAATTAGCATTGAACCATAGATCTAAGATTGTTTGTAGCTCACTACAATTAAGTTTTGAACTTGATTAAGCTTTCGTTATGAATCGTTTATAAAATGTGTAAATTGTTTGCGCATCAAAAGCAAAGTGAGCCTATTAAAGATTTGACCTTTATAATGTGATTGTGAGAAAAGTTAAACTCAATGATCTATTGTAGATTTTGAGAAAACTTGTCTCTAGTCACACTAATTGAATAATTAAAGATCTGTTGGTTAATGTTGATGTTAAACTATGTATTTTGGCTAAGGAATGCAAAGTGGCGTTCCTGAATGATTTCTTCGAATGAGAGATTCGTTATGGTTTCTTTGTTTGCAGAGTTCATTGTAGAATGGCCCTAGAGTTTGTATTCTGCTAAAATCACAATTTGATATACTAGCTTATAGAGCCTATTGTAAACTCAGATAAGCTTTCCGAAAATATGCGTTCTCTAATTTTGATACAGTCAGATTGTCTGATTTTATCAAAGCATAGAGAATACATATTTGATAGTAGGGTCATTGGGAGCGTACAAATTTCTTTCTAGTATTATATATCCTAACGACATTATCATTATTAATGTAATAATGAAATGTTTGTGAGGTAAAAGATTTACCTAAGTCTTCTTTTCTCCGTGAAAGTAGTGGGAATAGTTTCTGTTATATTCGATATAAAGTTTTATATATGATATATAACTAAGAGACTTGTGAGATACTCCCATAAATCGTGCATTAGATATGATCTAATAAAGGACACAGCAAAACTATATGTATGACAGTTAGTATAACTGTTTGACAGTTAATGTGTCTCTTGTATATAGTATTAATCTTTCGTAAAGGATTATTCTTTTTTCGAAAGAGAAATTGATTAGGATGTCTAATCAATTTGATGCATCATAAGATGATAGCATAATGAATACTATATAATGTGCGATTAAAGATATCAATTTAATTGTAATTGTTACGAGTTATTTTGATATGCTGTAAACCATAAGATGGATCTGGAAACATGTTCTTTGTGATCTTTGAGATATTAAAAACGAGTTTCTTATTCATGGAGAATATAATCCGTAACCATTAGGGTCAGATTAGTATTGAGTCCAATTATGACGTTAGATGGTCTGTGTCATATAAAGTCAAAAAAGATGCAGTGGGAGTGGGAGTGTCACCATTGATTCTACTGAATTAGTAGAATTAGTTGTAACTTATGACGTATTGACTTACGAAGTTACAAAGTGACCTTATAGATTAGAAATTTGATATTAGTGTTGTGCTTGCGGTTGTCTACAAAGTATTTGGATTTGATCCTTAAATACATAGACAACCTAATAGCTATATCACAATATTGATATCGCATCTGAGTCATATTGATGTAGAACTTGGGTTCTACAAAATATGAAGGAAAATAATTGGGTTTGTTGAACAAACTCAATTTGTTAAAGTGGGCTTACTTGTTGTTGCCTACCTCTTCAGTGTTAGGTGAGCTCTTGAGGGCCATGAGTATGTGATATACATTGAGATGTATTTATGATACCGTGGATTGGACTAGAGCAAGTGGGAGAAATTGTTAGGGTTGGTGCTCAGAGTGCCAATCCGGATCGTATTTATGTCCGATTCATAAATATGAACAATTCATTTTTCCATAATATTACTTATTTACTGGTAGCACCTCTTGTCTTTTATACACATATTCAATCTAATTGTGATTAGATATCTAATTATGATTAGATTGAAACTAAATCTTTTTTAGTGATACATGTATATTAGACAAAGACCCTATGATTTACAACGTAGTGCGCAGTTACAATGTAGTATGTAATTGACATTGGGAAGCGTCACTATAAGTTGCATATCCTTAAATGAAGTTCCTGGTCAAGATTTACTAACACGGGTCGGTTAGTAAAATCCGCTGAGACTATTACATGTCGTATATCTTGACTTGGTCCGATGGTTTATCCCAATGAACCATGAGTCTCGAGAGACTCATAAAGACATGTAGGTGTTTATTTGATAAATATTGAACGACTCACTGAAGATTTCCTAATAGATGATACACGAACGTCAATAGGAATCTTCTCGAGTTGAGCGAGCATAGTGGTCCTTCGACTTGAGATACCACTGCAGATATATGAGTTATCCTCCACACTTTGATGGCAGTCACGTCACAGATCTATTTAGAACAGACCTCCGCCTATTCGTTGGGTGTGGACTGATGCTCATGATTTCCTGTGCGTATCAATATGAATCCGTCAGTCCTGTGTACAAGGCATAGACATTATGCACGTGTTTGTAATCTAGTAAATCCATGGCCGTGGTATAACTTTGGAAATCATTTCTGAGTGTTATTTAGAGATCGTAAATTGAAAGTCAACTATCTTATACCGAAAGGACTTGACGTTTTTATCTATATCCCAGGTATAATATGGATAGCCTGTGACAGATGGATTATACGTATACAATGACCTCGACTTGCAAATTTTAGCGAGATTATTTGTGGTCGTCATAATTCATGAGTGGGTGAATTATGGACACGATATTGGATTCTGTGACAGATAAACCTAAACTTAGAGAGTCCCACAATATGAATTGTACTCGTTGAGGACTTGGACAACGCGTTATGAATAATACAAATTATTCATAATACTTAATAGGATTAAATGAGTTAATTCAAATCGTTTGATCGGTTAAACGAAAACACATGCTTAGAGGCATTTTTGGTCAATCGTAATTATTGTGTATTTGTGATACATAATTTGATTAGATACACATTAATTAATTATCAAATGAGATTTTGACACATGCCATTAATATATGTATTTTTTATTTAATGTAAATAAAAAATACATATATAATAATAATTATTATATTAATTAATTATTTAGATATTTAAATGTTAAATATTTGAATAATTAAATAATATTCATATTACATAAATGTTATGCAATATGTTTAATTATTATTGATACATGTGGCATGATTTTATTAAGCTTAAGTGTGCAAATTTGATTTGTCCAAGTTTAAGCTTATCTTATCTTCTTTTTAATTTAATGAAATTAAAAAGCAAAAATGACCAAAATGTCCTTCAAGGGTCGGTCATCATAATTTAAATTAGAAAATTTTTGTTTTCTCTTTCCTTGAAGAAACAATGGCCGAATCCACCCTAGACCAAAACCTCTCAAATTCGTTTGATGAAACAAAGGAAGAAAGTGAAGGAAAATCAAGAAAGTCTTAAGGAAATTAGGAGTTCTAAAGGTAATCTTCTATATATCCCTAACCTTAGAAAATTAGTTTCTTGTTCTTGATGTTCTAGGGATTATTTACTTCTTAAATTGGGGCTTTTGGATATGGAGGATGGATTTGGAAGTGTTGAGCATGTGTGAAGTGAAATTGAGTAATATTATTGTAATATTGATTCAATTTAATCATTTGATGATATGATGTCATTCTAGAGTGTTATGACCACTCTTGTAATACATATAATTTTTCTTGGGTGGTTCATTTGTGGTGACTTGAATTGGTGTTGTGATTAATTAGATTAATCTTGAAAAAGTTGGATTAAAGCATGAAAAATTGATAATTTTTGTTTCAAAATCAGATCTGGAAAAATGGATTTTTTGTGATGAAAAATGATGTCATTTGAATGTATTGGATGTGTTTTGGGTGTTGGAACAATTTTCGGAAATTATTTCGGAGTTGAAATATGTGAAAACGGTAAAAAACGGCGTTACCGGGTGACTTTTGAGCCAACCGGGTGACGACTGTCCAAACAGTGAATTTGTCACTGTTCGGACAGCCCATGATCTGTCCTAATACTATTGGGGCTGACCTGGGTAGCCATCTTGTGTATTGGGTAGTCGGTTCGGTCAAAAATACGTTTTATGCCATTTTACGGAAAAATATTTTCGTAAACGTTTCACGACGTTTCTTAGTTATTTATGTCATTATTTGATAACGAATAAATATGTTCAAGTGAAATTTGAATGAATTATTCATATTTGATATTGAATAATTTATTCGGTAATTTAAAAAGTTTAAAATTTCGCCCAAAACTCCAACACATATTTCCAAATTCAAACCAGAAATAGGCAAAAAATGCAGATGAAAATTTCAGATGATTAGTACCTGGGGGTATTCTAGTAAATTCTATAAATTTCTTGAAAATTCTATATTTTTCTTTTTTTTAAGTGGCCAAGTATTTAAGGGAAACACTATTCACAAATACCTAACAAAAATTGAAACCAAAAGGAGAGTATAAAACGTGGATAGGAGAAGGAAAGAAGAAGAAGAAGAAAGAAAGAAGAGGAAGAAGAAGAAAAAGAGAGAAAAATAAAAGAAAAAGAAAAAGATTGAGAAGATGAAGCAAAGAAGAGTATTGGCCTCATTGGAAGGCTTGAGGAATGAAGAAAATCAATAGGGAGAAGTAAGAAATGCATGACCCAAATTATGAAATTTTAAGTTTTGAAGATTTAATAATTATTATGTGTTGTGAGCTTGGGTGATGATGATTGTGTGATTTTTTGATATTAAGACAATATGAATTTTGATAAAACCCTAACTTGTTAAGTTTGGGTATAATTATATGAAATGGATTTAAGTTGGTTGTTGATGGAATGATGGTTTAGGATATGTGAAATTGAAGGTAATATGATGTTGTGAGTATTGGTTTTAAAGTATGGAATGTTAGTGATTACATTTGGACATTAGGTGAATTAAATTTGAAGAAGAAAAGAGCAGAATCCTGGAAAAATAGATTCACGTCGCGACGCTAAAGGGCTGTGCGTCACGACGTGAAAGGCAAAAATGATGGCACGTCTCTGGTCGTTGCGCGTCGTGACGCGTAAGGATTTGTGTCGCTACGCGCGGCACAAAGTCATTCCCAAATTAGTTTTTAATCATCCCGGTACCACCCTAGAGTATTAGAGACCACCCCTAGGGTCCCGTATCAATTCGCATAATTACAGTATGACTTATTACAAGCTTGATATACCATATGTCGATATCACGTACTTGAATTGAGAAATTTTGTCTAGTTTCAAACTTGTCTCAGGGTTTATAATCTAACCAAGTTATCACATATAGACCATTGCAGAAGTTGCAATATCCTTCAACGAAGCGGTATAGCTCCACCCAGATTCCGAACACTGTGAGTGGACACTCTCTTTTCCAATTGATTTTTCATTTATGTTATTAAATGAAGACTTATTTTCAGTATTTAGAGCGTTAGCCATATTTGATTTTCTAATGCTATTGGAAAAGAAATGTTTTGAACAGTTTTGAGATTTA
The DNA here is from genome assembly GCA_019454045.1 of Zanthoxylum bungeanum. Lineage (NCBI taxonomy): Eukaryota > Viridiplantae > Streptophyta > Magnoliopsida > Sapindales > Rutaceae > Zanthoxylum > Zanthoxylum bungeanum. Next base: position 246,096 of record SKCR01030641.1, on the reverse strand, counting down.
AAGCATGATTTCTATATTTTCGGGGCATGGGGGAAAAACCCACCACAGTATGTAACTTGATACAGTTTGGAATTGACGGACAGAAAACATGTGCACATGTAGAGGACTGAGGGGACGTCGATATGTAACGCCCCCAGATCCTAGTTCAGAGCTAGGGGACGGCGATACGTAACGCCCCTAGACCCTAGTTTCTGGATCAAGTAGTAGCATGGATCAACACTACTTAATCTAGTTCAAAGTCTTGGGGGACGACGATACGTAACGCCGCAAGACCACCAGTTTCATGGACAGAAGTGGCATGCTTTGGGGGACGGCGATACATAACACCTAAAAGTCATGGTTTTGCATTTCTGGCTCAAAATAGGCATATGGGGGGACGGTGGTACGTAACGCCCTCATACGTTAAGTTTTTCAGATACTGATTAGTTTTCAGATACCAGACTTCCAGAAAAATAGTTTTCAACGATCAGATTTTAGAAATGGTTTTTGGAAATCATATTTCAGAAAGAGAAGATTACAAGAAATATTTCAAGAAATTTTTCAGAAAAAAGAGCTTTCATATAAGATTACTTCAGAAACTTGGTTTTAGAACCAAATAATTTTATATCAATATTTTAGATTTTCGTCCACTCACTTATATCGAATAGCGATCTAACCCCTCATTCCCAATTTTCTGTGGTGTCAGGTATTCTCGGAGGACAAGCTCGGGAGGGAGGATACTGATGCAGTCACTTGGGTATGGAGTCCATCAATCCAAGTCAGAGAGAGAGTGAAAGATTCCAGTCAGAGTCAAATGAAAATTATGTAGTAGTCTTGTGTTTTAAGACAGTCATTGTTAAAATGTATTATTAAGATTTCATTTGTAGATATTGGGTTTGTACTTCATGTTTTGCTTGGGCTACGGTCCCATATTAATTAAGAAAAGAATATTAGTATATGTTCAAGATTAGAGAGTTTGAGGCTTATGGGGTTAGTACGGTCTATCCCTTGCTGGTAACATCTCCCGATTCGAGGATATTTAAAGATGGTATCAGAGCATAGTCTAGGGAGTCAGTGACTGCAGTGGACGGAGTGCTGGGGTCTGGTATACGGAGTATGTCCGGGATACCCGTATACGAGGCACTACCTCTCCAGTATCCGATCCTCGAGTACTTCCTCAAAGTTCTATAGACAGGTTAGTAAGCTTTCTCAGATTATTCGAATAGTACCCCTTTTGAAAACAACTAAAATCTAGACTCACGTTAAGAATTTTCCTGAAGATATTTTGACCTATTACCAGGAGTATAAACGAGATATGAAACCAAATAGTAAGATTCTAAGAAAAGTTACCGAGAGAGTGGGAAGAACAAGCTATATGAAGTAAGGAAGTATGCATAGTTAGTTAACCAGCTGGAGATGAGAAAAGTAAAGAGACAATAAGAAATAGTAAAGTCCAAAGGATACCTACCCAGGAAAGTAGGAAGATAAAGAGAAAGTTAGAAAGGAAAGTATGAAGGGATAGATAGGTAATCAAAAGAACATGTAGTAGAGGTTCATGTAATCAGAGTTAATAAGAGAAAAAGAAGTAGAAATAGATAAATAAGGATGTACCTGAATCTATTGTAGTAAAGAGAATAGAAAGAGCTTGAGCAAGTATTAAAGTGCCTAGTAGACGTAAGATTCCTTCCCTCCCAAGAAATTTCTTTCAAATAGATTTAAAAGCCTCAAGTGCCTTATATAGATAGCAAGTTGCCCGAATGACCAAGGGTAGCCATAAGACATAAGAAGCAAGGAATAGAGACTTCTAATAGACGTGAGATGTCATGACAATTCAGAGATTCAAGATTCCCCAAACTCTGGCCCGCGGACAAATAAGATGAATGACATCAGAAAGATAATTAGTTGTCATAACCAAGGAACCCAATAGATAAGGCCCGACCTACCCAGACCCTCACTCCTCCGTGATGCCAGTCAAGGAAGCTGTCCTGATGAAGGCTAACTCATACCTACCGTACATGGTAAATAGACTCTATCAGGACACAGAATACCAAGAACAAAGATACCGAAATTCATTGAGATATAAGATATTTTCCTTAGCCCTAGCAGCATATAGGTGACCGTAGAAAACCAACGAAAGTTTAGAAATTGAAAGATCTAGGAAGGTAGATTACCCAAAAAAAAAAAAAGATAAAGGAAGTTTTCAAGGATACGAAGAAAAAAAACCAGTATAGTCCAAAGATCAAGGCAAGACAGCACGAGGTTTGCAAGACCAGTAGGAGTTCACAGAATAGGTCAAACATAGTAGGTCCTACAAATTAGCTTAAGGCTAAGAGAAAGATATGGAAGAATGAAAGGGTAGACCCGTAAGGTTGGAGATAATCAGGAATGACAAGAGTACCAGAATGGACAGTATAATAGAGTGTCATAGTTGTGATTTATAGCAAGAGCAGAAAGCAGAAATTTAAGAAGTAGTCAGAAGAACTAACCACTATTAGCCTCAATCGCGTGGCATAAAGCAAATGATCATGATATGAAAGCAGTAAGCAGGAAATAAGGAGTGATAAGAGAATTCAGCACGTATAATAAAGTAGATAATGTAGTTTGGAAGCAGCAATGAAAGTGAAGACCTCATAATGAGTGATAAAGGTAAGGAATTTTAAGGCATGGATTAGTCAATTCAGTTCCCAGCAGCATGAATAGAAAATTTTCCTTTCAATAGTCCTCGATTATAGTAAGTAATTAGACACTTAACCAGACGTGTGAGCATGTAGCCGTTCCCAATTTAGAACCCAGAAAGAGGAAGAATAAGTAAGGAAAAATACTTGACAAAATAGATGGATTGTGAGGCGCCTAGATAGTTGGATTAATAAGAACAAACCAAACTTAGATAAAAATTATGAGTTAACAAAATCCTATATAAGACATAAAAGTTTGAAGTCACAGTAAGCCAAGCTAAACCTAGAAGTCGACTTAGAATCCCAGAGGGGGTAGTAAAGGCTCAAAGGAATAAAGGAATTAGAGAGAGCGACTCTAGAGAGTAAAGCACGACTCATAAGAGTATCATTACATGGAGAAGGAAAGACTATAGTAAATAGTAGCCCCTGAACCAAATATTTTGTAAAAGATATCCTAAGAAATCATAGTTAATAGAGTCTTCAGGAAAGTAAAGGTGTAAGGAGTTCAAGGATCTGAGACAAGAAAGAAACCTTGTAACAAAGTAAGTTTCTTAAGGAAGAATAGCAAAGAGAGGTTAGCGGCGTTCAGAGAGAGAAAGTAACGACTTCAAAGATTTAATAATAGAGACTAAATATGAATGAGAGACAGCACAATGGAAGGTTTTAGAGACCATAAATCCAGAAGGATTTTGCAGAAGAGGTAGTGTTTATGATAGTTGAAAATGATCAGAAGCAAAGTTGGAGAAGGTAAACCAGACATTTTGTTTAGCAGTAGCACCCTAGTGTAAGGAAAGATATTAGATATATACATTCACGAGATTATAGGCTCATAGATGAGCAGTATTTGTATTTAGATCACCATAATTAGAAGACCTCAAGATAAGTTCCCACCCTCTCAACCCTTGTTAGACAACAATCACATAAACAGATCTTCAAGGTTATCTCAAGATATTCCCAGAAATAAGTGAAAGTATAGTAAATGAAGACCAAAAACATAAGACATTCAGATGTAGTTTAAATAAGAAAAAAAAGTAAGAGATAATTCTGAGTAAAAGAGTCAGGAAAGAAGTTGTTAAGATGGAGTAGTACAGAAATAAAGTAGTAGTCAAGTAATGACCGAAACTCCAAGGAACCAAGGTTTGATGAAATAATGAGTATATAAAGAAAGAAGATATTCCTCAAGTAAGAAGGCAGAGACATAGACCAAGAAAGCTCTCAGTAGATAGTAGAATAAAGTAGAGAATGAAAATAGTAATACGAAAAAGTTAGGGAGTGAGGCTGTTTAGGTACAACGACGGTAGAAGATAATACTTAATAAATAAAGATAAAAGTAAGTAACAACAAGGTAACTTTGGTAAGATAATCATATAAGGTACCCAGCCCTAGTCTAAGTTGACCAAACCACTACGGGTTTGGGATGGTTTTAACCACGTGTATGAGTGGTTTGGTAGATTCGTATCATAGGACGGAATCGAAGAGATAAGTTATTGCGAAGCTATAATTGGCATAGAAAATGAATTCTCAAGCTATAGAATATGGAAAAATATATGAGTAACGACCTTTGAAAGCAAAGTATGAAAGAGTATGAACTTTTGCAGGACCAAATCGCCAGCATCAATGATAATAACAAGGAATGTGGTTTAGGCACCAAGGTGCATACAATAAGCCTGCTCTTTAGTTAATTAAGAAGGATCATTAGGAAACTATCCAGAAACAATATTTTAAATATAAGTGTCATCGATAGACAGTACCAGTAGGTTAAAGAATCCTAAACCCCCTTAAATAACCAGAGATGTTAAAACTTAACGAGAGAAGTTCATAAGTGGTTGAAGTCTAGCAAGGAGAATATAGAGAGCTAAGTAGTTAAATGATTAAAAAGAATAGTAAGATCAAGTTGGACAAGTGGAACACTGAAGTATCAAGTACAAGCATTGTTAATTATGACGAGGACCAAACTGAAAAGGGAGTGTGGAAGCCCAAACATAGAGACATTAATAATTTCGTAAGAGTTAAAGGTACCAGCTAATAAAAACCTGATCAAGTAAAGGATTAATGAGTTAAAAAAACTAGAGAAAGAAATTTCTTAAAGGATGATGAGCACAACTAGACGTCCAGAAAAAAGAATAGTAAAAGATACTCAACAAAGATCTTAGGAAACGAGAATAAGGTAGCACCTCTCAGTAAAGAATTCAAGGAATAATTAATGAATCCACGAACTCTGAAGTAGTTTACCCAAGTATAACTAGAGGTACGAGGCATGAGTTAAATATTAAAGAAGGTATAGAACATCATATACTTACTGATCAAGTGGAAAGCGATCAGTCAGGTAAAAACCTTTGTTGCTAATCCAAATAGAAGCCCCGATGATACAAAATAGTTACAGCCAAGTAAGGGTTCACACAAACAAGTTATTGTACAGCCCTAGATAAAACTTCCTAGTCATGACATTCTAAGTTCAACATAAACATCACATTATTTCATAGTGTAATGATAGCACAAGGAAAATCATTGGAAAATAATATAATATAATGGATGAAAAAGATATGGGTATGCAAACATTTAAGGCTGGTGGTTTGTAAGGAACCCATAAATCCTATGATCAATGATAAGATCCCAATTTTAAAGAGGATTCGAGGACGAATCCTATTTAAGGGGGGATAATTTGTAACGAGACCGGTAGTCTTATTACTGCTAAGTTGTAGTACTGTGGTATCACGGGATGAAGATAACATAATATAAATTATGTTCGGGCACAAATTTACTCATGGAATGACTTGTGGATGATCGGTTAATTCCCCGAAATTTTGATATGAGACTGTATAATGTACCACTCCAGACAGCCTATAGTATTTGGGTCATAACGTTGTCATACGAACTCCGATTTTTATGAATTTTATATTTTCGAAAATCTGAAATTGAGACCTACAACTTTTGTGTTGAACATTTTTCCAAATTCAAAATAGAAATAGGCAAAAAATGTAGATCAAAATTTCGGATGAATAGTACCTGGGGGAATTCTAGTAAATTTTACAAATTTCTTGAAAATTCTACATTTTTCTTTTTTTTAAATGGCAAAGTATTTAAGGGAAACACTATTCATAAATACCCAACAAAAATTGAAACCAAAAGGAGTAGAAAACGTGGATGGGATAAGGAAAGAAGAAGAATAAAGAAAGAAGAGGAAGAAGAAGAATAAGAAGAAGAAGAGAGAAAATGAAAAGAAAAAGAAAAAGATGGAGAATATGATGCAAGGAAGAGCATTGGCCTCATTGGAAGGCTTGATGAATGAAGAAAATCAATAGGGAGAGGTAAGAAATGCATGACCCAAATTATGAAATTTTAAGTTTTGAAGATTTAATACTTATTATGTGTTGTGAGCTTGGGTGATGATAATTGTGTGATTTTTTTATATTAAGACAATAGGAATTTTGATAAAACCCTAACTTGTTAAGTTTGGGTATAATTATATGAAATAGATTGAAGTTGGTTGTTGATGGAATGATGGTTTAGGATATTTGAAATTGAAGGTAATATGATGGTGTGAGTATTGGTTTTTAAGTATGGAATGTTAGTGATTACATTTGGACATTGGGTGAATTAAATTTGAAGAAGAAAGTAGAATCTTGGAAAAATCGATTCCCGTCGCGACGCTAAAGGGTTGTACGTCGTGACGTAAAAGGCAAAAATGATGGCACGTCTCTGGTCATTGCGCGTCGTGACGCGCAAGGATTTGCATCACGACGCGCGGTATTAAGTCATTCCCAAATTAGTTTTAAATCATCCCGATACCACCCTAGAGTATTAGAGACCACCCCTAGGGTCCTGTATCAATTCACGTACTTATAGTATTACTTATTACAAGCTTGATATATCAAATGTCGATATCACGTACTTGAAATGGGAAATTTTGTCTAGTTTCGAACTTGTCTCATGGTTTATAATCTAACCAAGTTATCACCTATAGACCATTGCATGAGTTGCAATCTCCTTCGACGAAGGTATAGCTCCAGCCAGATTTCGAACACTATGAGTGGACACTCTCTTTTCCATTTGATTTTTCATTTATGTTATTAAATGCAGACATATTTTCAGTATTTAGGGCGTTAGCCATATTTGATTTTCTAATGCTATTGGAAAGGAAACGTTTTGAACAATTTTGAGATTTAAAGCATGATTTTTATATTTTCGGGGCATGGGGGGAAAACCCACCCCAGTATATAACTTGATACAATTTGAAATTGACCGACAGAGAACATGTGCACATATAGAGGACTGGGGGGACGGTGATACGTAATGCCCCCAGATCCTATTTCAGGGTTAGGGGACGGCGATACGTAATGTCCATATACTGTAGTTTCAGGGTCAAGTAGTAGCATGGATAAGCACTACTGGCTCTAGTTCAGTGGCTTGGGGGACGTCGATACGTAACGCCTCAAGACCACCAGTTTCAGGGACCTGAGTGGCATGATTTAGGGACCATGATACGTAACGCCCCAAAGTCATGGTTTTGTATTCCTGGCTCCAGATAGGCGTATGGGGGGATGACGCTACGTAACGCCCTAATACGTCATGTTTTTCAGATACATATCAGTTTTCAGATATCAGTCTTCCAGAAAAATAGTTTTCAACGATCAGATTTTAAAAATGGTTTTTGGAAAGCATATTTCAGAAAGAGAAGTTTATAAGAAAGATTTCAAGAAATTTTTTCAGAAAAAGAGCTTTCATATAAGATTACTTCTGAGACTTGGTTTTAGAACCAAATAATTTTATATCAGTATTATAGATTTTCGTCCACTCACTTAGATCGAATAGCGATCTAACCATTCATTCCCAATTTTATGTGGTTGCATGTATTCTCGGATGATAAGCTCGAGAGGGAGGATATTGATGTAGTCACTTGGGTATGGAGTCTATAAGTCCAAGTCAGAGAGAGAGTGAGAGATTCAAATCAGAGTCAAATGAAAATTATGTAGTAGTCTTGTGTTTTAAGACAGTCATTGTTAAAGTGTATTATTAAGATTTCATTTGCAGATATTGGGTTTGTATGTCATGTTTTGCTTGGGCTACGGTCCCATATTAATTAAGAAAAGAATATTAGTATATGTTCAAGATTAGAGAGTTTGAGGCTTATGGGGTTAGTACGGTCTATCCCCTGCCAGTAATATCTCCTGAATCGGGGATGTTACAAAGAGTAGAAGTTTATCATTTATTTTATTTAATATAATATTGCATTCTATTTGATAGAATATCTTTTCTACGATCTCGAGTAATAAAATTGTTTATTACTTAGTGTGTAACATTGGATGTTGACTATTGTAGAAAAGACTTGACTTATTGAAGTCAAATACGGTGATAAACTATAAATGGAACTAAATAATTAATAAGATGAAAATACCCTTTTATTACTTCCAAAAAAGTGCAATAGGATGTCTGAATCATTTGTAAAGTATATGATACTTAATGGTTCTGCTATTTTCTTATCAAAGAAAGTTATCCTATAACTTATAATGGGAACGATATTTGATATCGATTCCGAAAATTAACATTAAACCATAGATCTAAGATTGTTCATAGCTTACTATGATCAAATTTAGAACTTGATTGAGCTTTCATTATGAATCGTTCATAAAATGTGAAAATGGTTTACGCAGCAAAAGCACAGTGAGCTTATTAAAGGTTTGACCTTTATAGTATGACAGTGAGAAAAGTTATACTCAGCAATCTATTGTAGATTCTGAGGAAACTTGTCTCTAGTCACACTGATTGAATAATTTAAGATCTATTGGTTAATGATGATATTAAATTGTACATTTTAGCTAAAGAATATAAAGTGGCATTTCTGAATGGTTTCTTTAGATAAAAGATCCATTGTGATTTCTTAGTTTGAAGAGTTCGTTTTGGAATGGCCCTGGAGTTTGTATTATGCTAAGATTACAATTTAGTATATTAACTTATAGAGCCTGTTGTAGACTCAGATGAGCTTTCTGGAAATTTTTGTTCTCTAATTTTGATATCAGTCAGATTGTCTGATTTTATCAAAGCATAGAGAATACATATGGGATAGAAGAGTTAATGGGAGCGTACAAAAATTTCTTTCTAGTGTTTACATCATAATGACATTATCATTATTAAGGTAATAATGAAATGTTTATGAGGTAAAAGATTTACCTGAGTCTTATTTTCTCCTTGAAAACAGTGGGAGTGGTCTCTTTTATATTCGATATAAAGTTTTATATATGATATAAAACAAAGAAACTGGAGAGATGCTCCCATTAGTCGTGCATTAGATATGATATAATAAAGGATACAGTGAGACTATCTGTGTGACAGTTAGTATAACTGTTTGACAGTTAGTGTGTCTAATGTATATAATATTCATCTTTCGTAAAGGATGAATCCTTTGTCGAAAGAGAAATTGATTAGAATGTCTAGTCAATTTTATGCATCATAGGATGATGGCATAATGAATAATATATTAAGTACGATTAGAGATATCAAATTAATTGTAATTGTAACAAATTATTTTGATATTCTCTAGACCGTAAGATGGGTCTTGAAATATGTTTTTTATTATCTTTAAGATATTAAGAACAACTTTCTTATTAATGGAGAATAAATCTGCAACCATTAGGGTCAAATTAGTTTTGAGTCTAATTATGACGTTAGACAGTCTACGCCATAAAGAGTTAGAAAAGATACAGTGAGAGTGTCACATATGATTCTACTGTATGAGTGGAATTAGTTGCAACTTATGAAGTATTGACTTATGAAGTTGGATAGTGACCTCGTAGATTAGAAGTTTGTTTTTAGTGTTGTGTTTGTGGTTATATTCATAATATTTTGGATTTGATCTGTAAATACTTAGACAACTTAGTAGCTGAAGCACAATGTTGATATTGCATCTGAGTCATACTGATGTAGAACTTAGTTTCTATAAAAATATGAATGATGCTTGCTAAGGAAAATGATTGTGTTTGTCAGACAAACCCAATCTTCATAACGGGCTTACTTGTTGTTACCTACCTCTTGAGCGCTAGGTGAGTTCTTGAGGGCCATGAGTATGTGATATACATTGGGATGTATATATGATACCATAGAATGTCACTAGAGCAAGTGGGAGAAATTTTTAGGGTTGGTGCTCTGAGCACCAATCCGGATAGTATTTATGTCCGATTCATGAATACGAGCAATATATTTTTCCATAATATTACTGATTTAAATGGTATCACCATTGTATTTTATATACGTATTCGATATAATTTCGATTAGATTGAAACTAAATCTGATTTAGTGATATGTATATATATTAGACAAAGACCCCAGGATTTACAACGTAGTGTGCAGTTGCAACATAGTTTGTAATTGACCTTGGGAAGTGTCATTATAAGTTGTATATCCTTAAATTAAGTTCCTAGTCAAGATTTACTGACATGGGTCGGTTAGTAAAATCCGCTGAGACCAGTACAAGTCATATATCAGACTTGGTTCGATGGGTTATCCCAATGAACCATGAGTCTTAGGAGACTCGTATAGACGTGTAGGTGTTTATTTGATAAACACTGAACGACTCACCGAAGATTTCCAAATAGATAGTACATCAATATCAATAAGAATCTTCTCGGGTTGAGTAGCATAGTGATTCTTTGACTTGAGATACCACTGTGGATATATGAGTTATCCTCCACACTTAGATGGCAGTTACTGTTGGACAATTATGACCCATAGCGTCACTATTTGTACAGATCATGGTGTTGTTGTACAAATTAACTATGTGACAAAGGAGATTTCACTCTTATCATTTGTGATTAGATCACCTAGATGTATAAATGATAGGAGGTCTTTATGATTTGACCCTGGATTGAGAATGATATAAGACAGTATCAGTCCACGAAGGATAAATCATTAAATATCCTTAGTCAGAGTATTATCGAGATTGGACATCGATAAATATGTAAAAGACTAGTATTACACTTGTGCGCATTGTGAGGGCATAACGGCATAGTTCTCATATATTTGGGTATAGGATACTCATGCAAGTGTAATAGGAGGTTGTGTTTTACCGATGGTATGGGAAACAGCTTCGCTCTGGATAGACCCCTCGGAATTCCATTGGTAGTATGACTATGTGTCTATGGAATTCTGACATCAGGGTAGGTGTATTTGGTCTTAACCTGAGACTTGCACCGCTAATACTTGCGACAATCAATATACTTTGGTTGCGGTCGTCCAGGGCTTTAACAGGTTTTGTGTACGCCTATGCTGGGTATATTGAGAATCGTAGTGTGTTGGGTGTGATGTCAAGACGGAAGTGTCACTACAGTCATATGGAGATGATGGTCACGTAGGATACGGTACTAGTACTCTTAAGTACTGCAGTCATTGGGATAAAATGACAAGGTCAGGTTTATTCGATTATAGAGACTAGTTACCAGACATCTGACATGTGCTTCGTACGGGGCAGACACAATTCCAGCCCCAGGCCTAGCATGTGATCATCCGATACTAGATCGACATACAAATTACTATGTATACTACGCCTGATATAGATCCTTTATTCATGTAAGGATATTTCTGGAGAATTGGGTAGGCATGGCGCTTTGCTAGAAGCCAACCTTGTCTTGTAAATCGGTATAAACATAGTACGAGGTACTTACGTGTTCGGATAGTCCGACGACCGAGTTTACTGCCAACATATCCGGGGATCTCATGGGTCGCTTCCCAAAGATTCACCGATGACGTATGACCCGCACTCTAAATTAATCTGGGATTAATTAGAAGAGAGAGAAAATTAATCTGGGATTTATTGCGGAGATATTTTATCTGGGATAAAATATCATGTAAAAGAGAGAAAATGATTAATTTGGAATTAATCGATGAATTAATATATTCGATATATTAAACGAAGTTGGATTTCGATGTAGAATTAAAATTAGATTTTAATTCAGGTGAATGAATTAATTTAGAATTAATTCGTTAGCGACGTGAATAGTGATTTCGCTAGGCATAATCATTTATTTGCGACGTAACGAAAATTTGTGAATTTGGAATTAGCGAATCCGAGCTCGGGATTATTTACGAGCGCATTCGCATTTCGAATTCGAGTGCGGAATGCAAGTCACATCAAGCGTCAAATCAAGCGTCACTTCAACTAGTCAACTTTATCACCTTTTTGGTGATGGAAGTAGTTGGTTGGTGAAAAAGTGTTGGACACTCAAATGTGTAAGAATGAAAGACATTTACCTTTATTTGAATTTTTGTATTTGATTTTCTTTTAAGTGTATTAGATACACCACACACATGTCTCTCTCTTCACTTCTTCTCTTCTCTCTTCACACGCCCTTGGGGCTGTTTTTGTTCACTGGTTTTGGCTCACTGCCGAGAGCCATAGGGAGGCTTAGAGTCGCGATTTTATGGCAAAATCAGGAGTGCTAGCACACTACGAAGTCATGTGAAGGTGATAGGGAAGTCCATCCATGAGCCGGGAATCGTTTGACGAAGCTTGGAGCTTGACGAAGAACCTCCAATGGCCGAAAACAGTGGACTGCATACAGCCACTGCCGTGACATGCAGTGAGCAGAATTTCAAGTTTTGTTCATTGTCGCGTCGCTCAACCGATCGATGTGAGTATTCCACAACTCCCTCGTTGTATTCGTACTTATTTCATGCTTGTTTATTGATCCTTCGGACCTTAGCAAACACCAACAATGAAAATGATTAGGGCTTAAAATTTAGGTAAAATGTATTTGAGCATGTTTTGATTAAATTGGATGAATTAGTATGCTTAATACATGTTGAATTGAATATTGATTGGATCAATTTCATGAAAATTGATTTGGAACAATTTTCCCCAATTTGTTAATGCTTGGCCGAATACAATGTGCCCTAATTTGTCTTGGAATATTTTGATTTTTGATCATTGGATGACTTGAATCATTCGGGAATGTAGATTTAATATTGATTGTGGATTCAATTGGATTGAAATCGAAATAGATTTAAAATTCCTTACCATTGTCGAGACTTTAAATGCATGTAATTGGGTTTGATTTTTGTTAAATTATGTTGGACATGATTTAATGATGAAGAACATGATTAATTGAACTAATTGGTGTTTTGGAAATATTGAATTGGGTAATTAATTATGTAATACACTTTGTTTAATTGAATTGGGAATTTGGAATTTGGTAATTTAATTAATTGGGCTTAATTTTGGAAATTGGGCTTTTAAAGTTGTAATTGGGCTTATTGGGCTTGGTTGTACTAAGTTGGGTTTAGGCAAAATTGGTTGGATCCAATTGGGCCCAAAATCGCTTCCATAAAGCCCAAATGCGACTAATGGACCTTTAAAGGTTAATTGGGCCTAATGGGCCAAAATTGATTTCTGGGCTTATGGGGTAACTCCCGGATTGGACTTTGGTTATTGGGTTCGACCCGAGTTGACCAAAGTCCACGCCTTAAAGAAATTAATTAAAAGCCCATTGGACTTTAATTAAATTGACGTTGGACGTTAATCGGGCTTTGAGACCCGTAACGATTAAATTTGGAATTTAAATCGTAAAAGTTCATTAATAAAATGTAATATTTAATTTGGAATTAAATAACAAATTAGTATTAAATACAAATTGAATTGGATTTAATTTTGTAGTTTAATTTAATTCAAGAATTCGTACTTTGAGTACTTATTCGCAAAACGAGTTTGACTCGAGCAAAATCAAATCGTTGTTTGAACATTGGATGGTCACTAATTATCAGATTAATTAATTTGATAAGATTGATTGATAACATGCTTGTGTGAATACATTGTTGCGATGCATGAATAATGTATATCAGATGGATATTAGATGGGTGGGGCAATTTTAGAAATTGTTGTAATAAATTTGATTTATTAATTGGAGCTGCGTGTCCAGCCTTATCACCTCCTTATTCTTTGTATTCTCTTCTCACCTATTCCCCTCAATGTAAATGAGGTTTCTTTAGAAGTGTAGTGTAACAGGTAGAAGTAATACTTGTGCTAGCGGGAGAGAGAAATGGAGAGATTTGATCTAGGATCAATGTGTAAAGTATCCATCCACATATCATTATTATTTTATTTATACGCGCTTTATTATGTGTTTATAATGCATGTTTAAGGGTGTATGATGATGAGACCTTAACAAAGATAATAAATTGGTTGCCAATTTGCACGCGAAAAACCCTCACAAAATATTAAGCGTTTTTCCTTCCATTGAGTGATTCTTACTCAAGATCCGAGACTGGAATTGGCTTGTTGGCCAAAGTCAAGGCCTTTGTCCGTCGAGGATGTGTTTGAATCACGAGAGCTTTGTTCCATATTGGTGTCTTGTCCAAGTTGAGGTTTGTTGGCCAAAGTCAAGACCACTTCTTGTCCATCGACATTGATTACGAAGCTTTCCATGGTCAATGGGTCGCGCTTAACTGGGATCACTAAGTTTGTTATGCCAAAGCCAAGGCTTAGTTGATTCAGAGGAAAAAGGTTAGGTAAAACATTGGATGTATTGGCATATATAAGATATATGTTTCGGACTTGGATGTCCCCCTACTGGATCTAGGAATTGGATTGGATCCAATTGATCTTAGAGATCTACCTAGTTAATTATCATACAATTTGTTGGCCAAAGTCAAGATTGTGTGATATTTAACGGGATCCTAGCCCACTAGGAAACACGGTTTCCCGAGTACTCGACAGAGGGTTAGAGGCTCGCCGAAAGATAGTGGGAGGCAAGAATTAAATTTGTAATATTCGTTTAATTACTTGCCATATGCGCTCAAATCAAATATCATTCGTCAAATCAAATAAATGTTAGTTGGACTAATATTTAAACGTTGTTTTAATAAACAGTTGGACTGTATTCAAACAATTCATTTATAGTTGGTTATATAATTGGATTATAGTAATCAATATATTTGATTTAATTAATTATAGTTGATTAAATAGTTGTACTATTGTAATCATTATAATAAAAGGTACCTAAATCGTTGATTAAATAGTTGGACAATTAGAATCAAGATGTAATTAAAAGATTGACATTTAAAACATAATCCTGGGAAAATGTATTTAAATGGTTTAATTTTCAAAATTGGGAATAAGTTTCAGGATGGTCCTGGAAAAATAATAAGTTACTTTATTTGATAAAATAACATATTAGGCCTAAGCCCGAAGTTAATCAAAAATTTAAGCATAATCTTTGGAAGATTTGTGTGATGATAACTTTAGTACTTAATCCATTAAGCTTGTCGCAGTAGACTCCTTAATTTCTGAATCATAACTAAGGATTAGATCCTTAAAGTATGATAAAGAAATTGAAGGATCTTCATAAATCTATACTTAGATTTTAGAAGTACTAAATTGCAATTGATAACTCTTGGAGAGTTAATGACTATTCTCAAGGAGATAAAGTCAAAATTTACAATAAGGCAAGTAGCGCAAGGCGCATCTTACTTCGATATTCTAAAAGGCCAAGGCTTGGCCGAAGGCTTCTGGAGTGTGGAAAAGGGCAAAGGCAAAATCATTATAATCTTCTGGGAAGATAAAGGACATAACCCAAAATGTCTGTCCAAATGTGGCAAACGGGATCGCGGAAGCGTGACTGCCGTTTGAACAAAGCAGACATGAAGGAATTGAAGAATGGGCAAGGCTCTAACTTCAAATATGTTTGTCATGTTATGTTCACTACTAGTATTAAAATTGGATTCTAGATACTTAGTGTGATACATAAATTTATACCGTTGTTCAGAATCTGCTATGAGCAGGATACTGACTTCAGTTGAGATTTTTCTACGAATCAGAAACGGGACGAAAGTCGCTGTTTTGACCGTAGTAACCTAAGTTTAGGAACTACCTTCGGGTATGTACTTAAATTAGGAAACTGTTATAATGTAACTAGTTTGACTAGAAATATTATCTCTATATCAGTGTTTAACCCGCTGCTAGTGAACCTTTATATTTTAGAACACTAAAGTGTTTCATTATATAAAGATGATATTGAGATAAACACATTAGATGTGAATAACAGAATTTATATTTTGAATATAAATAAAATCTCAAACATATTACATGACAAACAAATAGCTCAAACTGATTTGATCAGAAGAAACTAAGTTGTGGCATTGTTGTCTGGGACACAATAAAACAAGAATCGTATATCCACACTTTTGAAAAGTGGATACTAGGACTGATTTGATCCTATTCAAATAAAGTCTACGAATCAAGTTTATTGGGCAAAGTGCCTAAAACACATTTACTTGGTAAAAGTGTAAATGCCACCGATCTGTTAGCTCTAGTTCATAGTGAAGCAAATGGGCCCATGTCTAGCTAGGCTAGAGGTGGATATGAATATTTCGTGACCTTTACGGATGTGGCATCGCGTTATGGTTATGTGTTTCTATTGAAACACAAATCGGAAACTTTTAAAGTTTCGACACGAAATAGACAAATAGATCTGCTAAAGTATTAAACCGTCACGATAAGACCGTAATGTAAAATACTTAAGCAATAAGTTTCTAATATACATGAAAGAGTATAGTATTCTTTCAATGAGGACTCCTCCCGAAACACGTCAATTTGACGGTGCGTCCGAACGGATAAACCAAATTTTGTTGGACATGATAAGGTTAATCATGAGTCGCTCTGAGCTACCATTTCCTTCAACGGATAAGCTTTAAACAGTGCAATAAATTATTTAGAATAAGGTTCCATAATAATCTGTTTGACAGATTTCATATTAGATATGAATGGGAAGGAAACATGGTTTCTCACTCCTGATAATTTGGGAATGCTAGGCATATGTTTGGATGATATCAAACTAGAACCCAAATTGGATAAGTGCCAATTGTAGGTTATCCTAGGGATACCAAAATATTGTACTTATACAACTCCCAAGAGAACAATTAGATTGTTGCTCACCATGCGGTTTTCCTGAGAGGAATACCGATATGCAGTGGTAAGTGGGAGGATAGTATAACTCGATGAAAATCAGAGTAACACTATTCAAGGCACCGATTCCTTAATGGAACACATATAGTTCATCAAGGATGAAACTATTCCATTAATCTTCGAATACACAAGAACCAGGTAAGTCGGAGAGAGTCAGAAAACAACCTGGGGTATGGGTTTCTGATCTCATCTCATAAAGATGTCAATCTTTTGAGGTATACCAACTGACTACGTGTGAGGAAGTGATACAAGGTATCGACTCCCTATTATGGCAAAGTGCCATAAGTCCGAAATGGATTCCATGTATATCAACCAGTTTGGATACTAGTTGATGTACCGCAAGGCATTGTGCCTATTGGTACTTTATAAGTCTTCAAGGAAGACATACATGGATGGCAACATACCAACGTTCTAAGCTAGGCTTTTAGCGGAAAGGTATCGTTATCAATATTGTGTCGATTACAACGAAACCTTTTACCTGTTGCCACGGTAAATCCATTTGGATAATGCTTGCAAATGCTGCATGTTTCATTTATGAAATATGTCAGCTTAACGGGAAAATCACTTTCCTGAAAAGGAAACCTTTCGGAGGATGTTTATAACATCCTGTCTGTTTTGTCGTACCAAAACTAGCAAACAAGGTTTGCGGGTTAATCGATCCATGATTGGATTGTAGCAAGCATAGGTTCTTGGAATTATCGTTTTGATGTAATCATAATAGTTTATGATTTAATTCAAAAGGAAAATGATTCTTTTGTATATAAGAGGGTTAGTGGGAGCGCACTGACAGTGGCTGTCCTATACAATAATGATAATATATGTCATTTCTTGGAAATGATATTCCCATAATAACTATCGGTGAAAGCTTGGCTTTCATAAAAATCTCCGAGAACTCGTACATTCAAAAATGTACGCGACCAGGTGTCTCATACGCTTTGAGCATATGAATTCACAAACAGGCCAATCCAAGTAATAGTCACTGGATTGATGTTAAGAACATCTGTTAGTTTCTTAGAGAACTAAGGATACATTCTTAAACTATGGAGATGGAGAACTTGAAGTGACTGGGATCACTACTGTAAGTTTCCAAACCGATAAAATGACTATAAGTCACAAACGGTACTACACAGTTTGAATAACGGTACAGTGAGCTGGAAATCTTCCAAGCAACATACTATTACCAAATAAATAACAAATGCGGGTTATTGCTGCAGCTGAGGCGGCAATAGAAGCCATTTGGGTCGATAACAAATCTAATTAGATTAGATATAATTATATTAGCAGCTGAGCTAGGCTTGAGCACATGCTAGAGAATTAATGGTCTCATCAACGATCCATATATATACTTCGATATTCATCTGATTCGTTCGGATCATACATCGTGGTGATGTGATGATCAAATAAATCGCGTCAGATGATAATCATGAAAATCCGATGACGAAAGCATTTTCTCAGCAGTTTGAGCCAACCGTACATAGTTCAGGTGTCAGACACTCGAGTGACTGGCTATAGGCCAAGTGGGAGATTTTTGGACAATTATGACCCATAGCGTCACTATTTGTATAGATCATGGTGTTGTTGTACAAATTAACTATGTGACAAAGGAGATTGCATTCTTATCATTTGTGATAAGATCACTTAGATGTATAAATGATAAGAGGTCCTTATGATTTGTTCCTGGATTGAGAATGATATGAGACAGTATCAGTCCACGAAGGATAAATCATTAAATATCCATTGTCACAGTATTATTGAGATTGGACATCGATAAATACGTAAAAGACTAGTATTACACTTGTGCGCGTTGTGAGGGCATAACGGCATAGTTCTCATATATTTTGGTATAGGATACTCATGCAAGTGTAATAAGAGGTTGTGTTTTACCGATGGTACGGGAAACAGCTTCGCTTTGGATAGACCCCCTCGGAATTCCATTGGTAGTATGACTATGTGTCTATGGAAGTCCGACATCAGGGTAGATGTATTTGGTCTTAACGTGAGACTTGCACCGCTAATACTTGCGACAATCAATATACTTTGGTTGCGGTCGTCCAGGGCTTTAACAGGTTCTGTGTACGCCTATGCTGGGTATATTGAGAATCGTAGTGTATTGGGTGTGATGTCAAGACGGAAGTGTCACTCCGTCATATTGAGATGATGGTCACGTAGGATACGGTACTAGTACTCTTAAGTACTGCAGTCATCGGGATAAAATGACAAGGTCATGTTTATCCGATTATAGAGACTAGTTACCAGACATCCGACATGTGCTTCGTACGGGGCAGACATAATTCCAGCCCCAGGCCTAGCACGTGATCATCCGATACTGGATCGACATACACAATACTACGTATACTACGCATGATATAGATCATTTATTCCTGTAAGGATATTTCTGGAGAATTGGGTAGGCATGGCGCTTTGCTAGAAGCCAACCTTGTCTTGTAAATCGGTATAAACATAGTACGAGGTACTTACGTGTTCGGATAGTCCGACGACCGAATTTACTGCCAACATATCCGGGGATCTCCTGGGTCGCTTCCCA
Organism: Zanthoxylum bungeanum; assembly: GCA_019454045.1. Classification (NCBI taxonomy): domain Eukaryota; kingdom Viridiplantae; phylum Streptophyta; class Magnoliopsida; order Sapindales; family Rutaceae; genus Zanthoxylum; species Zanthoxylum bungeanum. The sequence continues at coordinate 226,949 of SKCR01030641.1, read as the reverse complement.
AAGATTCACCGATGACGTATGACTCGCACTTTAAATTAATCTGGGATTAATTAGAAGAGAGAGAAAATTAATCTGGTATTAATTGCAGAGATATTTTATTTGGGATAAAATAACATTTAAAAGAGAGAAAATGATTATTTTGGAATTAATTGATGAGTTAATATATTTATATATTAAACAAAGTTGGATTTCGACACAGAATTAAAATTAGATTTTAATTCGGGCAAATGAATTAATTTAGAATTAATTCGTTAGCGACGTGAATAGTGATTTCGCTAGGCATAATCATTTATTTACGACGTAACGGAAAATTCGTGAATTTGGAATTAGCAAATCCGAGCCCAGGATTGTTTGCGAGCGCATTCGCATTTCGAATTCGAGTTCGGCACGCAAGTCACATCAAGCGTCAAATCAAGCGTCACTTCGACTAGTCAACTTTATCACCTTTTTGGTGATGGAAGTATTGGTTGGTGAAAGAGTGTTGGACACTCAAATGTGTAAGAATGAAAGACATTTACCTTTATTTGAATTTTGGTATTTGATTTTCTTTTAAGTGTATTAGATATACCACACACATGTCTCTCTCTTCACTTCTTCTCTTATCTCTTCACACGCCCTTGGGGTTGTTTTTGTTCAATGGTTTTGGCTTACTGCCGAGAGCCATTGGGAAGCTTAGAGTCGCGATTTTGTGGCAAAATCGGGAGTGCTAGCACACTACGAAGTCATGTGAAGGTGATAGGGAAGTCCACCCATGAGCCGGGAATCGTTTGACGAAGCTTGGAGCTTGACGAAGAACCTCCAATGGCCGAAAACAGTGGACTGCATACAGCCACTGCCATGACATGAAGTGAGCAGAATTTCAAGTTTTTTTCGTTGCCGCGTCGCTCAACCGATCGATGTGAGTATTCCGCAACTCCCTCGTTGTATTCACACTTGTTTCATGCTTGTTTATTGATCCTTGGGACCTTAGCAAACACCAACAGTTACGTCACCAATCTATTTAGATCAGACCTCCGCCTGTTCGTTGGGAGGACTCATGCTCATGATATCTTGTGTATCAAGAAAGTATCTGTCAGTTCTCTGTACAGAGCATAGGTAGTCCATAAGTGATTAGCAATCTGTTAAATCTATGGCCATAATATACTTCGGAAGTGAGTTCCGAATGTTATTTAGAGATTAATAATAGATACGTCGATGAGATTATTCCTATAGAGATTTGACGTTTATATCTATATCTTTGGGATAATCCGCATACCTGTGACGAAATGATTATACGTATGTAGTGATCTCGACCTGTATGATTCAGCGAGTTTATCCGTGGTCGTCATAATTTACGGGTGGGTGAATTATGGACACGAAATTTGATTTCATGACGGATATGCCTGAATCTAGAGAGTCTCACTGATGAAATATACTCGTAGAGCACTAGGGCAACTGTTATGAATAATATAGATTATTTATAACTCGTTTAACGGTTAAACGAAAAATACATGCAATCGGGACCTGATCGTCATTCTCGAATTAATGTGTATTTGTATTTAATATTTGATATTATTAAATAAACATTAATTAAATATCAAATTGTGATATTTGACATATATCATTAATATATGTATTTGAGATATTTAATGTAAATATAATACATATATTAAAGATATTTATATTTATTATTTAATTGTATAATTGTTAAATAATTAAATAAATTAATATTACAAATATCTTAAATAATGATTTATGTGTTTTAATGGCTTGTTTTCATTGGTCCATTTGTGTATTTACTTTATTTAAGTTAAATGTTAACTTTATTAAAGTGAAATGTGGACAAATGAAAATAGAACAAAATAAATTAATTGTTATTTTGTTTTTGTCATTAATTTCGGCCATGATAGAAAATTGATATAAATTATTTTGTTTCATTTTTCAAACACTTACACAAGTTTTACAAAATAATTACAAAGAAAAGGTTGAGATAAAAGTGAAGAAAAAGAGTAAAAACTCAATCAAAGCTTGTAATTTGTAAGTTTTTCTTAACTTTCTTCAACTAGGAAATTATTTCCATGTATCTAGGCTTCAATTTGTGATGCTTAGAATTTTCTCTACTCTTTTATGTATGTAATTACATGGTTGTAAACTTGTTTGAAAGATGAACATGTGTGTTAATTAAAGATTGAATGAAATTGTTCATTTAGTAATCTTTAAACCATTTGATGGTGATGTTGTCATTATAGAGTTGCTTAGCCATTCATAAATGACCTAGAATTTTTCTTGAGTTGTTTCATGATGGTTAGACTTGATTGGTGTGGTATTTGATTGATTAAAGTGTTGAATTTTATCAATTTAATGTAAATTGTGCAATTAGAGTAATTTGAGAAATTAGGGTTCTTAACTTAATCTATTTTTGGGGCTTTTCATATATGTTTCATATTATGATGTATATATGATGTATATCAAATTTTGGATTAATTGGATTTGATCTTGACATGTTTTGAACATTTGGGGCTAAATCACAATTAATGAAAAAGTTGGGACCTTCTCGGCAATTTGAAGAAATTGAGGGGTTTGAGTTGAAAATTCTGTTTTCATGTTTTGAACATGTTAAGAATCATTTTAGAAATAATTTGGAATCATCTAAAATTATATCTGACAATTTTAGGACTAAAATATAAAATTTGCAAAGTTTAGGGGTCTCATGGTAATTAATGATAAATCTGATTTTTCAGATAAAAATTCACATTTATTTATTGAGTAATTAAAATAAATTGGTTTATTTTAATTGCCCAATAAAAATATTTATCGGAAATTATTTCGGAGTGAAAATATGCGAAAACGGTGAAAAACAGCGTTACCGGGTAACAGGTGCCCAAACGGCGTTACCGGGTAACGAACAGTCCAAATATTTTTGGGGTTGACCTAGGCAGTCCCCATGTACATTGGTCGGTCGGTTCGGCCGGAAACGCGTTTTATGCTATTTTGCGGAAAAATGTTTTCGCAAACGTTTCGCGGTGTTTCTATATTATTTATGTCGTTATATGATATCGAATAAATATATTTAGGTGAAATATGAATGAATTATTAATATTGGATATTAAATAATTTATTCGTAAGTTTAAAAAATTAAATCTACGATTTCGCCCGAACAGCGCTTCTTCTGCTGCGCCTAGCTCCCTGATTTGACCCCAACAGATTAACACTTCGCTAAAGAAAGATTTTACTGATTAAATTAGTGTCAGTAAAGACTTTTACTGACACTTATGAATAGTGTCACTAATTCCAAGATCAGATATTACTGACACTAATTATTAGTGTTAGTAATTTTCTGACACAATAATATCAATAATATTCTAATACAACAGTATTAGTAGTATTTCAACACAATAATATCACTATAATATTGATACTCAAACATCACTATAATATTGATACAATTTTAAGTATCAAAATTTTATATTACTAGTGTCAGTAAATTATGTTATCATGTTATTAGAATTTTTTAAACAAAAAATTATATATATACCTATTTCCCCCCTATTTTATAATACATAATCCGAAATTTTTACTAACAAAACCAAAAACCACATAATACTGAAATCGAAATTCATATAAATATTTTATAAAATCAATATTCTTAAAAAAATCTGGTAAAATAATACCATGATTCCAAAATAAACAGTGTGAAGACTATCAAGGTATAGTAACAACAGTACATATGGTAAGTTTATTGGCATTACATGAGAAATGATCAATTGTATACTCAATATTTGACACATTATAAGAAAATATATATATATAAATTTTAGAACTTTGTTCTCCAGTCCATCCAAAAATTTACAAAGTATAAAGAACGTCCACTTATTTTATATCAAATGTTGAAACTTGTTTCAACTGTATACTCAAATTTAGTATAAATTTGATACACCTTATAATTTTTGGTAGATAGGTAAACAAAATTCCAGAATTTGCATATTTTTAATAACGTCTAATTTTTGAATATATGATTATTAATTTCCCTAAATTTATATATTAGAAATTCAGCTGTTTTAATTTTATAGAGTTATATATCTCTCTTCTCGTAGGCTCGAAAGGAATGAAATTATTTATTTATTTTTATATCAATTGTTAGATAAGAATTTGGATCCAATATTAAGTTGTATTAAATTTTTCATAATTTTATGTAACGCGTAAAGTATCATTGATGTAATTTTTGTTTGCTTAATTTAATAAAACATATCCAGATTAGTCATCCTTTAGCTTACTTGTTCAATGATTCCAAGTGACCAAATAAATATATTCATATTGAAATTCAATAGAAATTTGATTTGAATAACATGGAAAAAAATGGAGATATGACTAAGACAGATCCAAGTTATGGCAAGAATATCAACTACAGCTAGGCTTCATATATACATGATTGCATGGTTGTTAAAAAAGATACGTTTTTACGATTGTAGAAGACAAATGTTGTTGAAACGGGAAATTTTTTTTTTTTTAAGGGGATACATTTTTATGGGAGCGAAATCGTAAAATCGTACGATTTCAAAAATAGGGAAAATGCCGTCATTTTGAGAAGGCTTTTAAAAACATGCCTTGTTTCCACGTTAAAGCATTTGGGCAAAACCATTTCAAATCAATTCAATTGAAACCCTAGCTGCACGATTCCATAGAGAAATTTGAAAAATCCAAACCCTAGACACGCAAGAAACTTGAAGTGTGAACCATCTCCTTTGTTCGTCTGACGGTTTGAAACCCTAGCCCCTTTTGTCGCAGCATCTCCTTTGTTGCCTGCTCTGTTGCCAAGGTTAGATTAGGATTTATGGTTTATTTCATCTGTTGCCAGCTCTGTTGAGAAAAACTTAGATGGATCTCTATTTAGAGAAATCAGGAAAATAATAATTGAATTTGAATTAGAGAAATTTGTTGGAAGTTGTAAGAGTTGATGGAAGTCTATTTATCTGCCGAACTAAACAAGTAAATTGGTTTAATACATCCTATCTGTAGAGAGTTATCAAAATCTTCACATTTGCATCTTCTGCTGACCTGGAACCGCAGCATACGCTAAAGATGAAAGCAATAGTCAAAATAAGAAAAGTTAAATTTTTGATTAGCTGCAACGAGAATTGGAGAAGATATTAGTGATGAAAAGAGGATGCAGGACAATTGATTGTTAGGGTTGGTGTTTGGAGTGCCAATCCGGATCGTATTTATGTCCGATTCATGAATACGAATAATTCATTTTTCCATAATATTACTTATTTATGGTAGTACTTGTTTTTATATACATATTCGATCTAATTACGATTAAATTGAAACGAAATATGATTTAGTGATATGTATATATTGGACAAAGACCCGATAATATTGTAGTGCGCAGTTACAAAATAGTTTGTAATTGATATTGGGAAGTGTCACTACTATAAGTATATTATCAAATAAAGTTTCGGATCAAGATTTACTGACACGGGTCGGTTAGTAAAATTTGCTGAGACCAGTACATGTCGTATATCATGACTTGGTTCGATGGTTTATCCCAATGAACCATGAGGCTTGGGAGACTCGTATAGACATATAGGTGTTTATTTGATAAACACTGAACGACTTACTGAAGATTTCCTAATAGATGGTACACCAACATCAATAGGAATCTTATCGAGTCGAGTAGTATATTGGTCCTTCGACTTGAGATACCACTATGGATATATGAGATATCCTTCATACTTTGATGGCTGTCACGTCATCGATCTATTTAGATCAGACCTCTGCCTGTTCGTTGGGTGTGGACTAATGCTCATGATATCCTGTGAGTATCAGATATAATCCGTCAGTCCTGTGTATAGGGCATAGGTATCATGTACGTATTTGCGATCTAGTAAATCAATGGCCGTGGTATACTTCGAAAGCGAGTTCCGAATATTATTTAGAGATCGTAAATTTGAAAGTCGATTATATTATACCTTAGGGATTTGACATTCTAATCTATATCCCCGGTATAATATTGATAGCCTGTGACGGAGGGATTATACGTATGTAATGACCTCGACTTGCATAGTTTAGCGAGATTATTCGTGGTCGTCATAATTCATGAGTGGGTGGATTATGGACACGAAATTGGATTCCGTGACGGATAAACCTAAACTTAGAGAGTCCCACAATATGAAATGTACTCGTTGAGCACTTGGGCAATGCATTATGAATAATATAGATTATTCATAATACTCCGAATTAAATGAGTTAATTCGAATCGTTTAAACGGTTAAACGAAAATACATGCATTAGGGGCGTTTCGGTCAATTAATAATTAATGTGTATTGTATTTGATACAAGATTTGATTTGATAAATATTAATAAATTGTCAAATGAGACTTTGACACATGTCATTAATATATGTATTTGTTATTTAATGTAAATAAAAATACATATAAAATAATAATCGCATTAATTAATTATTTAGATGTTTAAATGTTAAATATATAGATAATTAAATTATTACAATATTACATAATTGTTATGCAATAAGTTTGATTATTATTGGTTACAAGTGGCATGATTCTTTTAAGCTTAAAGTTTACCAATTGGATTTGTTAACTTAAAGCTTATTATTATTATTTAATTAGATTAATTGACCAAATGACCAAAATGCCCTTCTTTTCCCCCTAAAGTCGGTTATGCTTGCTATTTAAGGTGAGAAAATTTTGTTTTCTCATTTAAGAACCTCCATGGCCGAACCCTTGAAGAAAGGAAAGTTCCCAAAATTTGTTTGAAGAAACAATGAAGAAAATCAAGAAAACAAGAAAAAGTTTAAGGAAATTAGGAGGTAATTTTCATAACTCTTAAACTTAGAAAGTTTGTTTCTTGTTCTTGAGCATCTAGACAAGTTCTAGGGTTTCTTCATTTCTTATATTTTGGGGCTTTTTGATTTGGAAGATGGATTTGGAGGCTATGCATATGTGAAGTAAGATTGGATAATATTAGTGTAATATTAGTTCAATTTTGACCCATAACATCACTATTTGTACAAGAACATGGTGTTGTTGTACAAATTAACTATGTGATAAAGAAAATTGCTCTTTTATCATTTGTAATTAGATTACCGGGATATATAAATGATAAAAGTCCATATGATTAGTTCCGGATTAATAAGATATGAGACAGTATTAATCCACTAAGGTTTAATCATTAAAATGTCTATAGTCGTAGTATTATCGAGACTGGACATCGATAATGCGGAATAGACTAGTATTGCACTTGTGCGCGTTTTTAAGTATTGGATACTTATGCAAGTGTAATAGGAGGTTGTGTTTACCGATGGTACGGAAACAGCTTCGCTCTAGATAGACCCCTCGGAATTTCATTGGTAGTATGACTATATGTCTATGGAAGTCCGAATCATGGTAGGTGTATTTGGTATTAACTTGAGACTTGTATCGCTAATACTTGTGACAATCAATATACTTTGGTTTTGGTCGTCCAAGGCTTTAACAGGTTATGTGTACGCCTCATCTGGGTATATTGAGAATCGTAGTGTATTGGGTGTGATGTCAAGATGCAAGTATCACTTCAGTCATATGGAGATGATGGTCACGTAGGATACGTAACTCGTGCTCTTATATGCTGCAGCTATCGGGATAATATGACTACGTCATGTTTATCCGATTATAGAGACTAGTTACCAGAGATCCGATATGTGCTTCGTACGGGGCAGACACAATTCCAGCCCCAGGCATAGCATGTGACATCCGATACTGGATCGCAATACGCAATACTACGTATACTACGCCTGATATAGATTACATATTCCTTTAAGAATATTTCTGGAGAATTGGGAAGGCACGATGCTTTGCTAGAAGCCAACCATGTCTTGTAAATCGGTAAAAATGTAGTACTAGGTACGTATGTGTTCGGATAGTCCGACGACCGGATTTACTGCCAACATATCCGGGGATCTCAGGGGTCGCTTCCCGAAGATTCACCGATGACGTATGACTCAGACATAATTAATCTAGGATTAATTATAAGAGAGAAAATTAATCTAGGATTAATTGCAGAGATATTTTATTTGGGATAAAATACTATTTAAAGAGAGATAACGATTAATTTGGAATTAATCGATAAAATAATATATTTGATATATTATACGAAATCAGATTTTGACGCGGAATTAAAATTAGATTATAATTCGGGCGAAAGAGTTAATTTAGAATTAATTCGCTAGCGATGTGAATAGTAATTTTGCTAGACATAATTATTTAATTAAATTTGATTTAATTATGTCGCAATGGAAAATTCATTAATTCGGAATTAGCGAACCCGAGCCGAGGAGTGTTTGCGGGCCCACTCGTATTTTGAATCAAGTGAGGCCCACAAGTCACATCACGCATCACATCACCTGTCACTTTAGTAATGGATGTCAAGTCACCTTTTGGTGATTGACAACCAGTCACTATTCATGATGTTGGTGGTTGTGGGAAATAAATGTCATTTTGCCTCCAAAATTGATTTTAGCCTTTTGGAAAAGCTTTTACCAAATTTTGGTTGAGACTTTGGTATTAGTTTTAGTTTTTTTTAGAAACAAATACACCTCTCTCTCTCCTTTTCTTCTCATGGCCGAATTGCCTTCACCATTTTCTCTTTTGTTTTGCCCTGAGCCTAGGGCTCAATGGTTCATGATTTTGTTCTAAAATCTCAAGAGCTAGCACTCAAAGGGGTCTCACAAAGGTGATAGGGAAACCCATCTATGAGAATGGAATCCATTTACAAAGCTTGGAGCTTGGAGATCTACAAATGGGGGCTTGGCCGAAACAAGGAGCACAAAAATGAGGCATGGCCGAGAGCTTCAAGGGAACAGAAAATTTTATGTTCATCGCATCGCAAAGCCGATCAAAGTGAGTATTTCTGCAACTTTACTTTGTTGTATTCTCACTTTTCATCACTTAATATGATCTTGGTTTGACCTTGAAAACCCAACAATGGTATCAAGAGCCTTGTTTAAGCATGAAATTGATTTAGAGTAAAATTTGGGTAAAATTGATTTGAGCATGATTTGATAAAATTGATTGATTGAGTATGCTTGAATGATGATCACTTGGAGTTATATGTGATCAATTTGATGAAAATTGAATTGGATCAAATTTTCCCCAATTTTTTGGCTTGGCCGAAAGTTGTAAGTACCCTAAAGTCATGGTGATTTTTGTTCTTTTGATCATTGGATGAGTTTGAAGACTTGGGATAAATTGATTTAGGATTTAATTGGATTAAAATAGAAATCGGATTTAAAATCCCCAAATTGCCGTGACCTATATAGCATGGAAATGAATTGATTTTTTGATTCAATAATGTTGGACATGTGTTGATGATGAAAATCATGATTAATTATGTAAATTGGTATTTTGGAAATGTTAATTTGACTAATTAATTATGGCTAATGCACTTTAGTTAATTAAATTGTGAAATTTGGAATTTTAGAATTTAATTAGTTGGGCTAAATTTGGAATTGGGCTAATAAAGTTGTATTTGGGCTTAATGAGCTTGGTTGGGCCAAGTTTGGTTTAGGTTAATTGGTTGGATCCAATTGGGCCTAAAACCATTTCCATAAAGTCCAAATATAATATAATGGACCTTTAAAATTTTAATTGGGCCTAATGGGCCTAAATTGATTTTGGCAAAGGGTGATTCCTTATTGGGCTTTGGTTGCCAAAGCCCATGCCTTATAAATTAATTGAAAGCCCATTGGACTTTAATTAAATTGACATTGGATGTTAATTGGGCTTTGAGACCCGTAAAGATTAGATTTAGAATCTAAATCGCAAAGGCTCATTAATAAAGTGTAATTATTTAATTTGGAATTAAATAAAGAATTAATATTGAATACAAATTAAATTGGATTTAATGTTGTAGTTTGATATAATTCAAGAATTCGTACTTTGAGTACTTATTCTTAAAACGAGTTGGACTCGCGCAAATCAAATCGTTGTTTGAACATTGGATGGTCATTAATTTCAGATTAATTAATTGGATTAGATTGATTGATAACATGCTTTGTGTGAATACATGGATGTGATGTATGAATAATGTATATCGGATGGACATTAGATGGGTGAGGGAAATTTTGGAAATTGTTGTAATAAATTTAGAATTTATTAAATTGGACCTGCGTGTCCAGCCTATTACCTCTTGACTCTTTGTATTTCTCTTCTCACCTATTCCCCTCAATGTAATGAGGTATCTTTAGAAGTGTTATGTAATTGGGTAGAAGTAAGATTTATGCTAGCGGGAGAGAAGAAACGGAGAGATTTGTTCTAGGAACAAGTTGTTTTAAATATCCATCCGCATATCATTATTAATTTATTTATCGCGCCTTATTATGCTTTTAGAATGTATACTTAAGGGTGTATGATGAGACCTAATCAAAGATATTTAATTGGTTGCCAATTACGTGAAAAACCCTCAACATATATTAAGCGTTTTTCCTTCCATTGAATGATTCATTCTCAAGATCCAAGATTGGCACTGGTTTGTTGGCCAAAGTCAAGACCTTTGTCCATCGCGGATGTGTTTGAAACATGAAGGCTTTGTTCCATATCGCATGTCTTGTCCAAGTTGTGATTTGTTGGCCAAAGTCAAGATCATTTCTTGTCCATCGACATCGATTACGAAGATTTCCAAGGTCAATGGGTCCCGCTTAACTGGAATCTTTAAGTTTGTTGTGCCCAAGCCAAGGCTTAATTGATTCAGAGGAAAAAGGTTAGGGAATATATCAGATATATTTGCATATATTAGATACATGTTTCGGATTTGGATGTCCACCTACTGGATCTAGGAATTGGATGAGATCTAATTGATCTTAGAGATCTACCTAGTTAAATATCATACAGCTTGTTGGCCAAAGTCAAAGTTGTATGTTATTTAACGGGATCCTAGCCCACTAGGAAATAAGGTTTCCCGAGTACTCAACAGAGGGTTAGAGGCTCACCGAAAAAATAGTGGGAGGTAAGTATTAAATTGCAATTTCATTTAGATACTTGCCAATACGCGCTCATTTCAATTTTTCGTCATTAATTAATTTAAATATATATTAGTTGGACTAATATTTAATCTTTGTTTTAAATTAAACAGTTGGACTGTATTCAAACTACTTCAATTTATAGTTGATTATATAATTGGATTATAGTAATTGTAGGCATTACATTTTTGCATATAAGTCCCTATGATGAGTCTCATTCGGAGGCACTACCTTTTAAGTTGCGGAAGTCGTGGGAAACGGACGTCGGAAGGGAAGGGTCAGAAATTGATACCTCGTTGGATTTGGTTCGCTCGTTTAGCTTCGGGTTTACTCTTTCGATCTCTGTTTTAAATTTATTCCCGTCCTCGCCTCTCTCTCACTAAACCACCCCCACACAAACAAATTCCCTCACATTCACCAAATACTAAAACAAACAACTAACAAACAAAGAAACCCATATCTTACCCAAACAACACCCCATGCTTCACGTGAATGAACCCATCCCCACGTGAGTGATCTCCAATCAAACACAACCCATAACCACCCATACCCTATTCATGCTAACCACCCTCCATGCCTCTCACCCATACACAACTCATACCATGCCTATACTCTCTCCTCCTTTCCCAATACTCTCGACAGTAATAAAACCCTTGGCTTCCCACTTTCACGGGGGATCTGATTTTCACAAAAATCTCACAAAAAAAAGAAGCAACTCACGGCTCCCCCTTCTCAGCAAAACGCACACACAGCAGCCCTCTAACATAAACTGACTCCTCATCACTCACTGCACACACTGCCAACGATAGCAGCCACTCACTCACCTTACACACAGCAGCCCCCTCATTCTCGACAGCAATAAACAGAGATAAACCCCTCAGCCAACTCACTCTCTCACGTCCCTAACAGCCCACTGCCAAGCCATTCACGTGAATCATGATACCATGAGCCCTCACTCTCACTCAAAGCTATCGGCCAAACCCTAAATAAATCCCTCATCATACCTCACGTCCCATTTTCTCTCAAAGAACCCTCACTCCAAGCCCTCACTCTCTCCATGCAAATAAACCCTTACGTCACAGCCACACACCCCTTCACAGCCCTAACCTAAACCATAACACTCACGCCACTCACTGACCACATAGCCCTTCTTCACGTATCAAGCTCCAGTTCACACATACCACAAGCCTTCATGGACGCCAAATAACGCACTGCAAAGACACACCACGTAGCCAAAACATCTCCACAACACAACCCCTCTCCATGTAAATAAACCCTCACGTCACAGCCACACACCCCTTCACAGCCCTAACCTAAACCCTAACACTCACGCCCTTCACCTACTGCCCCCTCTACTCACGCCATTAACACGGTCATTCATCCCTATCTCTCTCTCGGCAACTCTCAAAACAACTCATTCTCACGTCCTTTACAAACCATAGCAGCTCACGACTCTCTTTTAATCACACACATAACAAATACACTCCATTCACACGCCACCTGCCCCTTATTTCACGTCAAGACAGCCCCGAAAATTACAGAGAAACATCCCTGAACCGAGACATAAAACTGCCCCAAAAACCGTCCTTAAATCAGCCCAAAAATAACTGAAAACTGCAGTTAAAATAGAGAAAACAGCGAGGGGAAACAGCGAGTGAATCAGAGAAAACAGCGAGTGGAAATCGCAAGTGAAAACATGCAAAAACAACAAAAACATGAACCAGTGAAAACAGTAGAAACAGTGGACCAGCAAAAATAGTGGAAACGATAACCCTTCCGGCACCGTGAAACGCACTCCCGGAAAGTGACTAAAAAGTTAGACCTGAGGGCACCCTTTTATTTATTATCCTTTTTTTTAGTTATTTTATTATCTTATTTCGCATGAGTATTGTGAATTGGTGCATGATGTGATTTCCGGGTGAACGGAATATGTGTTCTCTCTTGTGGTATATCATCGGATGGAAACCCGGACATAAATTCCGTAGCCGAATCCGAATGGACGGTATTGCGGTTGCCACTCGGGATACAATGCCATATATCACTTGAGAGAAACATCTATTTCGTTCGTCCATATTGTGTTTGAGCATGATTAGTCGTTGGCATGTTATTTATTTAAGTCGTTGGTATGGTGTCTATTTCTAAGCATGATTTAGTTGTAGTATATTGTTTTTTTATGCATGATTTAGTTACTTTCTTTCGCATTAGGAATTTAATTTATGTTTACGTTTAGGCTGTTATTTATTTTTCGTGTTTGATAATTCAACATGCTTATGAGATTATTGTGTGTTATCGTATGCTTGCCGTTATGATGACTTACTTTTAAAGCATGATGACTTAGACATATGATTTATTTTTATGAATGCGAACTAGATTTAGGTTATTCTTGGACATGTATGTTGTGTAGACTTAGTTAAATTATTGCGCAAATATGTTCATTACAAGTGGCATAAGTAAGGGACCATTCCGACCCAACGGTTTAAGGTCTCCCTTGCGAGGGGTGAGTGCGGCCTTAAATCATTTTCCCGGTTCCCCACCGGGTGGCGACTCCATTTTATTCTCCGGTTTAGTCCCCCGCGGGCTACTCCGTACTCCCGACCGGGTCGCGACCCGGAACAGCGTCGTCCATTTCTGTGTCCTACAGTCTGGCGACTCCACTGAGGATAGAGAATCAGCCCCGAAATAATGTCTTGTAATGTTTGTGATTTGTGCTTTAAATTAACCATGTCTACCGTGGGTTTAAGGAGTTTAACCAAAGGCATTATTAAAACTAGGTTATGGTTTAGTGTCTTCCTTCATTCACTACCTTTCTATAATGAAAAGCTGTGAAGGCACCTAGATAATCATTTGCTTGTAGCCTATTGTGATGGACTAATTTGGAGGACTCGTTGTTTATTCCTGTCACCAAGCGATAAGAGCCTAAGAGGTTTGGGTACTTAAGAGAGCCTCGCTCCACCCTCCCTGGGGAATCTACAACGGGAAATCCATCTGACAGTCAGTCACACACACACCATACTCGTTGGCACGTACTACAAGGTATAAAAAAGGTGCGTTCACTTGGTCGCTCAAACCCTTGAGTGGGGAGACCTAGTTGTGCGTAATCCTTCGCCAACGAGAGTCTTTGTCTACACTCCCGCAAACCCACACGTAGACCGAAGTTGCATGGCCTATAACAACTATTTCCTTGTGCTTATAGACCATCCTCATTTGGATGCAGTTGGACTTATTGTCAGAAATGTGAACTTGTTGGGCCATTTAAACTGGGACGAGTTCGTATCCTATGACAATTGGGCCAAAAGCTTCTGAAATGTTGAGGGGCCACTCTGTAGAAATTATTTCTGTATGATTGTGTTTGGGACATTGTTGTCGTTTGGATCCATTCGGACCTTTTGTCATGAGGTATGTCTTGTTGGGCCATTTAAACTGGGACAAGAACATATCTTATGATGATTGGGCCAAAAGCTTCTAAAACGCCAATGGGCCAATATATGTTTGTGTTTAGGAACATTATCATTTGGATACGGTTGGACTTCTTGCCATGAGATGTGAACTTGTTGGGACATTTAAACTGGGACGAGTTCACTCCTATGATAGTTAGCCCAAAAGCTTCTAAAATGATGATGGGCCGATTTATGTGAAAATTTTAATGAGTTGATATATTCCTTGTATCGCATGCATCTCGTTTATTTCATGCATACCGCATCATGTTAATCCTTGTGTCTAAAAGCCATTAAAGATTCCCGTTGGGTTAGGGAGAGGAAAGACTCACTAAAAGACCGGTAACAGATATGAGTACATCCGATAACGAGGTATCCGGATAGATCAGTTTGGAAAATGGTTTCGCCAAAATTACTGAACAGTTTGCAAGCCTTGACTACTGCCATGGCAAATATAGCTGTGCCCCGTGCTGGGGGAAACTCTGAGAATATAAGACGTGAGGAGCCTCCGAATAGGTTGGGGGATGACATCCCCGCTTTTGATGATGATATGGCTGAATATGACTGTAGGACACAGGAGCTAGGCGACACATGTTGTTCTAGACTCAGGGCCTAGTTGGGAGTACGGAGTAGCCAACGTAGGACTAAATCGGAGAATAAAGGAGTCGCCACCCGGTGTGAACCGGGAAAATGATTTAAGGCCGCACTCACCCCTCGCAAGGGAAGACCTCAAACCGTTGGGTTCGGAATGGTCCCTTACTTATGTCAATTGTAATGGATGGATTTGTGTAATATTAACCAAGTCTACAAGACATACATTGGTAAAACTACTCTAAATTCCTATAGGCCTAAATCTAAATTCGCATGCTTTGAAAGTAAATTTTTACAACGGCAAACATTCGGCATCACACATCAAACATGCTACATACATAGTAATCTAAACATACCTAAACTTAAATTCCTCATACAAAAGATAAATAACTAAAACATGCTTGAAATAAAATAACGTTCTAATGACCTAATCATGCTCAAATACAAGTTGGATGAAATGGAATACATGAATCCTTCAAGTGGTACGGGGAATTGTATCCCGAGTGCAAACCATAATACCGTCCATTCGGATTTGGCTATGAAATTTATGTCCGAGTTTCCATCCAATATACCACAAGAAAGAACACATATTCCATTCACCCAAAATCACATCATACACTAAATCATTATTTTATGCGAATAAATTTAATAATATAAACCCTCAGGTCTAACCTTTTTTTTTTGTCATTCTTTGGAGGTGCGTTATATGGCCGTCGGAAAGGCTAAGACACCACGATTCCACCGTTCACTGTTTCGACGTTTTGCTCACTGTTTCGCTGTTTCGTCCGCTGTTCCACTTCGTTTCGCTGCAATTTAAATCTCCACACTTTTCTCACTGGTTTGCAATGAATTATGGGCTGTTTTGGTGAATTTTGAGGGGTATTGGACTGCCGTTTGTTCGGTTTCTCGAAGAATTTCAAGTGCAGTTTTTTATTCACTGTTTCGGTGAATTTGGGGACTGTTTTGAGTGTGTTTGAGCTGCTGTTTTGGGCGAATTTTAGAGGGGTTTAGGGCAGTTTATTCACTGGTTTGGGGGCTAAAATTAGGGTTATTTAGGAGTGGTTTCAGGGGTAATATGAAGCAGTGGTTGGACGTGTGTGTAAGGGGACTGTTTGGGCGTGTTTCTTGGGGCTGGAATGGGAGGCTAATTTGCGTGAACTAATAAAACAAGGTGGAGGGCTGAATAGATGTGTATGAGAGGCAGTGAGGGGCGTGACTTTCAGGTCTAAATGGAGGCTAGATGATGTACTGAATTGGAGGCTTTATGCGTGTCTTGAGGCAGTGAGTTGAGGGCTGATTAAAGGCGTGAGAAGGGGCTGTGAGGGCTGACTTGAGGCGTGAACAAGGGGGCTGAGTGGAGAGCTGCTTTGTTGATGGTTTAGGCGTGACTTGAGGCACTGACTTGAGGCATGTATGGACGTGACAAGGGGCTGAATGGAGGATGGCCTTTGGGCGTGACTAAGGCAGTGAAGGAGAGCTGTGTACGTGAGAGCAAGGGGAGGCAAGGGGCTGTGTTTTGTTCTTCAAAATGCTTAATCTTTTCTTGATGTGTATTAGGTGTTCCAAGGCAGAAAAATGAGGGTTTTAATAGGCAAATGGAGGGCATTAATGAGATTGGCAAGTGATAATGAAAGGTAATCAATTTGATGACAAGTTTTGTTTGGAAATGGAAGGAAGGTAATGTATAATTGTGATCCTTTGTTGAAAATTCAATAAAGGTTGAAAGGAAAGGAAAGGAATGACAAGTTTTGTTTGGAAATGGAAGGAAGGTTATGTATAATTGTGATCCTTTGTTGAAAATTCAAAAAAAGGTGATGGAAAATGAAGAAAATGAGAGGGGAGGGTGATGGACGTGGGGTGTGATGGCTAAATGATGTGGGGTTGATCTAATAATGCCTTGGAAATTAGGTGTCAAGGTAAAACGTGAGATCAAAGGTGTAAAGTAAATTGGTGGAAGGATAAATCATGTTTGAATAGTGCAAGGAGGATGAATTTTGGTGTCATGGTCGTGGGCCTAATGGGTGGTGGGCTTGGTGTTTGATCTATTTTGGTTTCATGGGCTTTGGATGTGGGTTTAGGTGTTTAGGTGGGCTTAGAGTGGTTTGCGGGAATTTAGGGCCAAAGATGTACCTCGAAACGAAGATTCAACATGCGAACTCCGAGCGAACTTAGCGAATCAAAACCAATAATATGTCAATTCTTGACTTCTCCTTTCCGACGACCGTTTTCCGCAACTTCCACGACTTAAAGGTAGTGCCTCCTTACGAGACTCCTCATCGGGTTCGATATGCAAAAATGCAATGCCAACAGTCGCCCCCACTTTGATGGGACTTGTTCAGTGTATGACAATGACAATCCTATCAAAGTACGTGCAATGCATTTTTACTTACCTGGCTCGCCAGCTGCCACATGGTCTGCCTGCTGTGCTGAGTTGATAGTGCTAAACCCCGTACCTAGGGTGTCGCGGTAGTCCACATACTCCACGGTAGTCCACGATAGTCCACATACTCCATGGTAGTCCACATAATCCACATACTCCTCGGTAGTCCACGGTAGTCCACATAATCCACATACTCCACGGTAGTCAACGGTAGTCCACATAGTCCACATACTCCACGGTAGTCCACGGTAGTCCTCGGTAGTCCACGGTAGTCCACATAGTCCACATACTCCTCGGTAGTCCACGGTAGTCCACATACTCCACGGTAGTCCACATAGTCCACATACTCCTCGGTAGTCCACGGTAGTCCAACATACTCCACGGTAGTCCACATAGTCCACATACTCCACGGTAGTCCTCGGTATTCCACGATAGTCCATATAGTCCACATATTCCTCGGTAGTCCACGGTAGTCCTCGGTAGTCCACGGTAGTCCACATAGTCCACATACTCCTCGGTAGTCCACGGTAGTCCACATACTCCTCGGTAGTCCACATAGTCCACATACTCCTCGGTAGTCCACATAGTCCACATGCCGTACCTGGCGTGCTAACCCCGTACCTAGGGCGTCGCTGTGGTCTGAATACTAACCCCGTACCTAGGGTGTCGCAGTGACGTCTCCGTACCTAGAGAGCCACAAATGTCTGAATAGTCCACATGCCGTACCCGACGTGCTAACCCCGTACATAGGGCGTCGCTGTGGTCTAAATGGTAACCCCGTACCTAGGGTGTCGCAGTGACGTCTCCGTACCTAGAGAGCCACAAAATGTCTGAGTGCTAACCCCGTACCTAGGGTGTCGCAGTGACGTCTCCATACCTAGAGAGTCACAGATGTCTGATTGTGCCGTACCTGGCGCGCTAAACCTCATACCCAAGGTGTCGCTGAAATGTCTCCATACCCGGAGTGCCGTACCTGAGCAAAACTGATTTGATATCTCCATACCCGGAGTGCCGTACCTGGCTGAACTGATCTGATATCTCCATACTCAGAGTGCCGTACCTGGCTGACTGATCTAATGTCTCCATACCCGGAGTACCGTACCTGGCTGAACTGATCTCATGTCTCCATACCCGGAGTGCCGTACCCGGTAAAGACTGATAGTGATGTGGGCCTCGCCCCCAGAGTGCCATACCCGGCAAAGACTGATAGCGACGTGGGCCTCAACCTGCAGAGTGCCATACCCGGCAAGACAGCTATTGATGCTGATGTGGGCCTCGCCCCCAGAGTGCCATACCCGGCAAAGACTGATAATGATGTGGGCCTCGACCCGCAGAATGCCATACCCGGCAACGACTGATAATGATGTGGGCCTCAACCCGCAGAATGATATGGGCCTCCCCCTCGAACTGATGATGTGGTCTCGCCCCTAGGCTGATATGGGCCTCGCCCTCGAACTGATAATGATGTGGGGCCTCACCCAAAAGATGATATGGGCCTTGTTCCCAAGCTGACATGATATTCTGTTTCACATATTGTATTACCTCTCACGAGATAATCTTTGATAGCTAGACATATTTTCGTCCTCAACGAATGCTTCGTGTCAAAACCGATGAATCTTCAAAGTACTCGACATACTCAAGTCCAATCATCTGAATGAGTGATCTGAGCTAGACTCCTCGTGTGTGTGTGCCAGGGCTCTTCTGCAGCTTAGTCCTTAAGTAAGCCAACTTGGTGATTTCGTTTCAGAGAATCGAACCAGTGGGTCTAACCAACCTGGATGTCTTAATCACATTCTGTGATTACTTCAGCATACTCAACATGATATGGTTTTCATCTTTTTTCTTTTGTCTCTTTCTTTCATTTTCTTTTTTTCTTTTTTTCTTTTTTTTTTCTTTTTTTCTTTTCTCTTTCCTTTTTCTGACACACCTACCCTTTAAGGTAGCATTTCTCCTCATGGTGGTCCTAATACTCGCCCATGGGATTGTTGGATAATATGACCCATAGCGTCACTATTTGTACAGATCATAGTGTTGTTGTACAAATTAACTATGTGACAAGGAAATTGCACTCTCATCATTTGTGATTAGATCACCTTAGATATATAAATGAAGAGAGGTCCATATGATTAGTTCCTGGATTGAGATGATATGAGACAGTATCAGTCCACGAAGGATTAATCATTAAATATCCCTAGTCGTAGTATTATCGAGACTGGACATCGATAATGCGGAATAGGCTAGTATTGCACTTGTGCGCGTTGTGAGGGCACAACAGCATAGTTCTCATATATTTGGGTATTGGATACTCATGCAAGTGCGATAGGAGGTTGTGTTTCACCGATGGTACGGGAAACAGCTTCGCTCTGGATAGACCCCTCGGAATCCCTTTGGTATTATGACTATGTGTCTATGGGAGTCCGACATCAGGGTAGGTGTGTTTGGTCTTAACCTGAGACTTGCACCGCTAATGCTTACGACAATCAATATGCTTTAGTTGAGGTCGTCCAGGACTCTAACCGGTTCTGTGTACGCCAATGCTGGGCATATTGAGAATCGTAGAGTATTGGGTGTGATGTCAAGACGGAAGTATCACTCCAGTCATAGTGGAGATGATGTCACGCATGATACGGTATTAGTGCTCTTAAGTGCTGGCCGGCCATTGGGATATTATGACAAGGTCATGTATATCCGATTATAGAGACTAGTTACCAGACATCCGACATGTGCTTCGGACGGGGCAGACATTTATCCAGCCCCAGCCCTAGCACGTGACTATCCGATACTGGGCCGATATACACAATACTTGGTATACTACGCTTGATATAGATCTTAAATATTCTTAGATGAATATGACCGGAGAATTGGGTAGACTTCGTGCTTTGCTAGAAGCCGATCTTGTCTCGTAAATCGGTAGAAAAGTAGTACTTGGTACATACGTGATTCGGATACTCCGACGACCGTATTTACTGCCGACTTATCCGGGGATCTCATGGGTCGCTTCCCGATAATCCACCGATGACGCATAACTCGCACACTTAAATAATCTGGGATTATATAGAAGAGAGAGAAAATTAATCTAGGATTAATTACGGAGATATTTATCTAGGATAAAATATCGTCTAGAGAGAGATAATGATTAATTTGGAATTAATCGGTAAATTAATATATTCGATATATTAAATGAAATTAGATTTGACGCGGAATTAAAATTAGATTTTAATTCGGGCGAACGAATTAATTTAGAATTAATTCGTTAGCGACATGAATAGTGAATTCGCTAGGCGTAATCACTTAATTATGACGTGACGGAAAAATCGCTAATTGGGAATTAGCGAACCCGAGCCTGAGTGTGATTGCGAGCGCATTCGTATTTCGAATTCGAGTGCGGCAACGCAAGTCACATCAAGCGTCAAATCATTCGTCACATCAAGCGTGAAATTAAATGTCACTTTGAGTGATGTGATTGATTGATGTGATTGATTGATTGAAAGACTTACATCACTTTATTAAAGTGACAATGAATAGTTGATGTGTGTGGTTGGATTAGTGTTAGTTGGTGGAAGCATTTACCATTTGATTTTTTAATAGATTATTTGGTAAATCTTTTATATTTTTGGTTGGAAAATATATAAACAATTTTGGAAATTGTTTTACTAACTAATCAACACATCTTCATCTCTCTTTCTCTCTTGTTCATGCCCATGGAGGGGCAAATTCTGCTCACTGGTTTCACTGAAATTGCCGAGCATTGGAGGAAGCAAGAGTGTGATTTTATGGTAAAATCACAAGTGCTAGCACACTTACGAGACTTGCGAAGGTGGTAGGGAGGTTCACCCATGAGTCGGGATTTGTTTGACGCAATCTTGGAGCTCATTTTCGCAGCTCAAAATTCTGTTTTGGAGGGCAGTGAACTGCTGCAGTGGGCGTGAATGGCAGTGCACTTTGTGGTTTCATTCGTCTTCAAATCGTCTCAACCGATCGATGTGAGTATTACGCTACCTCCTTTGATGTGTTCACACATGTTTTTCATTGCTTGTTTGATCTTGGGACCTAGAAACAAACCTAACAATGGCATCAAGAGCTATAGGTTCAAGCATGAAATTTTTAGGTCTTAAAATTGGGTAAATTGATTTTGAGCATGATTTGGTTAAATTGTTTGATTGAGCATGTTTAAATGATGTTTAATTTAAGATTGATTGGATCAATTTGTTGAAATTGTGATTGGATCAAATTTCCCCAAAATATATGTGTTGGCCGAATATGTAAAGAATTTTGGAAATTTGGAATTTTTTGATTTTGACTCATTGGATGAATTAGAATGATGTTGGATAATGTTAATTTGAAATAATTGGATTAATTTTTGAATTGAACAAAAATCCCCAATTCCTTCATGTTGGCCGAATGTGTATAAGCCCTATTAGTCTTGGAATTTTGATTTTTTGGACATTGGATGTGTATGAAATCATTCGGGATATTAATTCGATGTCGATTGTGAAATTAATTGGATTGAATTCAAATCGGATAAAAATCCCTATCTTGGCCGAGACCTTAGAAGCATGTAATGGGTTTGATTTTTTCATTTATGTGTTGGACATGTGATGATGATAATGAACATGATAATTGGACTAATTTGGTGTTTTAGAAATATTGATTTGGGTGATTAATCATGTAATGCACTTTAGGTAATTAAATTGCGAAATTGGATTTGTGTAATTTAATGAATTAGGCCTTTAAATTGGATTTGGGCTTATTAAGTTGTAATTGGGGTTATTGGGCTTGATTTTATCAAGTTGGGTTTAGGCCATGTGGATTGGATCCAATTGGGCCCAAAACCATAACCATAAAGCCCAAATGCAACTTATAAACCTTTAAAGTTTAATTGGGCCTAATGGGCCTAAATTGATTTCTGGGCTTATGGGGTTACTCCTTGATTGGGCTTTGGTTGCCGAAGCCCACGCCTTAAAGAAATTAATTAAAGCCCATTAGACTTGAATGAATTGACGTTGGACGTTAATCGGGCTTTGAGACCCGAAGCGATTAAATTTGGAATTTAAGTCGTTAAAGGTTTATTAAATAAAGTGTAATATTTAATTTGGAATTGAATAGTGAATTAGTATTAAATACATGTTAAATTGGATTTAATTATGTAGTTTAATTTAATTCAAGAATTTGTACTTTGAGTACTTATTCGCAAAACGAGTTTGACTCGACCAAAATCAAATCGTTGTTTGAACATTGGATGATCACATAATTATCAGATTAATTAATTTGATTAGATTGATTGATAGCATGCTTTTGTGTGAATACGTGGTTGTGATGAATGAATAATGTATATCGGATGGATATTAGTCGGGGGGGGCAATTTTGGAAATTGTTGTAATAAATTCGATTTATTAAAGGAAAAAGGTTAGGGTATATATTCGATATATAGGCATATATAAGATATATGTTTCGGACTTGGATGTCCACCTACTGGATCTAGGAATTGGATTGGATCCAATTGATCTTAGAGATCTACCTAGTTAATTATCATACAATTTGTTGGCCAAAGTCAAGATTGTGTGATATTTAACGGGATCCTAGCCCACTAGGAAACACGATTTCCCGAGTACTCGACAGAGGGTTAGAGGCTCGACGAAAAATAGTGGGAGGCAAGAATTGAATTTGCAATATTCGTTCAATTACTCGCCATACACGCTCATTCAAATTATTTCGTCGTAATATTAAATGTTAGTTGGACTAATATTTAAATTGTTGTTTAATAAACAGTTGGACTGTATTATACTTGATTATATATAATTGGATTATATTAATCAATATATTTGAATTAATTAATTTCAGTTTACAGTTGATTTTATAATTGGATTATAGTAATCAATGTAATTGAGGTTAATTAATTTGGATTATATTTGATTATATAGTTGGACTATTATAATCATTATAAAATATAGTACCACTAATCATTGATTAAATAGTTGGACTATTGAAATCAAGAAAGAATTGAAAAGTTGGATATTTAAAATATAATCTTGGATTAAATATTTTAAATGATTTAATTTTCAAATTGGGAATAAATAATAGGTTACTTTATTTGATAAAATAACTTATTATACCTTAAGCCCAAAATTAAGCAAAATAAGTAGAGCATAAACTCTTTGGAAGATTTATGTGATGATGACTTTAGTGCTTAATTAATATACTTGTCATAAATCTAATTTTAGATTTAATAAGTATTAAAGTTGCAATATGTAATTCTTGGAGAATTAATGACTATTCTAGAGGAGAAAAGTCAAGGTTTGCAATTGGGCGTATAGCACAAGGTGCACATCGTTTCAATATTCTAAAACCCAAGGCTTGGCCAAAAGTTTGTGAAATATTGAAAAGGATAATTGACATATTCCAAAGTGACTACCATTTGGATATGGCAGACACGAAGGAATTAAAGAAAGGGCAAGGCTCTTACTTAAAAATGATTGTCAAAGTTATGTTCACAACTAGTATTGAAATTAGATTTTAAATACTTAGTGTGATACATAAAATATATGTATTGATGTTCAGAATCTGCTTTGAGCAGGATACTGACTTCAAGCTTAGATTGCTCTGCGAATCGGAAACGGGACGAAAGTCGTTGTTTCGACCGTAGATACCTAAGTTTAGGAACTACCCTTCGGGTGTGTACTTAAATTAGGAACTGTTATAATGTAACTAGTTTGACTAGAGACATTATCTCTATATCAGTGTTTAATCCATTGTGGATAAACCTTTATATTCTAAAACACTAAGTGTTTCATTATATAAAGATGATACTGAGATAAACACATTAGATGTGAATAACAAAATTTATATTTTGAATATAATTAAAATCTCAAAACATATAAAATGACAAATAAATAGCTCAAATTGATTTGATCAATAGAGACTTATTTGTGGCATTGTTGTCTGGGACACAATTAAACAAGACTCGTATATCCGTACTTTTGAAGAGTGGGTACTAGGACTGATTTGACTATTTAAATAAAGTCTACGAATCTAGTTTATTAGGTAAAGTACCTAAAACACTATTTACTTGGTAATAGTGTAAGTGCCACCGATCTGTTAGCCCTATTCATGGTGAAGTTAGTGGGCCCATATCTAGCTAGGCTAGATGTGAACATGAATATTTCGTGACCTTAACGGATGTGGCATCACGTTATGGTTATGTGTTTCTTTTGAAGAACACAAATCGGAAACTATTAGAGTTTCGACACGAGTAGATAAAAAACAGATCGACTATAGTATTATGCCGTCACGGTAAGACCGTAATGAAAATACTTAAGTAGTAAGTTTCAAAAATACATGAAAGAGTATAGTATTCTTTCAGATGAGGACTCCTCCCGAGACACGTCAGTTTGACGGTGTGTCCAAACTAAAACCGAATTTTGTTGGACATGATAAGGTTTATCACGAGTCGCTCTGAGCTATCATTTCCTTCAACAGGATATGTATTAACAGTGCAAAACTTATTTAGAATAAGGTTCCATAAAAACTGTTTGACAGATATCATATAGGATATGAACAGGAAAGAAACATGGTTTCTCATTCCTAATAATTTGGGTATGCCAGGCATAAAGTTTGGATGATACCAAACTAAGGACCCAAATTGGATAAGTGCCAATTATAGGTTATCCTAAGGGAAACCATAAGTATAGTACTTATAAATCTCACATGAGAACAATATGATTGTTGCTCACCATGCGATTTTCCTGAGAGGAATACCGATATGCAGTGGTCAGTGGGAGGATAATGATACTCGATGAAAATCGGAGTAATACTGTTCAAGGCACGAAGTCCTTAATGGAACACATATAGTTCATCATGGATGAAACTAAACCATTAACCTTCAAATACATAAGAACCACGTAGATCGAGAGAATCAGAAAACAACCTGGGGTATGGGTTTCTGATGTAACCTCATAAAGATATTAATCTTGTGGAGGTATACCAACCGACTACGTTTTGAGGAAGTGATACGAGGTATCGACTCCCTATTATGGAAAAGTGCCATGAGTCCGAAATGGATACCATATATAACAACTATGTTTGGATACTAGTTGTTGTACCGTAAGGCATTGTGCCTATTGGTACTGTAAACGTCTTCAAGGAAGACATACATGGATGGCAACGTACCAACGTACAAAGCTAGGCTTGTGACGGAAAGGTATCGTTATCAACATTATGTTAATAACGGTTCAACCTTTTACCTGTTGCCATAGTAAATCCATTTTGATGATGCTTGTTGATACTGCATATTTCATTTATGAAATACGTTAGTTAAAGATCAAAATCGCTTTCCTGAAAAGGAAACCTTTTGGAGGATATTTTCAACATCCTGACGATTTTGTATAACCGACAAACAAGGTTTGCGGGTTATTCGATCCATGTTTGGATTGGAGCAAGCATAAGGTTCTTGGAACTGTCGTTTTGATGTAATCATAATGGTTTATGATTTAATTCAAAACGAAATGATTCTTGTGTATATAAGGAGGTTGGTGGGAGCACACTGATAATGAAATTCCCATAAAGCAATTGGTGAAAGCTTGGCTTTCATAGATATTCTCCGTAGAATTCTGGGGAGTAACAGCCTTTATTCAAGGAATAAAGATCTACTGGGATAGATTTGGAGTTGTTAACACTCTCTGAGAAATTGTACATTTAAAATGTACTTGATATGGTGTCTCATACGCTTTGAGCATATGGAGTCACAATCAGGTCAATCCAAGTGATGGTCACTGGATTGAAGTTAAAGAACATCTGTTAGTATCTTAGAGAACTAAAGATGCTGTCTAAAACTATAGAGAAGGAGAACTTGAAGTGACTGGGATCACTGCCGCAAGTTTCCAAACAGTTAAATACTACGGTACTATAAAGTTTGAATAACGGGACAGTGAGCTGGAAATCTTCCGAGCAAGATACTGTTGCCGAATAAACAACAAATGTGGATTATTGCTGCAGCTGAGGCAGCAATAGAAGCCATTTGGGTCGAAAATAAATCTAATTAGATTAGATATAGTTCTGTTAGCAGCTGAGCTAGGCGTCAGCACAAGGCTAAATAATTAAAGGTCTAATCGACGATCCAGATATATACTTCTATCATCATCTGATTCGTTCGGATCATACATCGTGGCGATGTGGTGATCGTATAAATCGCGTCATACGATAATCATGAAAATCCGCTGACGAAAACCTTTCCTCAGCAATTTGAGCAAACCGTACATAGTTCGGGTGTACGACACTTGAGTGACTGGCTATGTGCCAAGTGGGAGATTGTTGGATAATATGACCCATAGCGTCACTATTTGTACAGATCATAGTGTTGTTGTACAAATTAACTATGTGACAAGGAAATTGCACTCTCATCATTTGTGATTAGATCACCTTAGATATGTAAATGAAGAGAGGTCCATATGATTAGTTCCTGGATTGAGATGATATGAGACAGTATCAGTCCACGAAGGATTAATCATTAAATATCCCTAGTCGTAGTATTATCGAGACTGGACATCGATAATGCGGAATAGGCTAGTATTGCACTTGTGCGCGTTGTGAGGGCACAACAGCATAGTTCTCATATATTTGGGTATTGGATACTCATGCAAGTGCGATAGGAGGTTGTGTTTCACCGATGGTACGGGAAACAGCTTCGCTCTGGATAGACCTCTCGGAATCCCATTGGTATTATGACTATGTGTCTATGGGAGTCCGACATCAGGGTAGGTGTGTTTGGTCTTAACCTGAGACTTGCACCGCTAATGCTTACGACAATCAATATGCTTTAGTTGAGGTCGTCCAGGACTCTAACCGGTTCTGTGTACGCCAATGCTGGGCATATTGAGAATCGTAGAGTATTGGGTGTGATGTCAAGACGGAAGTATCACTCCAGTCATAGTGGAGATGATGTCACGCAGGATACGGTATTAGTGCTCTTATGTGCTGGCCGGCCATCGGGATATTATGACAAGGTCATGTATATCCGATTATAGAGACTAGTTACCAGACATCCGACATGTGATTCGGACGGGGCAGACACTTATCCAGCCCCAGCCCTAGCACGTGACTATCCGATACTGGGCCGATATACACAATACTTGGTATACTACGCTTGATATAGATCTTAAATATTCTTAGATGAATATGACCGGAGAATTGGGTAGACTTCGTGCTTTGCTAGAAGCCGATCTTGTCTCGTAAATCGGTAGAACGTAGTACTTGGTACATACGTGATTCGGATACTCCGACGACCGTATTTACTACCGACTTATCCGGGGATCTCATGGGTCGCTTCCCGATAATCCACCGATGACGCATAACTCGCACTCTTAAATAATCTGGGATTATATAGAAGAGAGAGAAAATTAATCTAGGATTAATTACGGAGATATTTTATCTAGGATAAAATATCGTCTAAGAGAGATAATGATTAATTTGGAATTAATCGGTAAATTAATATATTCGATATATTAAATGAAATTAGATTTCGACGTGGAATTAAAATTAGATTTTAATTCGGGCGAACGAATTAATTTAGAATTAATTCGTTAGCGACATGAATAGTGAATTCGCTAGGCGTAATCACTTAATTATGACGCGACGGAAAAATCGCTAATTGGGAATTAGCGAACCCGAGCCCGAGTGTGATTGCGAGCACATTCGTATTTCGAATTCGAGTGCGGCAACGCAAGTCACATCAAGCGTCAAATCATTCGTCACATCAAGCGTCAAATCAAATGTCACTTTGAGTGATGTGATTGATTGATGTGATTGATTGATTGAAAGACTTACATCACTTTATTAAAGTGACAATGAATAGTTGATGTGTGTGGTTGGAATAGTGTTAGTTGGTGGAAGCATTTACCATTTGATTTTTTAATAGATTATTTGGTAAATCTTTTATATTTTTGGTTGGAAAATATATAAACAATTTTGGAAATTGTTTTACTAACTAATCAACACATCTTCATCTCTCTTTCTCTCTTGTTCACGCCCATGGAGGGGCAAATTCTGCTCACTGGTTTCACTGAAACTGCCGAGCATTGGAAGAAGCAAGAGTGTGATTTTATGGTAAAATCACAAGTGCTAGAACACTTACGAGACTTGCGAAGGTGGTAGGGAGGTTCACCCATGAGTCGGTATTTGTTTGACGCAATCTTGGAGCTCATTTTCGCAGCTCAAAATTCTGTTTTGGAGGGCAGTGAACTGCTGCAGTGGGCGTGAATGGCAGTGCACTTTGTGGCTTCATTCGTCTTCAAATCGTCTCAACCGATCGATGTGAGTATTCCGCTACCTCCTTTGATGTGTTCACACATGTTTTTCATTGCTTGTTTGATCTTGGACCTAGAAAAACCTAACAGGGTAGCTTCACGCTTATCGGTTATAGGTGGCCTATTTTTTCTTCTTTTCTTTTTTATTTCATAGACTTTTTTCTTATTTCCAACCATATCATATATTATAGCATCAGTAAACAAGTGTGGACACCCAGGCAAATGGTCATTCACTAATACATCATCTCTTCAACTAGTCACCTCGATAACTACTCAGGCTTCTACTGCTAGGATCTCGTAATCAAGTGCTCGTGAGTCTAATTGAGATCAATCCATTCAGAATACCGGACGAGAGCATGTCTCGCACTTATCGTTTCTAGGGTTTCCCCTACAGCATACAATGTCATCACCGGACATATGTCTAACCATCAAAGACTTCTCTCTCTCTCATTTTTTTTTTTCATTTTTTTCATTTTTTTTTTACAATTAAAGCACAAACTTTCAAATATGTCTCACGTCTGTAATACCTGGTTAGCAGGAAACATCACTGATTAAGATTAATGTCCAATTTGCGCTTCTTGCCACGATCACTATCTGTCCAGTCTAATTTGGAGAGGATGGGTGGAGCTTCGGTTCAAAAGCTAGGATCTGGTCAATCAACTCTTCGGCCTTCGTCACAGTCAAGAAAATATCTCCCACAGATTTGGTGATGAACTCATGTCTCTTGGCTTCCGCGAGAAACACAAATAGAAAATCGAAGAAATGCGCAACATTAAGTAGTCCAATGGGCTTCCGATGAACGTTCAAGTGCGCCCATGATGCCACTGTGAATATCTCTTCAAGGGTACCAAGTCCACCTGGTAACGCAATAAACGCATCCGCAGTATTTATCATTTCATGGAGTCGTCCAGACATACCTGATACGATGCGTTCATCTCCATTTTTTGGTCTAATTAACTGTTCGTCCGCCAAAGTTCTTGGGATGATTCCCAAAACATGACCGCCACCATCCTGAACGGCTTTTGAAACAATTCCCATCATTCCCAGATTTCCACCGCCATATACTAGGTCTATATTCTTCTCAGCCATGACTCGCCCCAATTCTTTTGCAGCCTCAACGAATTCTGGTTTATTACCAGTGTTGGATCCACAGAAAACACAAATTTGATTAACTCGGTGCTGTGAAGTTGCTTCCATTTTCTTTCTCTTACTTGGATGTATATCTGGATGTGTTGAGGAGAGAAATGTTGAGCTGAATTTATAGAACCTGAAAAGGGGTGAGTAATAATTGTACTAACAGCTTCCACAGAACGATTGTTAGCTAAACCACAAAAGAATTCGTCAGAGGTCAAAAAGTCTCTGGATCCTGTCTACGACAATAAGAGAAAACAACAAAAGAAATCGTGAGCGGTCAAAAAGTCGTGGATTCTATCCACGAAAATAAAAGAAAATACCAAAAGAAGTCCTAAAAGGTCAAAAAGTTGTGGATCTTGTCCACAAAAACACCAAAACAAGTCATGAAGGGTCAAAAAGTCTGGGATCCTGTCTACGAAAATAACAGAAAATAACAAAAGAAGGCAAATCAAAGCAATAATTAAAGCAAAGGAATTGTGTACTCAATACGCCTTATGTTTGGTATAAATTCATTAGGATGCGTCTCAGGAATTCTTTCCTTACTCTGCCACCACTAATGAATTAGCTCCCATCTTTGTGATTGCCGAGCACCATTCCCTCTGTCTTTAAATGCTTCGTCTTTGCTTTTACCTACAAAAATAACACACAAAATTAAAAACTCTACAACATGTATACACAAAGCATGAAAACAGAAATCACAACAAAGTGCATGGGTTGCCTCCCTGTTAGCGTTAAATTCATCGTGTTCAGCCAGACATGACCGAAATCCATCTGTCAATGTGGCTTCAACGTCGTTCTTAGTGCTTGTTCCGCTTTTTGATTTTTATCGCTTTCCCTTTTTCCTCTCTAAAACCTGCGAATACAAACAAAACAACAGAATAAAAAATGTGCATGTGATGTGTACGTATGGAAGTGTAGAGGTCTTCCCTGTTCATGATGGGTTAGACCATCGTTGTGCTCGTTGGCGTCGTATGTCTCTGGTCGCCCCCTGCTGGTTCTCTTTTGTCTGAACTCTGCAAACACAAGACACAAAACAAGGGATGCAAGTTACGTGTATGCATGGATGAACTTCCTATCCCGTCAGGTTAGGTCTTCTGCCAATTCTCTTGGTGACTGCTCAGTCTTCTTTCCTTCAGGCAAAGTGTAGCTTCAATCTGTCAACATAGATCGATTCAGTGAACTCATTCTCTTTTAAATCTGACAATTTTACTGCTCCGTTTCCCAATTTCTGGATGGCTACCCTGCCTTTTCTGCTTACTTCTTCTGAGGATTCCCCGTGTTCTAAACATCATCAAGCATCATAGTAGCAGGGTTGAATGCTTTTGTCAAATATACTCATGTTGCAAGTTGAGAAACTCAGGCAAGTAAGCGAAATGAACGTCTTTATTATCAAGAAAAAAAAGGTTCGAACAAATAAACAGGATCAATGTATTTATAAATGCTGGATCATAATTCAATAAGATCCGGGAAACAAACACCTCCATCATTTGTAACTTCGTCTTCGCCCGTCTTCTTACTTTCTTCGAACATCAGATTCTCTAACTGCAGTAGTTTTTTTTTTTCATTTACTTTCCCTTTTTTTCCACCTCTTCTTCGTCACTGTCCGAGAAGTTTTCCCAGAAATCCCCCATCTGCTTTATTTCATCTTTGCCACTGTTGTCCTGTATCCTCATGCGAGAAGTTTAGTGGTTGTGGGTTTGTAGGACAAGGCTGTCGGGTAGGCCGGTGTTGATCATATGTATGGGTGGAGGTTTTCTGTGTGTGTCGCGTTGTTCTTTTTCAAGGTCAGGTATTTTGTGGGAGTCTATGAGGTCTTGGATTTCGTGCCTAAGGCGGGTGCAGTCGTTAGTTTCCTGACCCCTTTGCTGATGAAAGTAACAGTAAAGGTTTAGGTTAAGGTAGCGTGGCACATGGCTTGGAAGTGGTTTAGGCTCTAAGGGATATAGGAGTCCTTGCCTTTTCACCTCTTTAAATACCTCTGACAAAGGTTTACCAAGATTGGAGAATTGTCTATTTCTGATAGGGGTAACCTCAGAGGGAGTGGGCTTGGTCCTTGAAGTTTTCCAATGGTTTTTCCATTCTGGTTGCAACACTTCTTGTTATTGGCTACAGGGGATACAGTCAAAATGGCCACAACATTAGTCAAAGATTGCAACTTTTCAGCAATTTCGGTTACTTTAATCTCCAATTGATCCAGGCGAGATCTCTCGTTTGCTAACTTGCTCATGTTGACTGATGGTCTCTTGACGAGTCTCTCTGCTTTCCTAACCCAACGGGAATCTATGATGGCTTTTAAGACATAAAAGGGTTAACATGATACGTGTATGCATGAAATGCGTGAGATGCGTGTGTGATGCAGAAAATACATATATAAGTTGGCCTATCATCATTTTAAAGCATTCAATCACATCATTGCGCGGTGCAAACTTGTCCCAGTTGAAAAGGCCCAACAAGTTTACACTTTTGCGATAACATGGCTAAACAACTTCAAATGATAAGCGGCCCAAATACAAAACAGCCCATCGTCATTTTAGAAGCTTTTGGCTCAATTGTCAAAGGACGTGAACTTGTCCCAGTTTAAATGGCCCAACAAGTTTATGTCTCTTGACAAAAAGTCCAACTGATTCCAAATGACAATGGTCACAAATACAAGCATAAATAAACAATTTCTAAGGGTCACAAAACTAAGGTTCATGTGTAGATTTTAGGAGTGTAAACAAAGGCTCCCGCTGATAAGGATTGCCCACAAATAGGACTCCCCACTCAAGGGTTCAAGCGACCAAGTGAGCGCACCTTTTTTATACCTTATGGTATGTGCCAACAAGTTATGGTGTGTGAATAACTGTCGAATGGACTTCCTGTTGTAGATTCCCTAGAGGGAGGGTGGAGCGAGGCTCTCTTAAGTACCCAAGCCCCTTAGGCTCTTATCGCTTGGTGACAGGAATAAACAACGAGTCGTCCAAACTAGTCTGTCACAACGAGCTACCAGTAATGATTATCTAGGTGCCTTCACAGCTTTTCCTTATAGAAAGGTAGTGAGGGAAGGAAGACACCAAACCATCACCTAGCCTTAACAATGCCTTTGATTAAACTCCTTAAACCCACAGTAGTC
This sequence comes from Zanthoxylum bungeanum, assembly GCA_019454045.1. Classification (NCBI taxonomy): domain Eukaryota; kingdom Viridiplantae; phylum Streptophyta; class Magnoliopsida; order Sapindales; family Rutaceae; genus Zanthoxylum; species Zanthoxylum bungeanum. The sequence goes on along the minus strand of SKCR01030641.1, from coordinate 194,008 downwards.
ATGGTTAATTAAAACACAAATCACAAACATTACAAGACATTATTTCGGGGCCGATTCTCTATCCCCAGTGGAGTCGCCAGACTGTAGGACACATGAGCTGGGCGACACATGTTGTTCTAGAATCAGGGCCTAGTTGGGAGTACGGAGTAGCCAACGGAGGACTAAACCGGAGAATAAAGGAGTCGCCACCCGGTGTGAACCGGAAAAATGATTTAAGGCCGCACTCACCCCTCGCAAGGGAAGACCTCAAACCGTTGGGTTCGGAATGGTCCCTTACTTATGTCAATTGTAATGGATGGATTTGTGTAATATTAACCAAGTCTACAAGACATACATTGGTAAAACTACTCTAAATTCCTATAGGCCTAAATCTAAATTCGCATGCTTTGAAAGTAAATTTTTACAACGGCAAACATTCGGCATCACACATCAAACATGCTACATACATAGTAATCTAAACATACCTAAACTTAAATTCCTCATACAAAAGATAAATAACTAAAACATGATTGAAATAAAATAACGTTCTAATGACCTAATCATGCTCAAATACAAGTTGGATGAAATGGAATACAAGAATCCTTCAAGTGGTACGGGGCATTGTATCCTGAGTGCAAACCATAATACCGTCCATTCGGATTCGGCTATGGAATTTATGTCCGAGTTTCCATCCAATATACCACAAGAAAGAACACATATTCCATTCACCCAAAATGACATCATACACTAAATCATTATTTTATGTGAATAAATTTAATAATATAAACCCTCAGGTCTAACCTTTTTTTTTGTCGTTCTTTGGAGGTGTGTTATATGGCCGTCGGAAAGGCTAAGACACCACGATTCCACCGGTTCACTGTTTCGACGTTTTGCTCACTGTTTCGCTATTTCGTCCGCTGTTTCCACTTCGTTTCGCTGCAATTTAAATCTCCACACTTTGCTCACTGGTTTGCAATGAATTATGGACTGTTTTGGTGAATTTTGAGGGGTATTGGACTGCCGTTTGTTCAGTTTCTCGAAGACTTTCAAGTGCAGTTTTTTATTCACTGTTTCGGTGAAATTTGGGGACTGTTTTGAGTGTGTTTGAGCTGCTGTTTTGGGCGAATTTTAGAGGGTGTTTAGGGCAGGTTATTCACTGGTTTGGGGGCTAAAATTAGGGTTATTTAGGAGTTGGTTTCAGGGGTAATATGAAGCAGTGGTTTGGACGTGTAAGGGGACTGTTTGGGCGTGTTTCCTGGGGCTGGAATGGGAGGTTAATTTGCGTGAACTATAAAGACAAGGTGGAGGGCTGAATAGAGGTGTGTGAGAGGCAGTGAGGGGTGTGACTTTCAGGTCTAAATGGAGGCTAGATGATGTACTGAATTGGAGGCTTTATGCGTGTCTTGAGGCAGTGAGTTGAGGGCTGATTAGAGGCGTGAGAAGGGGCTGTGAGGGCTGACTTGAGGCGTGAACAAGGGGGCTGAGTGGAGAGCTGCTTTGTTGATGGTTTAGGCGTGACTTGAGGCACTGACTTGAGGCATGTATAGACGTGACAAGGGGCTGAATGGAGGATGGCCTTTGGGCGTGACTAAGGCAGTGAAGGAGAGCTGTGTACGTGAGAGCAAGGGGAGGCAAGGGGCTGTTTTGTTCTTCAAAATGCTTAATCTTTTCTTGATGTGTATTAGGTGTTCCAAGGTAGAAAAATGAGGGTTTAAATAGGCAAATGGAGGGCATTAATGAGATTGGCAAGTGATAATGAAAGGTAATCAATTTGATGACAAGTTTTGTTTGGAAATGGAAGGAAGGTAATGTATAATTGTGATCCTTTGTTGAAAATTCAATAAAGGTTGAAAGGAAACGAAATGAAATGACAAGTTTTGTTTGGAATGGAAGGAAGGTTATGTATAATTGTGATCCTTTGTTGAAAATTCAAAAAAAGGTGATGGAAAATGAAGAAAATGAGAGGGGAGGGTGATGGACGTGGGGTGTGATGGCTAAATGATGTGGGGTTGATCTAATAATGCCTTGGAAATTAGGTGTCAAGGTAAAACGTGAGATCAAAGGTGTAAAGTAAATTGGTGGAAGGATAAATCATGTTTGAATAGTGCAAGGAGGGTGAATTTTGGTGTCATGGTCGTGGGCCTCATGGGTGGTGGGCTTGGTGTTTGATCTATTTTGGTTTCATGGGCTTTGGATGTGGGTTTAGGTGTTTAGGTGGGCTTATAGTGGTTTGCGGGAATTTAGGGCCAAAGATGTACCTCGAAACGAAGATTCAACATGCGAACTCCGAGCGAACTTAGCGGATCAAAACCAATAATATGTCAATTCTTGACTTCTCATTTCCGAGGATCGTTTTCCGCAACTTCCACGACTTAAAGGTAGTGCCTCCTTACGAGACTCCTCATCGGGTTCGATATGCAAAATGCAATGCCTACAATGACGTTGAGAGAATAGCCGGGTCTCAGGCCGAGATACAAAAACTCTGTGACCAGGTAGAGTCCGTTACACGTAAGATGAAGGGTAAGGATGAAGACTTTCTAGACTATGAGGCGATGACCTTTGAGGAACAATTGACTGCTCAGTTCAAGATGCCTGATATGGCCAAGTTCAATGGGAATGGGGACCCGAGGGTCCATCTGCGGCAATATGTCTCGGTGATGAGTTCAGTGGGCCTGTCACAGCGCCAAGCCCAAAAGATGTTTGGGATGTCACTCGAGGGGGCACCTGTAGTGTGGTATCACAACTTTGAGAAAATGGTTAAAGAAGATTGGAGGGAATTGGCAGATGCATTTCTGAAACAGTATGTTACAGACTTAGAGATTGATTTCTCACTCCGTGATTTGGAGAACACTAAGCAGAAGCCGGAAGAAAGCTTCAAGGAGTATGTGGACCGCTGGAGAAGCCAACTGCTGAAGATGCAGACAAGGCCCTCGGAGAAAGACCAAATAAAGATGATTATTAAGGGTACTAAGCCCTCTATTTATGGCATGTTGAGGAGAATGACCTCCATGATCACAGATTTTCGACAGTTGAGGGAAACTGTCATGGATATAGAAGAAGAAGTTGAGAACAGAAAGTTCTATAGCCAGAATAGAAGGACTTTTGGGGGGCATTCTGAGACCAAGCCCGCTGCTGTCGAAGTCGCTGCCATCAGAAACAGGCAATTCTCCAACCTGGGTAGACCTTTGTTGAAGGTATTTGAAAAACTGAAGGGACAAGGACTCCTAAAACCCTTAGAGCCTAAACCACTTCCAGATCCTATACCACCCAACCTTGACCTAAGCCTGTATTGTCACTTCCATCAGAGGAGAGGCCACGAAACTGACAACTACACCCGCCTTAGGCATGAAATCCAAAACCTCATTGATGCCCATAAAATACCAGATCTTGAGAAAGAACAACCCAACACATATCGGAACCCCCTACCAAATTACCACTTCGTTCCACCACCCACCTACATGATCAACTATGGATTGCCCGAAACTTTTTTCCTCCAAACCCTTAACCACCAAGCTTCTTACATGGAGATAGGGGATGACAGTGAAGAACCGTAGGCCAAGGAAGAAGGCAATGATGCGAATGATGAAGTTGTTCCTCCTAGTTTATTTGATCCTGCATTTTTAATATAGACATTGATTTAGTCTACCTGTTCGAACCATTTTTCAAATGATAATAAAGACGTTCATTTCGTTTACTTGCCTAAGTCTCTCCCTCCAACCTGTAACATGAGTATGTTTGACAAAAGAATTCAACCCTGGTACTATGATACTCAGCGATGTTTAGAACACGGGGAATTCCCGAAAGAAGCAAGCAGAAGATAGGATAGCCATTCGGAAATTGGGGAACGGGGCAGTAAGACTGTCAGGTTTGGAGGGGAATGAGTTCACCGAGCCAATCAACATTGATAGATTGAAGCAGTATTTCGCCTGAGGAAGAAAAGGTCGAGCGATCACCAGGAGGATTGGCAGAAGACCTAACCCAACGGAATAGAAAATTCATTTATGCATGCATACATACACGTAACATATTTGCATCCTTTTTGTGTTTGTTCTGTTTTGTAATAACAGGTTTCAAAGGAGAAAAAGAGAAAGCGTCAAAAGCAAGCCAACCAGAAGCGGCAACAGTACAATGTCAGCATTTTTAAGCAATGAATCGCAGGGGCGAGGCCCTCATCCGTCTCAGCTGGGGGTGAGGCCCGTATCAGTATCAGTCTGGGGCCAAGGCCCATATCAGTATTAGTTGGGGGTGAGGCCCACATCAGTATCAGCTTGGGGCGAGGCCAATATCAGTATCAGTTGGGGGTGAGGCCCACATCAGTATCAGTTTGGGACGAGGCCCATATCAGTATCAGTTGGGGGTGAGGCCCACATCGGTATCAGTTTGGGGCGAGGCCCATATCAGTATCAGTCTGGGGGGCGAGGCCCATATCAGTATCAGTTGAGGGCGAGGCCCACATCAGTATCAGCTGGGGGCGAGGCCCATATCAGTATCAGTTTGGGGCGAGTCCCATATCAGTATCAGCATCAGTTTGGGGATGAGTCCCAGGGCCGAGGCCCACATCAGTATCAGTTTGGGGATGAGTCCCAGGGCCGAGGCCTACATAAGTAACAGTTTGGGGATGAGTCTCAGGGCCGAGGACCACATCAGTATCGATTTGGGGATGAGTCCCGAGGGTCGAGGCCCACATCCGCATCGGTTTGGGGGCGATGTCCATATCAGTATCAGTTTGGGGTCGAGGCCCACATTAGTGCCAGTTTAGGGGCGAGGCCGACATCGGTATCGGTTTGGGGGCGAGGCCCACATCAGCATCATGCATCCATACATACATTCTTACATATCACATACATATAATTTTTGTTTTGAATTCGCAGGATTGTAGCGGCAAAAACCACCTCATCAAATAACGGTTCAAAAATGAATCACATTCTCGGACAACACGATTCCGAAATGGACCGCTACCACAACAGATGCCGAAAATGGCGTTCCAAAATGGAGCATACACAGCAAATGCCGAAAATGGCGCTCCAAAATGGACCACACACAACAGATGCCGAAAATGGCGTTCCAAAATGGAGCATACATAGCAAGTGCCGAAAATGGCACTCCAAAATGGAGCACACATAACAGATGCCGAAAACGGCGTTCCAAAATGGAGCACACAAAACAGATGCCGAAAATGGCGTTCCAAAATGGACCACACACGGCAAATGCCGAAAATGGCGTTCCAAAATAGAGCACACATAACAGATGCCGAAAATGGCGTTCCAAAATGGGAGCACACACAACAGATGCCGAAAATGGCACTCCAAAAATGGGGCACATACATCAGATGCCGAAAGTGGCGCTCCAAAAATGGAGCACAGTTCTAAAATGGACCACCAAATCAACTCAGTTTGAAACAGCAGGCAAGTCAGGTGGCAGCTGGCGAGCCAGGTAAGTGAAAATGCATTGCATAACTTTGATAGGATTGTCACTGTTACACATTACACAAGTCCCATCAAAGTGGGGGCGACTGTAGGCACTGCATTTTTACATATAAGTCCCTATGATGAGTCTCATTCGGAGGCACTACCTTTTAAATTGCGGAAGTTGCGGGAAACAGACGTCGGAAGGGAATGGTCAGAAATTGATACCTCATTGGATATGGTTCGCTCGTTTAGCTTCGGGTTTACTCGTTCGATCTCTGTTTTAAATTTATTCCCAGCCTCGCCTCTCTCTCACTAAACCACCCCCCACACAAACAAATTCCCTCACAATCACCAAATACTAAAACAAACAACTAACAAACAAAGAAACCCATATCCTACCCAAACAACACCCCATGCTTCACGTGAATGAACCCATCCCCACGTGAGTGATCTCCAATCAAACACAACCCATAACCACCCATACCCTATTCATGCTAACCACTCTCCATGCCTCTCACCCATACACAACCCATACCACGCCTATAATATCTCCTCCCTTCCCAATACTCTCGGCAGTAATAAAACCCTTGGCTTCCCACTTTCACGGGGGGATCTGATTTTCACAAAAATCTCACAAAAAAAGCAACTCACGGCTCTCCCTTCTCGGCAAAACGCGCATACAGCAGCCCTCTAACATAAACTGACTCCTCATCACTCACTACACACACTGCCAATGATAGCAGCCACTCACTCACCTTACACACAGCAGCCCCATCATTCTTAGCAGCAATAAACAGAGATAAACCCCTCAGCCAACTCACTCCCTCACGTCCCTAACAGCCCACTGCCAAGCCATTCACGTGAACCATGATACCATGAGCCCTCACTCTCACTCAAAACTCTCGGCCAAACCCTAAACAAATCCCTCATCATACCTCACGTCCCCTTCTCTCTCAAAGAACCCTCACTCCAAGCCCTCACTCTCTCCATGCAAATAAACCATCACGTCACAGCCACACACCCCTTCACAGCCCTAACCTAAACCATAACACTCACGCCACTCACTGACCACACAGCCATTCTTCACGTATCAAGCTCCAGTTCACGCATACCACAAGCCTTCACGGACGCCAAATAACGCACTGCAAAGACACACCACGTAGCCAAAACATCTCCACAACACAGCCCCTTTCCATGTAAATAAACCCTCACGTCACAGCCACACACCCCTTCACAGCCCTAACATAAACCCTAACACTCACGCCTTTCACCTACTGCCCCCTCTACTCACGCCATTAACACGGTCATTCATCCCTATCTCTCTCTCGGCAACTCTCAAAATAGCACATTCTCACGTCCTTTACAAACCATAGCAGCTCACGACTCTCTTTTAATCACACATATAACAAATACACTCCATTCACACGCCACCTGCCCCTTTTTCACGTCAAGACATCCCCGAAACTTACCGAGAAACATCCCTGAACCGAGACATAAAATTGCCTCAAAAACCGTCCTTAAATCAGCCCAAAAATATACTGCAAACTGTAGTAAAATAGAGAAAACAGCGAGCGGAAACAGTGATTGAATCAGAGAAAACAGCGAGTGGAAACCGCAAGTGAAAACAGGCAAAACAACAAAAATAATGAATTAGTGAAAATAGTAGAAACAGTGGACCAGCGAAAACAGTGGAAACGATAACCCTTCCGGCACCGTGAAACGCACTCCCGGAAAGCGACTAAAAAGGTTAGACCTGAGGGCACCCTTTTATTTATTATCCTTTTTTTTAGTTATTTTATTATCTTATTTCACATGAGTATTGTGAATTGGTGCATGATGTGATTTCCGGGTGAACGGAATATGTGTTCTCTCTTGTGGTATATCGGATGGAAACCCGGACGTAAATTTCGTAGCCGAATTCGAATGGACGGTATTGCGGTTTGCACTCGGGATACAATGCCACGTATCACTTGAGAGACACATCTATTTCGTTTCGTCCAATATTGTGTTTGAGCATGATTAATCGTTGGCATGTTATTTATTTAAGTCGTTGGTATGTTGTCTATTTCTAAGCATGATTTAGTTGTAGTATATTTTTTTTATGCATGATTTAGTTACTTTCTTTTGCATTAGGAATTTAATTTATGTTTACGTTTAGGCTGTTATTTATTTTTCGTGTTTGATAATTCAACATGCTTATGAGATTATTGTGTGTTATCGTATGCTTGCCGTTATGATGACTTACTTTTAAAGCATAATGACTTAGACATATGATTTTTTTTTTATGAATGGAACTAGATTTAGGTTATTCTTGGACATGTATGTTGTGTAGACTTAGTTAAATTATTGCCCAAATCCGTTCATTACAAGTGGCATAAGTAAGGGACCATTCTGAACCCAACGGTTTGAGGTATTCCCTTGCGAGGGGTGAGTGTGGCCTTAAATCATTTTCCCGATTCACACCGGGTGGCGACTCCATTTTATTCTCCGGTTTAGTCCCCCACGGGCTACTCCGTACTCCCGACCGGGCCGCGAACCCGGAACAACATCATCCATTTCTGTGTCCTACAGTAATCAATATATTTGAATTTAACCAATCAAATTATAGTTGATTATATAGTTAGACTATAGTAATCATTATAATCAATAGTACCTGAAATCGTTGATTGGATAGTTGGACTATAGAAATCAAGATAAATGAAAGATTAGCGTTTAAAATATAATCCTTGGTGAAAATGTCTTTAAACGGCTTTAATTTTTAGATTGGAAATAAAACCTCAGATAGTCCTGGGAACTGAGAAGTTATTCTATTTGATAGAACAACCTCTTGGGCCTAATCCCGAAGTTGAGTAAATAGTAGAACATGAGCTTTGGAAGACTCATTGTGATGAAAACTTTAGTGCTCAATCCTTTAAGCTTACTGCAATGACTCTTTAATTTCGTCGTCAAAATTAAGGATAAGATCCTTGTACCATGATAATGAAATTAAAGATCTTCATAGATCTATTCTTAGATCTTAGAAGTACGAATTGCAAAAGAAGCTCTTTCGCTCGCGTATGTCAGAGGGTACATCTGTCGAGCACAAGGTGTCGCAGATGATTGCTGACATCGATCAACTAGGTTAGCTGGACATTACCTATGTGGCCGAGACTACCAAAGATTTGATCTTATAGTCTCTACCCGATAGCTGGGGCAGGTTCATAATGAACCAAGAGTAAACTCTTGGAGAGTTGATGGCTATGCTCTAGAGGCAGAGCCATAGCTTCTAAAATGGGCAAAGGCAAAATCATCAAAGTCTTCTCGGAAGACAAATGACATATCCCAATATGTCTGCCAAAACTGTGGCAAACGGGGTCACTGGATGTGTGACTGCCGTATGGACAAGGCAGACATGAAGGAAATGAAGCGGACCAAGGCTCCGGCTTCAAGTAAGTTTGTCATAAACATGTTCACTATTAGTTTCAAAATTGGATTTTGATACTAGATGTGGTACATGTTTATGTATTGATGTGCAGAATCTACTGATTAGCAGGATATTGACTTCAGTTGAGATTGATCTGCGAATCGAAAACGGGACGAGAGTCACTGTTTTAACCGTAGAAACCTAAATTTAGGAACTACCATTCGGGTGTGTACTTAAATTAGGAAACTGTTAAATGGTACCTAGTTTGACTAGAAACATTATCTCTATATCATAGTATAACTCGTTGCGGGTATACCTTTATATTCTAGAACATTAAAGTGTTTCATTTTATAAAGATGATATTACGATAAACACATTAGATGTGAATAACAGTATTTATATTTTGAATATAAATGAATCTCAAACGTATAACATGACAAACAAATAGCTCAAACTTAATTCATCAGATGAAACTTATTTGTGGCAATGTTGTCTGGGACACAAGACTCGTATATCCACACTTTTGAAGAGTTGATACTAGGACGGATTTGATCCTATTCAAATGATGTCTACAAATCTAGTTTAATAGGCAAAGTGCCTAAAACACTTTTTACTTGGTGAAAGTGTAAGTGCCACCGATCTGTTAGCCCTCGTTCATAGTGACGCAAGTGGGCCCATATCTAGCTAGGCTAGAGGTGGATGTGAACACTTCGTAACCTTTACGGATGTGGCATCACGTTATGGTTATCTGTTTCTTTTGAAACACGAATCAGAAACTTTTGATAAATTCAAAGAGTTTCGACATGAAGTAGACAGACAGATCGGCTAAAGTATTAAACCATCACGATTAGACCGTGGTGAAAATACTTAAGCAATAAGTTTCTCGAATACCTGAAAGAGTATAGTATTCTTTCACAGTGGACTCCTCCCGGAACACCTCAATTTAGCGGTGTGTCCGAACGGAGAAACCAAATTTTGTTGGACATGATAAGGTTAATCATGAGTCGCTCTGAGCTACCATTTTCCTTCTAGGGATACACATTAAATAGTGCAACACTTATTTTGAATAAGGTTCCATGAAAATCTGTTAGACAGACTTCATATTAGATATGAATAGGAAAGAAACCGGGTTTTCTCATTCATGATGATTTGGGTATGCTGGGCATATGTTTGGATGATACCAAACTAGAACCCAAATCGGATAAGTGACTATTTGTAGGTTATCCTAGGGTAACCAAAGTATAATACTTATACAGCTCACAAGAGAACAATTTAATTATTGCTCGCCATCCAATTTTCCTAAGAGGAATACCTATATGCAGTGGTAAGTGGGAGGAAAGTAAAACTCGATGAAAATCAGAGTAATGCTGTTCCAGGCACCGATTCCTTAATGGAACACAAACAGTTCATCAAGGATGAAACTGTACCAATAATCTTCGAATACACAAGAACTGCGTAAGTTGGAGAGAGTCAAAAAACAACCTGGGAGGTATGGGTTTCTGATCTCACCTCATAAAGATGTTAATCTTATTAAGAAACACAAACCGACTACGTATGAGGAAGTGATACAAGGTATCGACTCCCTATTATGGCAAAGTTCCATGAAGTCCGAAATGGATTCCATGTACACCAACCAAGTTTGGATACTAGTTGTTGTACAAGAAGGCATTGTGCCTAATTATACTATGTGAGCTTCAAGGAAGACATACATGGATGTCAACAAACCAACGTACAAAGTTAGGATTGTAGCCAAAAGATATCGTTATCAATATTATGTCTATTACGATGAAACCTTTTACTTGTTGCCATGGTTAAATCCATTTGGATAATGCTTGCTGATGCTGCATGTTTCATTTATGAAATATGGCAACTGAACGTCAAAATCCCTTTCCTTAAACGGAAACCTTTTAGAGGATGTTTACAACATCCTGACGGTTTTTTCATACCAAAACAATCAAACAAGGTTTGCAAGTTAATTCGATCAATTTATGGATTGAAGCAAGAATTGCGTTCTTGGAACTATCGTTTTGATGTAATCATAATGGTATATGATTTAATTCAAAACAAAGATGATTCTTGTGTATATAAGAAGGTTAGTAGGAGCGCACTGACAGTGATTGTCCTATATAATGATGACATATCATTTCTTGGAAATGACATTCCCATAATACGATCGGTGGAAGCTTGGCTTTCATGAAAATTCTCCGTAGAATACTTGGGAGAGACAACATTTATTATATGAATAAAGATCTACTGGGATAGATATAAAAGTTGTTGGCACTCTCCGAGAACTCGTACATTGAAATATATGTACCCGACCTGGTGTCTCATATGCTTTGAGCATATGGAGTCACAATCAGACCAATCCAAGTGATAGTCACTGGATTGATGTTAAGAACATCCTTAAGTATCTTAGATGAACTAAAGATGCTTTCTTAAGCTAAGGAGAAAGATAACATGAAGTGACTAGGTTCACCATTGCAAGTTTCCCAACCGATAAAAATGACTATAAGTCGACATAAGGGTACTATATAGTTTGAATAACGGAACAGTGAGCTGGAAATATTCCAAGCAAGATACTGTTGCCGAATAAACAACAAAAGCGGAATATTGCTGCAGCTGAGGCATCAATAGAAGCACTTTGGATCGATATAATCCTAATTGGATTAGGAGTAGTTCTGTTAGCAGCTGAGCTAAGCTACAACACAGGCTAAAGAATTAATGGTCTCATCAACGATCCAAGTATATACTTCAACTATTCATCTGATTCATTCAGATCATACATCATGGCGATGTGATGATCGAATAAATCGCATCAGATGATAACTTTGCAAATCCGCTGAAGAAAACAGTTTCTCAGCAGAAATTTGAGCGACTCGTACATAGTTCAAGTGTAGGACACTTGAGTGATTGGCTATAGGCCAAGTGGGAAATTGTTGGACAATTATGTCCCATAGCATCACTATTTGTACAAGAACATGGTGTTGTTGTACAAATTAACTATGTGGCAAAGGAAATTGCTATTTTATCATTTGTAATTAGATTACCGGGATATATAAATGATAAAAGTCCATATGATTGTTCCGAATTAATAAGATATGAGACAATATTAATCCACTAAGGTTTAATCATTAAAATGTCCCTAGTCATAGTATTATCGAGACTAGATATCGATAATGCGGAATAGACTAGTATTGCACTTGTGCGCGTTGTGGGAGGATAAAGGCATAGTTCTCATATATTTAAGTATTGGATATTTATGCAAGTGTAATAGGAGGTTGTGTTTATCAATGGTTTGGAAACAGCTTCGTTCTAGATAGACCCCTCAGAATTCCATTGGTAGTATGACTATGTGTCTATGGAAGTCCGAATCAGGGTAGGTGTATTTGGTCTTAACTTGAGACTTGCATCGCTAATACTTGTGACAATCAATATACTTTGGTTTTGGTCGTCCAGGGCTTTAACAGGTTCTGTGTACGCCTTTTCTGGGTACATTGAGAATCGTAGTGTATTGGGTGTGATGTCAAGATGGAAGTATCACTTCAGTCATATGGAGATGATGGTCGCGTAGGATACGGAACCGGTGCTCTTATATGCTGCAGCTATCGGGATAAGATGACTAGGTCATGTTTATCCAATTATAGAGACTAGTTACCAGAGATCCGATATGTGCTTCGTACGGGGCAGACACAATTCCAGCCCCAGGCCTAGCATGTGACATCCAATATTGGATCGCAATACGTAATACTACGTATACTACGCCTGATATAGATTACATATTCCTTTAAGAATATTTCTGGAGAATTGCGAAGGCACGGTGTTTTTCTAGAAGCCAACCATGTCTTGTAAATCGGTAAAAACGTAGTACTAGGTACGTACGTGTTCGGATAGTCCGACGACCAGATTTACTGCCAACATATCTGAGGATCTCATGGGTCGCTTCCCGAAGATTCACTGATGACGTATGACTCAGGCATAATTAATCTAGGATTAATTATAAGAGAGAGAAAATTAAATCTAGGATTAATCGCGGAGATATTTTATCTGGGATAAAATACTATTTAAAGAGAGAGAACGATTAATTTGGAATTAATCGATAAAATAATATATTTGATATATTATACGAAATCAGATTTCAACGCGGAATTAAAATTAGATTTTAATTCGGGCGAACGAGTTAATTTAGAATTAATTCGCTAGTGATGTGAATAGTAATATTGCTAGGCATAATTATTTAATTAAATTTGATTTAATTACGTCGCAACGGAAAATTCGTTAATTCGAAATTAGCGAACCCGAGCCCGAGAGTATTTGCGGGCCAACTCACATTTTGAATCAAGTGGGGCCCACAAGTCACATCACTCATCACATCACCTGTCATTTTAGTGATGGATTTCATGTCACCTTTTGGTGATTGACAACCAGTCACTATTCATGATGTTGGTGGTTGTGGGCAATAAATGTCATTTTGCCTCCAAAATTGATTTTAGCCTTTTGGAAAAGCTTTTACCAAATTTTGGTTGAGACTTTGGTATTACTTTTAGTTTGTTTTAGAAACAAATACACCTCTCTCTCTCATTTTCTTCTCATGGCCGAATGACCTTCACCATTTTCTCTCTTGTTTTGTCGTGAGCCTAGGGCTCAATGGTTCATGATTTTGTTGCAAAATCTCAAGAGCTAGCACTCAAAAGGGTCTCACAAAGGTGATAGGGAAACCCATCTATGAGCATGGAATCCATTTACAAAGCTTGGAGCTTGGAGATCTACAAATGGGGGCTTGGCCGAAATAAGGAGCACAAAAAAAAGGCATGGCCGATAGCTTCAAGGGAGCAGAAAATTTTTGTGTTCATCGCATCGCAAAGCCGATCAAAGTGAGTATTTCCACAACTTTACTTTGTTGTATTCGCACTTTTCATCGCTTAATATGATCTTGGTTTGACCTAGAAAACCCAACATTGATGACTTGTTGCCATTTTAGAGTGTTATGACCACTCTTGTAAATTCTAGAATTGTTCTTGAGTTCTTCATTTGTGGTGACTTTGGTTGGTGTAAATGTTAATATGATTAATGTTGAGAAAATTGGATTTAAAGAATGAAAAATGATATATTTAGCTACTAAATCAGATCTGGAAATTCTGTGATTTTGATGATGAAAATTATGTTGTATAATTGTATTGGATGTGTTTTGGGCATTTGATCAATTGCCGGAAATTAATTCATAGTTGAAATACGCGAAAACGGTGAAAAATGGTGTTACCGGTAAGTTTCGGGCTTACCGGGTATCAGCTATCCAAACAATGAATTGGTCACTGTTTGGGTAGCCCATGAACTGCCCGAGTACGATTGGGGCTGACCTGGGTAGCCCCGTGTGTATTAGTTGGTCGGTTCGGACAAAAATGCATTTTATGCCATTTTGCGGAGAAACATTTTCATAAAAGTTTCATAGTGTTTCAAACTTATTTATATCGTTATTTGATATCGAATAAATATATTGGGGTGAAATATGAATGAAATATTCATATTGGATATTGAATAATTTATTCGGTAACAAATTTAAGATTTCGCCTGAACCGCGCACTTCCGCTGCGCCCACGCTAAAACCCCAACATTGATATAAGGGCATCATTAGATGAAAAAGATGGTTTGAAAATTCATAATATTGATGATTGTAAAAATGAGGATGAAGATGTTTCTAACCATGCCGAGCTTGAGGAATTGGAGGCTATGAATGATGAAAAGGAATGATAGTATGACAATGAAATTGATAATGATCAAGATGTCCAAGACGATGGTGAAGATGGAAAGCAACGAATGATTTTTATTTGTCATCTTTTTGTTTAATTTTGAATACTATTTATTGTTAACTTTTTTTTTGTACTTGAGACTTTTGTTATTTTATTAACTTATTTAGAACTGATAGATTTCTTTGTTGATCATTGTGTTGGGTTTCTAGGTTAGTCCCAAGATCAATTCAAGCAATGAAACATGTGTGAATACTCAAAGAAGAATGGCGGAAACATACTCACTTTGATCGGTTTTAGATGCGATGAACACAAGCCCTTTTGTTGCTCCCTTGAAGCTCTCGACATTGGGCTCCAATATATGCTCCAAATTTTTGGTCATGCCCTCCATTAATGCTCCAAGCTCTAAGCTTTGCAAATGGTGATTCCATGCCCATGGGTGGGTTTCCCTATCACCTTTGGATGATCCTTCATGTGCTAGCATTAATAGATTTGCCACAAATGTTCCATCTTCTTCTTCTTGTTCACGGTTTTGATAAGAAAAAATGAGAGAGGGAAACGTTTGGCCCAAAGCCTTGAGATGTGTTTGAGAGAGAAAGAAGATCTGTTGGTTTTGTGTATTTGAAATTCTAAAAATCAAATACCAAATTCCCTTTTCCAAGAAATGGTACAAGACTATTAAAGTCTTCCAACCACCACCATCAATCACTCATGAATAGTGACTAGTTGTCAATCACTCATAGTGACAACAAATCCATCACTTGAATGACGAATGATTTGACACTAGATGTGACTTGTGGGCCGCACTTGAATTCGAAATGCGAGTGGGCCCGCAAACACTCTCGGGCTCAGGTTCGCTAATTCCGAATTAACGATTTTTCCGTTGCGACGTAATTAAATCAAATTCAATAAAATAATTTTGCCTAGCAAAATTACTATTCACGTCGCTAACGAATTAATTCTAAATTAACTCGTTCGCCCGAATTAAAATCTAATTTTAATTCCGCGTCGAAATCCAATTTTGTATAATATATCGAATATATTATTTTATCGATTAATTCCAAATTAATCGTTCTCTCTCTTTTATTAATATTTTATCCTTGATAAAATATCTCCGTAATTAATCCCAGATTAATTTTCTATCTCTTATAACTAATCCCAGATTAATAAAGTGCGAGTCATACGTCATCGGTGAATCTTCGGGAAGCGACCCATGAGATCCCCGGATATGTTGGCAGTAAATCCGGTCGTCGGACTATCTGAACACGTACGTACCTAGTACTACGTTTTTAACGATTTACAAGACATGGTTGGCTTCTAGCAAAGCACCGTGCCTACCCAATTCTCCAGAAATATTCTTAAAGGAATACGTGATATATATCAGGCGTAGTATACGTAGTATTGCGTATTACGATCCAGTATCTGATGTCTCGTGCAAGGCCTAGGGCTGGAATTGTGTCTGCCCCGTACGAAGCACATATCATATCACTAGCAACTAGTCTATTTATTATCGGATAATCATGACCTAGTCATATTATCCCGACGGTTGCAACCTTTCAGAGAACCAGTTCCGTATCCTACATGATCATCATCTCCACTATGACTGGAGTGATACTTCCATCTCGACATCACACCCAATACACTACGATTCTCAATATACCCAGAAGAGGCGTACACAGAACCTGTTAAAGCCCTGGATGACCAAAACCAAAGTATATTGATTATGGCAAGTATTAGCGGTGCAAGTCTCAGGTTAAGACCGAATACACCTACCCTGATTCGGACTTCCATAGACACATAGTCATACTACCAATGGAATTCTGAGGGGTCTATCCAGAGAGATGCTGTTTCCGTACCATTGGTAAACACAACCTCCTATTACACTTGCTTGAGTATCCTATACCCAAATATATGAGAACTATGTCGTTATGCTCACATAACGCGTACAAGTGTAATACTAGTCTTTTACGCATTATCGATGTCCAATCTCGATAATACTCTGACTAGGGATATTTAATGATTAAACCTTTATGGATTGATACATTTTCATATCATCTCAATCCGGAACTAATCATATGGACCTTTTATCATTTATACATCTTGGTAATCTAATTACAAATGATAAAAGTGTAATTTCCTTTGTCATATAGTTAATTTGTACAACAACACCATGATCTGTACAAATAGTGATGTTATGGGTCATAATTGTCCAACAATCTCCCACTTGGCCTATAACCAATCACTCAAGTGTCCTACACCCGAACTATGTACGGTTCGCTCAAATTTATGCTGAGAAAATGCTTTCGTCAGCGGATTTGCTTGGTTATCATTTGATGCGATTTATTCGATCATCACATCGCCACGATGTATGATCCGAATGAATCGGATGAATAATTGAAGTATATATATGGATCGTTGATGAGACCATTAATTCTTTAGCCTGTGCTGAAGCCTAGCTCAGCTGCTAACATAACTACTCCTAATCTAATTAGGATTATTATCGATCCAAAGGCTTCTTTTGCTACCTCAGCTGCATCAGTATTCCGCTTTTCTTGTTTATTCGACAACAGTATCTTGCTTGGAAGATTTCCAGCTCACTGTTCCGTTATTCAAACTTTATAGTACCTTTGTTACGACTTATAGTCGTTTTTATCGGTTAGGAAACTTGCAACGGTGAACCGGTCACTTCAAGTTCTCATTCTCCAGAGTATAAGACAGCATCCTCAGTTCATCTAAGATTCTAAAGGATGTTCTTAACATCAATCCAATGACTATCACTTGGATTGGCCTGATTGTGACTCTATATGCTCAAAGCGTATGAGACACCAGGTCGCGTACATTTATTTCAATGCACGAGTACTCAAAGAGTGCTAACAACCTTTAGATCTATCCTAGTAGATCCTTATTCCTAGAATAAAGGTTGTTTCTCCCAAGAATTCTACGGAGAATTTTCATGAAAGCCAAACTTTCACCGATTTTATTATGGGAATGTCATTTCCAAGAAATGACATGTCATCATTTTATAGGACAGTCACTTTCAGTGCGCTCCCACCAACCTCCTTATAAACACAAGAATCATTTTCATTTTGAATTAAATCATATACCATTATGATTACATCAAAACGATAATTCCAAGAACTCAATGCTTGCTTCAATCCATAAATGGATCGAATTAACTCGCAAACCTTGTTTGCTCGTTTTGGTACGACAAAACCGTTAGGATGTTGTGAACATCCTCCAAAAGGTTTTCGTTAAGGAAATAGTTTTTGGCATTCAGCTGCCATATTTCATAAATGAAACATCCAGCATTAGCAAGCATTATCCGAATGGATTTAACAATGGCAACTGTTAAAAGGTTTCGTCGTAATCGACACAATGTTGATAACGATAACTTTTCGCTACAAACCTAGCTTAGTACGTTGGTATGTTGCCATCCATGTATGTCTTCCTTGAAGACTTATATAGTACCAATAGGCACCATGCCTTGTGGTACTTCAACTAGTATCCAAACATAGTTGGTATGCATGGAATCCATTTCGGACTTCATGGCACTTTGCCATAATAGGGAGTCGATACCTTGTATCACTTCCTCATACGTAGTCAGTTCGTGTTCCTCAATAAGATTGACATCTTAACGAGGTGAGATCAGAAACCCATAGCCCAGGTTGTTTTCTGACTCTCTCCGACTTACGCGGTACTTGTGTATTTGAAGATTATTGGAATAGTTTCATCCTTGATGAACTATTTGTGTTCCATTAAGGAATCAGTGCTTGGAATAGTATTACTCCAATTTTCATCGAGATTTACTTTCCTCCCACTTACCACTGCATATCGATATTCCTCTTAGGAAAACCGCATGGTGAGCAACAATTAAATTGTTCTCATGTGAGTTGTATAAGTACTATACTTTGGTTACCCTAGGATAACCTACAACTTAGGCACTTATCTGATTTGGGTTCTAGTTTGGTATCATCCAAATATATGCCTAGCATTCCCAAATCTTCAGGAATGAGAAAACCCAGTTTCTTTCCTGTTCATATCTAATATGAAGTCTGTCAAATAGATTATTATGGAACCTTATTCAAAATAAGTTTTGCACTGTTTAATGCATATCCCTTGAAGGAAATGGTAGCTCAGAGCGACTCATGATTAACCTTATCATGTCCAATAAAATTTGGTTTCTCTGTTCGGACACACCGTCAGATTGACGTGTTCCGAGAGGAGTCCTCATTGAAAGAATACTACACTCTTTTAGGTATTTGAGAAACTTATTGCTTAAGTATTTTCCACCATGGTCTAACCGTGACAGTTTTAATACTTTAACTGATCTGTTTGTCTACTTCGTGTCGAAACTCTTTGATTTCATCAAAAGTTTCTGATCTGTGTTTCAAAAGAAACACATAACCATAACGCAATGCCACATCCGTAAATGTTACGAAACATTCATATCCACCTCTAGCCTAGCTAGATATGGGCCCCATTTCGTCACTATGAACGAGGGCTAACAGATCGGTGGCATTTGCACTTTTACCAAGTAAAAGGTGTTTTAGGCATTTTACCCAATAAACTAGATTCGTAGACATTATTTGAATAGAATCAAATTTGTCCTAGTATCCACTCTTTGAAAGTGTGGATATACGAGTCTTGTTTAATTGTGTCCCAGACAACAATGCCACTTATAAGTCTCAATTGATTTAAATCAGTTTGAGCCATTTGTTTGTCATGTTATACGTTTGAGATTCATTTATATTCAAAATATAAATACTGTTATTCACATCTAATGTGTTTATCTCAATATCATCTTTATAAAATGAAACACTTTAGTGTTCTAGAATATAAAGGTATACCCGCAATGGGTTAAACCCTGATATAGAGATAATGTTTCTAGTCAAACTAGTTACATCTTAATAGTTTCCTAATTTAAGTACACACCCGAATGGTGGTTCCTAAACTTAGGTTTCTACGGTTAAAACAGCGACTCTCATCCCGTTTCCGATTCGTAGATCAATCTCAACTCAAGTCAGTATCCTTCTTATGATCAGATTCTGCACACCAGTACATAAATTTATGCACCACATCCAGTATCTAAAATCCAATTTTAATACTAGTAGTGAACATGTTTATGACAAACATATTTGAAGTCGGAGCCTTGACCGTCTTCAATTCCTTCATGTATGCCTTGTCCATACGTCAGTCATGCTTCCAGTGACCCCATTTGCCACAGTTTAGGCAGACATCTTGGCATATGTCATTTGTCTTCCCAGAAGATTATAATGACTTTGCCTTTGCCCCTTTTCCACACCCCAGAAGCCTTTGGCCAAGCCTTGGCCTTCCATGTCCAAGTAACATGCGCCTTGCGCTTCTTGCCTATGCAAACTCCGAATTTGTCTAATTGAGTATAGCCATTAACTCTCCAAGAGTTTTCTATTGCAATTTTGCACTTCTAAGATCTAAGAATAGATCTATAAAGATCCTTCAATTTCATATCATACTATAATGATCTAATCCTTAGTTCTGTAGGGGTTTTTAGGGGCTAAATCCGGTAACGCAGCGGAAGCGGCGGAAGATCGAATCTTCCGGTTTCAAAAATTTTTCTCGGATTAATTAAATAAACATATTTATTTAACATTCCAATAATCAAATTATGAAATAAAGTTCAAATGAATCATATTCAAGTGAATTTACCGAAATGCCCTTACATTGGTATTTTGTTCATTTTAGTCCGAAATTGATCTAATCAATTTTGAATGATTCTAAATCATTTCTGAGATGAACTTAGCATGTTCAAAACATCAAAACACCAAAAGCAACCAAAAACCCAAATTTGATCCATTTGGCCGAATGCACCAATAAGGTGCCATTTTGTGCACTTTGTCATTTCATGCATGAAAACACATCAAGATGTAATCCAATGAACATGAAACTTTATATGCATCATATAAACTTACAAATGCACAACATATATGAAAAGCCCCAAATTTGGAAGTGGTCTTAAACCCTAATTTTTCAATTTCATCAAATTGGACAAATTAGACCAAATTGGTTAAATACAACACTTTAATCATCTTTCTTCCATCCAATCAAAGTCTCAACACAATGAAACAACTCAAGATCAAATCTAGGTCATCTAAGAGTGGGTCAACAACTCTAGATTAGCAACATGGTTTCCAAAACCTTAAAAGAAAGCTTATAACTACAATAGTCACAACCTTCCTTCATCATACATGCTTAACACTTCCATCAAAACTTCCATCAACAAAAACACAAGGAATAAAGAAAGAAATAACCTAAGAACATCATATGTTGAAGCCTAGATCCTAAGGAACATTTTCCTTTCTAATAGTAAGTTGGAAAAACTTACTAAAATCCAAGCTTTCTTTGATTTCTTCTTTCTTTCTCACAAGCTTCCTTTGTCTCCATTAATGGAGTTTTCTTTGAAATGTATTAGGTTATCATTTCAAATGAAATGAAATCAATATATACTTGGCCAAAGAAGGCCTTGGCCGAATTTCACTAAAGGAAATGCAAGAATATTAATTTCAACTTCATTTGTATTTCATTTGTTCAACTTGGTTAATATCTAAAACAACTTTAAAGATATTTAATTTAGTCAACAAATGCAACTAAGATAAATAAACTCTTATATATTAAGTGTATGGCCGAATTTGACATAGAATAAAGGAAAAAATATTTTTCATTTTTCAAACAATTTTGAACAAATATCTTAAGAAGTCAAAATCAATTTGACAACCTTTTCCTTTAATGTATAAGTCAACAATTGCAACTTATAATCATTTCCTAACTTTATCATATGGTGATATATTTATATTTTAATTATATTAATCATTTAATAATTAAATAATTAAATATTAATTAAATACAAATATATCAAATATATGTATATATTTACTTTAAATATCTCAAATACATATATTGATGATATAAGTCAAATACCTTTATTTGACCATTTATTAATGTGTATTTAATAATATCATATATTAAATACAAATACACATTAATTAGGAAATGACGGTTCGGCCCGTTCGCATGTATTTTTCGTTTAACGATTAAACGATTTATAAATAATCATCATTATTCATAAATGTTGCTCTAGTGCTCTACGAGTATGTTTCATTATTGAGACTCTCTAGATTCAGGTATATCTGTCACGAAATCCAATTTCATGTCCATAATCTATCCACCCGTAGATTATGATGATCACGGATAATCTCGCTGAATCATACAGGTCGAGGTCATTGCATACGTATAATCCCTCCATCACAGGTATCCAGATAATCCCAGAGATATAGATGTAAACGTCAAATCTCTATAGGTATTATCTCGTCGACGTATCTATTAGCAATCTCTAAATAACACTCGGAACTTACTTCCGATGTATACTGTGGCCACAGATTTAATAGACTGCTAAAATATATGGACTACCTATGCTCTGTACACAGAACTGACGGATCCTATCTTGACACACACAGGATATCCTGAGGATCGATCCACACCCAACGAACAGGCGGAGGTCTGATCTAAATAGATCGGTGACGTGACTGCCATCTAAGTGTGGAGGATGTCTCATACATCCACAGTGGTGTCTCAAGTCAAAGGACCACTATGCTACTCAACCCGAGAAGATTCTTATTGACGTTGGCGTACCATCCATTAAGAATCTTCGGTGAGCCGTTCAGTGTTTATCCATTATAAACACCTACACGTCTATACGAGTCTCCTTAGACTCATGGTTCATCGGGATAAACCATCGGACCAGTCTCGATATACGACATGTACTGGTCTCAACGGATTTGACTAACCGACCCGTGTTAGCAAATCTCGACCAGGAACTATGTTTGATAATATTCATATAGCAGTGACACTTCCCAATGTCAATTACAAACTAACTTTGTAATTGTGTACTGCATTATATATTATCGGGCCTTTGTCTAATATATACATATCACTAAACCACATTTAGTTTCAATCTAATCGTAATCAGATCGAATACGTATATAAGAACAAGAGGTGCAACCATAAATAAGTAATATTATGGAATAAAGAGATGTTCGTATTCATGAATCAGACATAAATACGGTCGGGATTGGCGCTCTGAGCACCAACCCCAACAATTTCTCCCACTTGCTCTAGTGCCAATCCACGGTATCATATACTCATCTCAATGTACATCGTATGAACATGGCCCTCAAAAGCTCACCCAGTACTTAAGAGGTAGGCAACAAAAACAAGTCCGCTATGACATATTGAGTTTGTCAAACAAACTCCATCGTTTCCCATAGTCAGCATCATTCATATTTTGTAGAATCTAGATTATACATTAATATGACTCTGATGCTACACAGTATTGTGCTACAGCTACTGAATTGTCCAAGTATTTAAGGATCAAATCCAAAATACTATGAAGACAACCGCAAGCACAATAACAATTCAAAAACTTCTAATTTAAAAGGTCACTATGCAACTTCATAAGTCAATACTTCAAAAGTTGCATTTGATTCCACTAAATAGTAGAATCCTTCGTGACACTCCCACTGCATCTTTTCTGACTCTTTATGACGTAGACAGTCTAACGTCATAATTAGTCTCAAAACTAATATGACTCTAATGGTTGCAGACTATATTCTCCATAAATTAGAAACTCGTTCTTAATATCTCAAATATCACAAAGAACGTGTTTCAAGATCCATCATATGGTCTATAGGATGTCAAAATAACTCGTAACAGTTACGATTAAATCAATATCTATAATCGCACATTATAAAGTATTTATTATGTCATCATCAAATGATACATAAGATTGATTAGACATTCTAATCAATATCTCTTTCGAAAAAGGAATCATCCTTTACGAAAAATGAATACTTTATATAAGACACACAATAACTGTCGAACAGTTATACTAAATGTCATACAGATAGCCTTGTTACGTCTTTCATTAGATCATATCTAATGTACGACTAATAGGAGTATCTCACAAGTCTCCAAGTTTCATATCATATATAAACTTTATATGAAATATAACAGAGACTACTCCCACTGCTTTCACGGAGTAAAGAAGACTTAGGTAAATCTTTTACCTCACAAACATCTCATTATTACTATAATAATGATAATGTCGTTAGGATATTATAACACTAGAAAGTAATTTGTACGCTCCCACTAACCCTTCTATCACATATGTATTCTCTATACTTTGACAAGATCAGACAATCTGACGATATCAAAAATAGAGAACACATATTCTGGAAGACTTATCCGAGTCTACAATAGGCTCTATAAGCTAGCACACTAAACTGCAATTTCAGCAGAACACAAACTCTAGGGCCATTCAGAATGAACTCTTCAAATAAGGAAATCACAACTGATCTCTTATCTGAATAAGTCATCCAAAAAATGTCACTTTGCATTCTTTAGCTAAAATTACAGTTTATTATCAACATTAACCAATATATCTTAATTGTTCAATTAGTGTGACTAGAGATAAGTTTTCTCAGAATCTACAATAGATTGCTGAGTATAACTTTTCTCACTGTCATACTATAAAGGTCAAACCTTTAATAAGCTAACATTGCTTCCGTTGTGCAAACAATTAGCACATATCATGAACTAATTCATAATGAAAGCGTAATCAAGTTCAAAACTTGATCATAGTAAGCTATGAACAATCTTAGATCTAAGGTTCAATGGTGAACTTCCAGAATCGATATCAAATATCGCTTCCATTATAAGTTATAGGATAATTTTTCTTCAGTAAGAAAACAACGGAACCATTAAGTATCAAATACTCGTGAATGATTCTGTTATCCTATTGGACATGTACGGAAGATGTATAAGGGTTGTTTCATTTATTAACTACGTAGTTCCATTTATAATTTATCATTCTCACATTTGACTTCAATAAGTCAAGTCTTTTCTACAATAGTTAACATATGATTACACACCAAGTAATAAAACGATTTTATTACTTAGAATCGTAGGAAAGATATTCTATTAAATAGAATACAATATTCTATTAAACAGAATAAATGATAAACTTTTACTTATACCTCCGGGGTGTAAGTAATTTCCATTATATAACTAATATAAAAGAAAGATTGAAATCTCAAACTTTTCAAGATTCAAATTTTCTACCTATACATATCATATATGCAACTGTAGAAAATAATGGAACATTAATTAAAGAGATGAATTAGTGTTACTGGAGTATAACCCCAAGAGTATTGAAACTAATTCGGTAACTTTCAATATCAGACGAATCAAATCATATAAGATTCGATTGCTCCCACTACTCAATTCCATCAAGATGGAAGTGGTGGAAGAACAATATTGAATATGAATTATTCACTAAATAACCTTAGAACTAATTGCTTTAAATCATACGTTTGATCGTATCAAAGATCTTTGAACAGTTCAAAGACATGTTATGAATTTTGAGGATAGAATTCTCTAAAACCTTTAGATTGAATATATTTGAACAAGTCAAAAATGTTCAATCTATGTTTCATCAGAACGGATTGAAAGTACTTGATACTTTCAAGACTTTCAATATGTGTTCCTTCAGAAACACGTAACTAAGTTGTGACAATTCATCAACTAAGTTACGAAGTAAAGAAAACTACCTTAAGCAATTATTATTTATAAAACTATATACATCCAATGTATCAGTTAAATAAATTTGGTGGTCCAATGACAATCATTGGTTAAACGAGATCTTAATCACATTCCTGAATACAATATTCATTAAATGGATAAGGATGTGTGGTGTGATCTACTATCAAACCATCCTTTACCATATGGATTGAGCATCCAATACTTAAGTGATTAAATTCATAAAGCACCGTTCTAAATTATTTACTATACCGAATAATTTTTCTTAATGTTTATCTCTACGTCAATGACACTACTAGTTATTATAAATATGTGTAACAATTGTTTATACAGAACAAGTGACTATCCAATAGTCGCAAGTTCGATATCAAATATCAAAACAATCGTTAACCAATATTTCAAATAACTAGACGGGAGATCTGGTATCCATACCTATAGTTGTTGTATTGTGAAAATCGATATTTTCTATACACAAATATACGCATCTCCTTTCTTTAGCTTTACTATTGCATTCAACTATTCACAACAATTGTAAATAACTGATTAGCAAATTGTATCATACACATTACCTCTAAAGGTAATTAAAGCTTAGAAATGTCATTACTAGAAAACAAATACCTAATAGGGCTTTCTTAATGCCAGTCAAGAATCTCGAGACATGAACTAATTCAAGTCAATTCTTACTGCATAAGAAACTATGTCTCTAAAGTATTACATCCTAAAAAGGGATATCTATCTAGATTATCTGTTGTGACTTAGAAACTAAGTCATTAACCATCTTGATTTTTGAAGAAAATCAGAAAACAGTTCCCGATGGTCTAGACTAATCTAATAATATCCTAGTCTAGTAATATCTAGAACCTATTCTAGAATGACTGCAACCAAGAGTCTAGTCAGATAACATATCATAATATGTGTGCAGTAAATAAAAGTTTAATTCTATATAAACAATAGAATAAGGAAACAAACAAGCGACAATTTCCATAACAACATACACTGCCTAAGTTATGGAATATTTTAAACTTAGCAGTGCCTCCCACTATTTTACGTAATTCCGTAATCCCCAAAGGAAAGACGAGAATTCAATAATTAAATCGAATTCCATAGTGGAAAGAGGACCCCATGAATATATTTCGACTCACAGCAGAGGCACGGTCTCGCCTACGTATATTCACAGGTAGACAACTAATTGTCAATCACTCACCAGTGACTCCGAGGGTTCCGGTCCTGGCCGTTTCTCGTTGTCGCTGCGAAGGCAGGCCCACAAGGAGACGTACCAAGGTTAAACTTGTCAATGATAAACTCAAGTTACTTGCGTAACCCTGACAGCTAGGGCACGTTCAGGATTCCGCTTTCGCTTGAATTTATCTAGTATCTAATATACATTCGGCATAAAAAAAATTTCTATCAGCTACACCCTCACAGCAGAGGCACGGTCGGATGTAGTCAACGAAAAGATATTATAAACCGTATTGACAAGACGGACCAAGAAACAAGTATTCCAAATACTAGTTACTTTAAAACCTTATTAAGTGGGGATATTCCATTAAGTGTCATACACCCTAAATCTAATCAAATTAGATTATAACATGCATGTATAAAGTCAAGAAAACATGATTAAACATTGAATAAAACAAGCTAATCATTTATGGAGGCCTAGAATCAGACTCGCTCTGATACCATTTTGTAGGGGTTTTTAGGGGCTAAATCCGGTAACGCAGCGGAAGCGGCGGAAGATCGAATCTTCCGGTTTCAAAAATTTTTCTCGGATTAATTAAATAAACATATTTATTAACATTCCAATAATCAAATTATGAAATAAAGTTCAAATGAATCATATTCAAGTGAATTTACCGAAATTACCCTTACATTGGTATTTTGTCCATTTTAGTCCGAAATTGATCTAATCAATTTTGAATGATTCTAAATCATTTCTGAGATGAACTTAGCATGTTCAAAACATCAAAACACCAAAAGCAACCAAACCCCAAATTTGATCATTTGGCCGAATGCACCAATAAGGTGCCATTTTGTGCACTTTGTCATTTCATGCATGAAAACACATCAAGATGTAATCCAATGAACATGAAACTTTATATGCATCATATACACTTACAAATGCACAACATATATGAAAAGCCCCAAATTTGGAAGTGGTCTTAAACCCTAATTTTTCAATTTCATCAAATTGGACAAATTAGACCAAATTGGTTAAATACAACACTTTAATCATCTTTCTTCCATCCAATCAAAGTCTCAACACAATGAAACAACTCAAGATCAAATCTAGGTCATCTAAGAGTGGGTCAACAACTCTAGATTAGCAACATGGTTTCCAAAACCTTAAAAGAAAGCTTATAACTACAATAGTCACAACCTTCCTTCATCATACATGCTTAACACTTCCATCAAAACTTCCATCAACAAAAACACAAGGAATAAAGAAAGAAATAACCTAAGAACATCATATGTTGAAGCCTAGATCCTAAGGAACATTTTCCTTTCTAATAGTAAGTTGGAAAAACTTACTAAAATCCAAGCTTTCTTTGATTTCTTCTTTCTTTCTCACAAGCTTCCTTTGTCTCCATTAATGGAGTTTTCTTTGAAATGTATTAGGTTATCATTTCAAATGAAATGAAATCAATATATACTTGGCCAAAGAAGGCCTTGGCCGAATTTCACTAAAGGAAATGCAAGAATATTAATTTCAACTTCATTTGTATTTCATTTGTTCAACTTGGTTAAATATCTAAAACAACTTTAAAGATATTTAATTTAGTCAACAAATGCAACTAAGATAAATATAACTCTTATATATTAAGTGTATGGCCGAATTTGACATAGAATAAAGGAAAAAATATTTTTCATTTTTCAAACAATTTTGAACAAATATCTTAAGAAGTCAAAATCAATTTGACAACCTTTTCCTTTAATGTATAAGTCAACAATTGCAACTTATAATCATTTCCTAACTTTATAATATGGTGATATATTTATATTTTAATTATATTAATCATTTAATAATTAAATAATTAAATAATTAATTAAATACAAATATATCAAATATATGTATCATATTTACTTTAAATATCTCAAATACATATATTGATGATATATGTCAAATACCTTTATTTGACCATTTATTAATGTGTATTTAATAATATCATATATTAAATACAAATACACATTAATTAGGAAATGACGGTTCGGCCCGTTCGCATGTATTTTTCGTTTAACGATTAAACGATTTATAAATAATCATCATTATTCATAAATGTTGCTCTAGTGCTCTACGAGTATGTTTCATTATTGAGACTCTCTAGATTCAGGTATATCTGTCACGAAATCAAATTTCATGTCCATAATCTATCCACCCGTAGATTATGATGATCACGGATAATCTAGCTGAATCATACAGGTCGAGGTCATTGCATACGTATAATCCCTCCATCACAGGTATCCAGATAATCCCAGAGATATAGATGTAAACGTCAAATCTCTATAGGTATTATCTCGTCGACGTATCTATTAGCAATCTCTAAATAACACTCGGAACTTACTTCGATGTATACTGTGGCCACAGATTTAATAGACTGCTAATAATATATGGACTACCTATGCTCTGTACACAGAACTGACGGATCCTATCTTGACACACACAGGATATCCTGAGGATCGATCCACACCCAACGAACAGGCGGAGGTCTGATCTAAATAGATCGGTGACGTGACTGCCATCTAAGTGTGGAGGATGTCTCATACATCCACAGTGGTGTCTCAAGTCGAAGGACCACTATGCTACTCAACCCGAGAAGATTCTTATTGACGTTGGCGTACCATCCATTAAGAATCTTCGGTGAGCCGTTCAGTGTTTATCCATATAAACACCTACACGTCTATACGAGTCTCCTTAGACTCATGGTTCATCGGGATAAACCATCGGACCATGTCTCGATATACGACATGTACTGGTCTCAACGGATTTGACTAACCGACCCGTGTTAGCAAATCTTGACCAGGAACTATGTTTGATAATATCATATAGCAGTGACACTTCCCAATGTCAATTACAAACTAACTTTGTAACTGTGTACTGCATTATTATATATTATCGGGCCTTTTCTAATATATACATATCACTAAACACATTTAGTTTCAATCTAATCGTAATCAGATCGAATACGTATATAAGAACAAGAGGTGCAACCATAAATAAGTAATATTATGGAATAAAGAGATGTTCGTATTCATGAATCAGACATAAATACGGTCGGGATTGGCGCTCTGAGCACCAACCCCAACAAGTTCTGACTAAGAAATTAAGGAGTCTTTGCGGCAAGCATAACGGATTAAGCACAAAAGTATCATCACATGATATTCCAAATATCATGTTCTACTATTTGCTTAACTCCGGGCTTAGGCTCGAGACGTCACTCTATCAAATAAAGTAACTTCTCGGTCTCCAGGACTATCCAGAGATTTTATTCCAATTTGAAAATTAAAAGTCGTTTTTTAAATATATTTTCACCAAGGATTATGTTTTAACACTAAACTAATCTTTCAATTATCTTGATTCTAATAGTCAAATATTAATCAACGATTTTAGGTACAATTCATTATAATGATTATTATAGTCCAACTATAATCAACTATAATTTAATTGATTAAATTCAATTATATTGATTACTATAATCCAATTATAAAATCAACTATTAATTGAAATAGTTTGAATACAGTCCAACTGTTTTATTTAAAACAACGATTAATATTAGTCCAACTAATATATTAATTTATATTGACAAAAATTATAATGAGCGTGTATGGCAAGTAACTAAACGAATATTGTAAATTAATACTTGCCTCCCACTATTTTTCGGCGAGCCTCTAACCCTCTGTGGAGAGTACTCGGGAAACCTTGTTTCCTAGTGGGCTAGGATCCCGTTAAATAACACACAATCTTGACTTTGGCCAACAAATTGTATGATAATTAATTAGGTAGATCTCTAAGATCAATTGGATCCCATCCAATTCCTAGATCGAGTAGGTGGACATCCAAGTCCGAAACATATATCTTATATATGCCAATATATCCAATATATTCACCAACCTTTTTCCTCTGAATCAATTAAGCCTTGGCTTTGGCACAACAAACTTAATGATCCCAGTTAAGCGGAACCCATTGACCATGGAAAGCTTCGTAAACGATGTCGATGGACAAGAAGTGATCTTGACTTTGGCCAACAAATCACAACTTGGACAAGACACCGATATGGAACAAAGCCTTCATGATTCAAACCCATCCGTGACGGAAAAAGGTATTGACTTTGGCCAACAAACCAGTGCCAATCTTGGATCTTTAGTAAGAATCACTCAATGGAAGGAAAAACGCTTAATATGTGTTGATGGTTTTTCACGTAAATTGGCAACCGATTTATTATCTTTGTTAAGGTCTCATCATCATACACCTTTAAACATGCATTCTAAAAACATAATAAGGAACGTATAAATAAGTATAATAATGATATGCGGATGGATACTTAACACATTGTTCCTAGAACAAATCTCTCCATTTCCTCTCTCCCGCTAGCACAATTATTACTTCTACCCGATTCTTGAATTATATTAAACTACAACATCAAATCCAATTCAATTTGTATTTAATACTAATTCTTTATTTAATTCTAAATTAAATAATTACACTTTTTAATGTGCCTTTTTGACTTAAATTCTAAATCTAATCGTTACGGGACTCAAAGCCCAATTAACATCCAATGTTAATTTAATTAAAGCCTAATGGGCTTTTAATTAATTTCATAAGGCATGGACTTTTGGTCAATATGGGTCAAACCCAAATACCAAAGCCCATTTAAGGAATCACCCTTATTTGCCAAGAAACCAATTTAGGCCCATTAGGCCCAATTAATATTAAAGGTCCATTTAGTTATATTTGGACTTTATGGATATGGTTTTGGGCCCAATTGGATCCAACCAATTAGCCTAAACCAAACTTGGCCAAACCAAGCCCATTAAGCCCAATTACAACTTTACAAGCCCAATTCCAAATTTGGCACAATTAATTAAATTACCAAAATTCCAAATTTCATAATTTAATTAACCTAAAGTGTATGCCATAATTAATTAACCAAATTAAGATTTCCATCAATTTACACAATTAATTATGCTTATTATCATCAAAACATGTCCAACACATTTGAATAAAAAATCAATCATTTTCCATGCATACAAGTCACGGCAGTTTAGGGTTTTTTATTGTCATATTCGATTTCAATCCAATTGAATCCTAAATCAACATTTCCCTAATGATTTCAACTCATCCAATGATCAAAATCAAAAAAATTCCATGACATTAGGGCACCAATATGTTTCGGCCAAGCCTACATTTTTGGGGAAAAATTGATCCAATCCATTTTTCACAAAATTGATCACAAAAAACTCCAAGTCATCCATTAACAATCATGCTCAAACAAGTAATTTCACTCAAACATGCTCAAATTCAATTTACCCAAATTTTACCCTAATCAAATTTCATGCTCAAAATGGCTCAAGATACCATTGTTGGGTTTCTAGGTTAGTCCCAAGATCAATTCAAGCAATGAAACATGTGTGAATACTCAAAGAAGAATGGCGGAAACATACTCACTTTGATCGGTTTTGGATGCGATGAACACAAGCCATTTGTTGCTCCCTTGAAGCTCTCGGCATTGGGCTCCAATATGTGCTCCAAATTTTCGGTCATGCCCTCCATTGATGCTCCAAGCTCCAAGCTTTGCAAATGGTGATTCCATGCCCATGGGTGGGTTTCCCTATCACCTTTGGATGACCCTTCATGTGCTAGTATTGGATAGATTTGCCACAAATCTTCCATCTTCTTCTTCTTGTTCACGGTTTTGAGAAGCAAAAATGAGAGAGGGAAACGTTTGGCCCAAGGCCGTGAGATGTGTTTGAGAGAGAAGGAAGATGTGTTGGTTTTGTGTATTTGAAATTCTGAAAATCAAATACCAAATTCCCTTTTCTAAGAAATGGTACAAGACTATTAAAGTCTTCCAACCACCACCATCAATCACTCATGAATAGTGACTGGTTGTCAATCACTCAAAGTGACAAGACATCCATCACTTGAATGACGAATGATTTGACGCTAGATGTGACTTGTGGGCCACACTTGAATTCAAAATGCGAGTGGGCCCGCAAACACTCCCGGGCTCGGGTTCGCTAATTCTGAATTAACGAATTTTCCGTTGCGATGTAATTAAATCAAATTGAATTAAATAATTTTGCCCAGCAAAATTACTATTCACGTCGCTAACGAATTAATTCTAAATTAACTCGTTCGCCCGAATTAAAATCTAATTTTAATTCCGCGTCGAAATCCAATTTCGTATAATATACCGAATATATTATTTTATTGATTAATTGTTCTCTCTCTTTTATTAATATTTTATCCCAGATAAAATATCTCCGTAATTAATCCCAGATTAATTTTCTATCTCTTATAATTAATCCCAGATTAATAAAGTGCGAGTCATACTGTTGGAATGTTATGACCCATAGCGTCACTATTTGTACAGATCATGGTGTTGTTGTATAAATTAACTATGTGACAAAGGAAATTACTCTCTTATCATTTGTGATTAGATCACCAAGATGTATAAATGATATGAGGTCCTTATGATTAGTTCCTGGATTGAGATGATATGAGACAGTATCAATCCACGAAGGTTTAATCATTAAATATCCCTAGTCATAGTATTATCGAGATTGGACATCGATAATGCGTAAAAGACTATTATTACACTTGTGCGCGTTGTGAGGGCATAACGACATAGTTCTCATATATTTGGGTATATGATACTCATGTAAGTGTAGTAGGAGGTTGTGTTTTACCGATGGTATGGGAAACAGCTTCGCTCTGGATAGACCCATCGAAATTCCATTGGTAGTATTACTATGTGTCTATGGAAGTCCGAATCATGGTAGGTGTATTTGGTCTTAACCTGAGACTTGCACCGCTAATACTTGTGACAATCAATATTTTGGTTTTAGGTCATTCAGGGCTTTAACAGGTTCTGTGTACGCCTCTGCTGGGTATATTGATAATCGTAGTGTATTAGGTGTGATGTCGAGATGGAAGTATCACTCCAGTAATAGTGGAGATGATGATCACGTAGGATACAATTTTCGTTCTCTTATATGCTGCAGCTATCGGGATATTATGACTAGGTCATGTTTATCCGATTATAAAGACTAGTTACCAGAGATCTGATATGTGCTACGTAGGGGGTAGACACATTTCTAGCCTCAGGCCTAGCACGTGACATCCGATACTGGATCGAAATACGCAATACTATGTATACTATGCCTGATATAGATCATATATTCCTTTAAGGATATTTCTTGAGAATTGGGTAGGCATGGCGCCTTGCTAGAAGCCAACCTTGTCTTGTAAATCGGTATAAAGGTAGTACTAGGTACTTACGTGTTCGGATAGTCCGACGACCGAATTTACTGCCAACATATCCGGGGATCTCATGGGTCGCTTCCCGAAGATTCACCGATGACGTATGACTCGCACTTTAATTAATCTGGGATTAATTAGATGAGAGAGAAAATTAATCTGGGATTAATTGCGGAGATATATTATCTGGGATAAAATATGAATAAAAGAGAGATAACGATTAATTTGGAATTAATCGATAAAATAATATATTCGATATATTATACAAAAGTGGATTTCGACGCGGAATTGAAATTAGATTTTAATTTGGGCAAACGAGTTAATTTAGAATTAATTCGTTAGCGACGTGAATAGTAATTATGCTAGGCATGATTATTTAATTAAATTAGATTTAATTACGACGTAACAGAAAATTCGTTAATTTAGAATTAGCGAACCCGAGCCCGGGAGAGTTTGCGAGCGCATTCGCATTTCGAATTCGATTACGGCACGCAAGTCACATCAAGCGTCAAATCGCGAGTCACGTCAAAGGTGATAGGGAACTAACTTCGTGAGCATGGAACAACCACCCAAAAGCCAGTGAAGCCGAGAGCCTTGGAGCCATCTCAAATGGCTTAAAAAGTTTTTGTTGTCTCTCGCATCGCTCAACCGATCATTGTGAGTATTCCGCAACTTCGTTGATTGTATTCACATGTGTTTTATGCTTATTATTCGATCCTTGGGACCGTAGAACTCCAACAATGGTATCAGAGCGAGTTAAAAGCATGAAACTTGATTTAGGGCTTAAAATTTGGTAAATTATATTTGAGCATGATTTTATGAAATTGGATGATTGAGTATGCTTAAATGTAGTTTAATTGAAGATTGATTGGATCAATTTCATGAAATTATGATTGGATCATTTTTTCCCATTTTGGTAAGGCTTGGCCGAATGTCAATGTGCCCTAATTCTTGGTATTTTTGTTTCGTTGATCATTGGATGACTTGAAACGATTGGGAAATGTCGATTGTGGATTTAATTGGATTGAAACTGAATCGAACACAAATAACCCCAAATTCCGAGAGTATTATAGCATGAAATGGGTTTGATTTTTTGATAAAATGTGTTGGACATGTTTTGATGTTAAAGATCATAATTAATTGTGTAAATTGATGTTTTAGAAATGTTAATTTGGGTGATTAATTATGTCATTGCACTTAGGTTAATTAAATTGTGAAATTGGATTTTTATGATTTAATTAATTGGGCTTAAATTGGATTTGGGCTTGAAAAGTTGTTATTGGGCTTTAATGGGATTGGTTGTACCAAGTTAGGTTTAGGCTAAATTGGTTGGATCCAATTGGGCCCAAAACCGTTTCCATAAAGCCCAAATGCGACTAATGAACCTTAATTATTTTAATTGGGCCTAAATTGATTTCTAGGCTTATGGGGTTATTCCTTGATTATGCTTTGGTTATTGGGTTTGACCCAAGTTGACCAAAAGTCCACGCCTTAAAGAAATTAATTAAAATCCCATTGAACTTTAATTAAATAAACATTGGACGTTAATCGGGCTTTGAGACCCGTAACGATTAAATTTGGAATTTAAGTCGTAAAGGTTCGTTAATAAAGTGTAATATTTAATTTGGAATTAAATAGTGAATTAGTATTAAATACATATTAAATTGGATTTAATGTTGTAGTTTAATTTAATTCAAGAATTCGTACTTTGAGTACTTATTCGTAAAACAAGTTGGACTCGCGCAAAATCAAATCATTGTTTGAACATTGGATGGTCACTAATTATCAGATTAATTAATTGGATTAGATTGATTGATAACATGCTTGTGTGAATACATGGTTGCGATGCATGAATAATGTATATCGGATGGATATTAGATGGGTGGGGCAATTTTAGAAATTGTTGTAATAAATTTAGAAATTATTAATTGGACCTGCGGGTCTAGCCTATTACCTCATTTCTCATTGTATTTCTCTTCTCACCTATTCCCCTCAATGTAAATGAGGTTTCTTTAGAAGTGTAGTGTAATGGGTAGAAGTAAATACATGTGCTAGCGGGAGAGAGGAAAGCGAGAGATTTGTTCTAGGAACAATGTGTTGAGTATCCATCCGCATATCATTATTATTTATTTTACGTGCCTAATTATGTGTTTAGAATGCATGTTTAAGGGTGTATGATGATGAGAACTTAACAAAGATAATAAATTGGTTGCCAATTTGCACCCGAAAAACCCTAACAAAATATTAAGCGTTTTTCCTTCCATTGAGTGATTCTTACTCAAGATCCAAGACTGGCATTGGTTTGTTGGCCAAAGTCAAGACCTTTGTCCGTGGAGGATGTGTTTGAATCACGAAGGCTTTGTTCCATATTGGTGTCTTGTCCAAGTTGTGGTTTGTTGACCAAAGTCAAGACCACTTCTTGTCCATCGACATTGATTACGAAGTTTTCCATGGTCAATGGGTTCCGCTTAACTGGGATCACTAAGTTTGTTGTGCCAAAGTCAAGGCTTAGTTGATTCAGAGGAAAAAGGTTAGGTAATATATTGGACATATTGGCATATATAAGATATATGTTTCAGACTTGGATGTCCCCCTACTGGATCTAGGAATTGGATGAGATCCAATTGATCTTAGAGATCTACCTAGTTAATTATCATACAATTTGTTGGCCAAAGTCAAGATTGTGTGACATTTAACGGGATCCTAGCCCACTAGGAAACACGGTTTCCCGAGTACTCAACAGAGGGTTAGAGGCTCGCCGAAAAATAGTGGGAGGCAAGTATTAAATTTGCAATATTCGTTTAATAACTTGCCATACGCGCTTAATACAAATATTTCGTCAAATTAATTATTTATTAGTTGGACTAATATTTAATAGTTGTTTTAAATAAACAGTTGGACTGTATTCAAACTATTTCATTTATAGTTGATTATATAATTGGATTATAGTAATCAATATAATTGAATTAACCAATTAAATTATAGTTGATTATATAGTTGGACTATAGTAATCATTATAATAAATAGTACCTAAATCGTTGATTAAATAGTTGGACTATTAGAATCAAGATAAATTGAAAGATTAGTGTTTAAAACATAATCTTTGGTGAAAAATGTTTTAAATGACTTTAATTTCAAATTGGGAATAAATTTTCAGGATAGTCCTGGAAACTAATAAGTTACTTTATTTGATAAAATAACATATTAAGCCTAAGCCCGGAGTTAAGCAAATAGTAGAGCATGATCTTTGGAAGATTCATGTGATGATAACTTTAGTGCTTAAACCATTAAGCTTGCCGCATAGAGTCCTTAATTTCTTAATCAGAACTAAGGATTAGATCCTTAAAGTATGATAATGAAATTGAAGGATCTTCATAGATCTATATTAGATCTTTGAAATACTAAATTACAATAGTAAACTCTTGGAGAGTTAATGGCTATACTCAAGGAGTCAAAGCCAAAGTTTGCAATAAGGCAAGAAGCGCAAAGCGCATCTCACTTCGACATTCCGGATGACCAAGGCTTGGCCAAAGGCTTCTGGGGTACCGAAAAGGGCAAAGGCAAAATCATTATAATCTTCTGGGAAGATAAAGGACATATCCAAATATGTCTGCCTAAATTGTGGCAAACGGGATCGCGGAAGCGTGACTGCCGTTTGAACAAATTAGACATGAAGGAATTGAAGACGAGCAAGACTCTGACTTCAAATATGTTTGTCATAAACATGTTCACTGCTAGTATTAAAATTGGATTTTAGATACTGAAAGTGGTACATAAATATATACTGGTGTGCAGAATCTGCTATGAGCAGGATACTGACTTCAGTTGAGATTGATCTGCGAATTGAAAACGGGACGAAAGTCGCTGTTTTAACCGTAGATACCTAAGTTTAGGAACCACTCTTTAGGTGTGTACTTAAATTAGGAAACTGTTTGAATGTAACTAGTTTGACAAGATACATTATCTCTATATCAGGGTTTAACCCGTTGCGGGTATACCTTTATATTCTAGAACACTAAAGTGTTTCATTATATAAAGATGATATTGAGATAAACACATTAGATGTGAATAACAGTATTTATATTTTGAATATAAATAAATCTCAAACGTATAACATGACAAACAAATAGCTCAAACTGATTTGATCAGATGAAACTTAATTGTGGCATTGTTGTCTGGGACACAATTAAACAAGACTCGTATATCCACACTCTTGAAGAGTGGATACTAGGACAAATTTTATTATATTCAAATAAAGTCTACGAATCTAGTTTATTGGGCAATGTGCCTAAAACACTATTTACTTGGTAAAAGTGCAAGTGCCACCGATCTGTTAGCCTTAGTTCATAGTGAAGCAAGTGGGCCCATGTCTAGCTAGGCTAGATGTGGATATGAATATTTCGTGACCTTTACGGATGTGGCATCGCGTTATGGTTATGTGTTTCTTTTGAAACACAAATCGGAAACTTTTAGAGTTTCGACACGAAATAGACAAACAGATCGGCTAAAGTATAAAACTATCACGGTTAGACCATGATGAAAATACTTAAGAAATAAGTTTCTCAATACTTGAAAGATTATAGTATTATTTCAATGAGGACTCCTCCCGGAACACGTCAATTTGACGGTGTGTCCGAACGGATAAACCGAATTTTGTTGGACATGATAAGGTTAATCATGAGTCGCTCTGAGCTACCATTTCCTTCAACGGATACGCATAAATAGTGCAAAACTTATTTAGAATAAGGTTCCAAAATCTGTTTGACAGACTTCATATTAGATATGAACAGGAAAGAAACCAGGTTTCTCATTCCTGAAGATTTGGGAATGCTAGGCATATGTTTGGATGATACCAAACTAGAACCCAAATTGGATAAGTGGCAAATTGTAGGTTGTCCTAGGGAAACCAAAGTATAGTACTTATACAACTCACTAGAGAACAATGTAATTGTTGCTCACCATGCGGTTTTCCTAAGAGGAATACCTATATACAGTGGTAAGTGGGAAGAAAGTAAAACTCGATGAAAATCGGAGTAATACTGTTCTTGGCCCCGATTCCTTAATGGAACACAAATAGTTCATCAAGGATGGAACAAAACCAATAATCTTCGAATACACAAGAACCACGTAAGTCGGAGAGAGTCAGAAAACAACCTGGGGTATGGGTTTCTGATCTCACCTCATAAATATGTTAATCTTATTGAGGAATACGAACTGACTACGTATGAGGAAGTGATACAAGGTATCGACTCCCAATTATGGCAAAGTGCCATGATGTCCGAAATGGATTCCATGTATATCAACTATGTTTAGACACTAGTTGATGTACCGCAAGGCATTGTGCCTATTGGTACTATATAAGTCTTCAAGGAAGACATACATGGACGTCAACATACCAACGTACTAAGCTAGGCTTGTAGCAAAAAGGTATCGTTATCAACATTGTGTTGATTACGACGAAACCTTTTACCTGTTGCCACAGTAAATCCATTTGGATAATACTTGCTAATGCTGCATGTTTCATTCATGAAATATGACAGCTGAACGGGAAAATTTTGGAGGATGTTTATAACATCCTGATGGTTTTTTCGTACCATAACAAGCAAACTAGGTTTGCAGGTTATTCGATCCATGTATGGATTAAAGCGAGCATAGGGTTTTTGGAACTATCGTTTTTGATGTAATCATAATGGTGTATGATTTAATTCAAAACGAATATGATTCTTGTGTATAAGAAGGTTAGTGGGAGCGCACTGACAGCGAAAGTCCGAAATAATGATAATATGTCATTTCTTGGAAATGATATTCCCATAAAATATAATAGGTGAAAGCTTGGCTTTCATAAAAATTCTTCGTAGAATTCTTGGGAGAAACAACCTTTATTCAAGGAATAAAGATCTACTGGGATAGATCTAAAAGTTTTTATACTCTCTGAAACATAGTACATTGAAAAATGTACGCGACCTGGTGTCTCATACGCTTTGAGCATATGAATTCACAATCGAGCCAATCCAAGTGATGGTCACTGGATTGATGTTAAAGACATCCTTAAGTATCTTAGAGGAACTAAGGATGTTGTCTTATACTATGGAGAATGAGAACTTGAAGTGACTGGGATCACTACTGCAAGTTTCCACACTGATAAAAACGACTATAAGTTGTAACAACGGTACTATAAAGTTTGAATAACGGAACAATGAGCTAGAAATCTTCCAAGCAATATACTGTTACCGAATAAACAACAAAAATGGATTATTGCTGTAGCTGAGGCAGCAATAGAAGCAATTTGAGTTGATAATAAATCTAACTAGATTAGATATAGTTCTGTTAGAAGCTGAGCTAGGCTTCAGCGCAGGCTAAAGAATTAATGGTCTCATCAACGATCCAGATATATACTTAGATATTCATCTAATTCGTTCGGATCATACATCGTGGCGATGTGATGATCGAATAAATCGCATCAGATGATAATAATGCAAATCCGCTGACGAAAGTCTTTTCTCAGTAATTTGAGCGAACCGTACATAGTTCGGGTGTAGGACACTTGAGTGACTGGCTATAGGCCAAGTGGGAGATTGTTGGACTGTTATGACCCATAGCGTCACTATTTCTACAGATCATGGTGATGTTGTACAAATTAACTATGTGACAAAGGAAATTGCTCTTTTATCATTTGTGATTAGATCACCAAGATGTATAAATGATATGAGGTCCTTATGATTAGTTCCTGGATTGAGATGATATGAGACAGTATCAATCCACGAAGGTTTAATCATTAAATATCCCTAGTCATAGTATTATCGAGATTGGACATCGATAATGCGTAAAAGACTAGTATTACACTTGTGCGCGTTGTGAGGGCATAACGGTATAGTTCTCATATATTTGGGTATATGATACTCATGCAAGTGTAGTAGGAGGTTGTGTTTTACCGATGGTACGGGAAACAGCTTCGCTCTGGATAGACCCATCGGAATTCCATTGGTAGTATTACTATGTGTCTATGGAAGTCCGAATCAGGGTAGGTGTATTTGGTCTTAACCTGAGACTTGCACCGCTAATACTTGCGAAAATTAATATACTTTGGTTTTAGGTCATCGAGGGCTTTAACAGGTTCTGTGTACGCCTCTGCTGGGTATATTGAGAATCGTAGTGTATTGGGTGCGATGTCGAGATGGAAGTATCACTCCAGTAATAGTGGAGATGATGATCACGTAGGATACGAAACTCGTTCTCTTATATGCTACAGCTATCGGGATATTATGACTAGGTCATGTGTATCCGATTATAGAGACTAGTTACCAGAGATCCGATATGTGCTTCGTACGGGGCAGACACATTTCCCGCCCCAAGCCTAGAACATGACATCCGATACTGGATCGAAATACGCAATACTATGTATACTACGCCTGATATAGATCATATATTCCGGTAAGGGTATTTCTGGAGAATTTGGTAGGCATGGCGCTTTGCTAGAAGCCAACATTGTCTTGTAAATCGGTATAAACGTAGTATTAGGTACTTACGTGTTCGGATAGGCCGACGACCGAATTTACTGCCAACATATCCGGGGATCTCATGGGTCGCTTCCCGAAGATTCACCGATGACGTATGACTCACACTTTAATTAATCTGGGATAAATTAGATTAGAGAGAAAATTAATCTGGAATTAATTGCGGAGATATTTTATCTGGGATAAAATATCAATAAAAGAGAGATAACGATTAATTTGGAATTAATCGATAAAATAATATATTCGATATATTATACGAAATTGGATTTCGACGCGGAATTGAAATTAGATTTTAATTCGGGCAAACGAGTTAATTTAGAATTAATTCGTTAGCGACGTGAATAGTAATTATGCTAGGCATGATTATTTAATTAAATTAGATTTAATTACGACACAACAGAAAATTCATTAATTTGGAATTAGCGAACCCGAGCCCGGGAGTGTTTGCGAGCGCATTCGCATTTCGAATTCGAGTGCGGCACGCAAGTCACATCAAGCGTCAAATCGCTAGTCACGTCAACCGTCAAATCATTAGTCACTTTGAGTGATGTGACAACTTGTCACTTGATTGATTGATTGATGTGAATAGTGATGTGAGTGGTTGGCAAGGCTTTATTGCCGTTTGACTTTTGGAAAGATTTTTGGAAAATCATTTATTTGATTTTTGGAAAATGAATAAAGTGTATTAGATACACATTTTGGCAACCAACAAAAAAGATCTCTCCTCTCTTTCTCTTAATCTCTCTCATTCGGCCATGGGTTGTTTTCTTCACTGGTTTCACCGAAAATTAGAGGAATAAATAGGTGATTTTTGCGGCAAAAATTACCGAGTGCTAGCACACCATTTGAGACATACAAAGGTGATAGGGAACTAACTTCGTGAGCATGGAACAACCACCCAAAAGCTTGGAGCTTGGACCGATTTTTGAAGACCAAAAGCCAGTGAAGCCGATAGTCTTGGAGCCATCTCAAAGGGCTTAAAAAGTTTTTATTGTCTCTCGCGTCGCTCAACCGATCATTGTGAGTATTCCGCAACTTCGTTGATTGTATTCACATGTGTTTTATGCTTATTATTCGATCATTGGGACCGTAGAAATCCAACACATACGTCATCGGTGAATCTTCGGGGAGTGACCCATGTGATCCCCGGATATGTTGGCAGTAAATCCGGTCGCCGGACTATCCGAACACGTACGTACCTAGTACTACGTTTTTACCGATTTACAAGACATGGTTGGCTTCTAGCAAAGCACCGTGTCTACCCAATTCTCCAGAAATATTCTTAAAGGAATATTTGATCTATATCATGCGTAGTATACGTAGTATTGCGTATTACGATCCAATATCTGATGTCACGTGCAAGGCCTAGGGCTGGAATTGTGTCTGCCCCGTACGAAGCACATATCGGATCACTAGCAACTAGTCTCTTTATTATCGGATAATCATGACCTAGTCATATTATCCCGACGGTTGCAACCTTTCAGAGAACCAGTTTCGTATCCTACGTGATCATCATCTCCACTATGACTGGAGTGATACTTCCATCTCGACATCACACCCAATACACTACGATTCTCAATATACCCAGAAGAGGCGTACACATAACCTGTTAAAGCCCTGGACGACCAAAACGAAAGTATATTGATTGTCGCAAGTATTAGCGGTGCAAGTCTCAGGTTAAGACCAAATACACCTACCCTGATTCGGACTTCCATAGACACATAGTCATACTACCAATGGAATTCCGATGTGTTTATCCAGAGAGAAGCTGTTTCCGTACCATCGGTAAACACAACCTCATATTACACTTGCATGAGTATCCTATACCCAAATATATGAGAACTATGTCGTTATGCTCCCACAACGCGCACAAGTGTAATACTAGTCTTTTACACATTATCGATGTCTAATCTCGATAATAGTCTGACTAGGGATATTTAATGATTAAACCTATATGGATTGATATTGTCTCATATCATCTCAATCCGGAACTAATCATATGGACCTTTTATCATTTATACATCTTGGTAATCTAATTACAAATGATAAAAGGGCAATTTCCTTTGTCACATAGTTAATTTGTACAACAACACCATGATCTGTACAAATAGTGATGCTATGGGTCATAATTGTCCAACACCTTGGCCCTTGGAAATTTATGTGTAATCTTATTTCATGTTTTAAGTGTGATTAAATCGAGTATTTGGTAAAATATATTGATTTTACGATTTGATTTTATAGACCCTTTGTAATACGTTGTATTTTTTTTATCTTAACAAATTATTATTATTTCAAATCACACCTAACACACCCCACTGTTATATTATCATTACCTAAAACATGTTTATATGTTTCTTTGTCTCATAACCCAAACAAAACAATCAAAAAAGACACTCACCCACCCTAACCCTACTCACTACGCATCATTCAACAACCATTTCCATTATCACATATCTTATCATTTTTTTGTGTAAACATTTTAGTTAAGAGTTTTAAGTTGTATTCAAGAAAAGAGAGTGAGGTGTGTTGAAGGTAAATTCTAGGGAATTTTGAGATAAATTCTAGGGGGTTTAAAGAGAGAAACTGAGAGTGATTGGGGATGAATTTCTAGAGAGAGAAAGTACATGTACAGAGAGAGAAAGGGACTTTTCGACATCGTCCGATCTCCATTTCCGGAAAGTGACCATATCTAGAGAATCCCTCCAATGAGACGAATCCAACGTCGCCTGACCGCTGCCAATAATCCCAGCCACACACCGCCTACTGCCGTCGCCACATGCTCCACGCGCCATCGTGCTTGTTCGACACCTTTGGCCCAGAATATTCCTCTTCGTCGAGATACGCAAGTTGGACACTTTGTTTGCCCAAATCAGACCTTCGGTTGTTGAGAAACGAGCAAAATACAATAGTTATCGGTGTTTAACCGATCGTCGATAACTGCCGTGTTTCAGCCTCTACCACCACCATCACCGTGATCCTTGAGATGTTTGCTTACCAGCGGCTTCTTCATTGTGAGATTTAGAGGTCGTTGGAGCTCAGTACGTGATTATTACCATTTTGGGGTGTAAATGATAGAATTTGAAAGTTTTAGACATAATTGTATATTTGCATGATTAAGAGGGTAATTCTGTAAATTTTCTTTTCTGGAGTTAATAAGTAATATTTGAGAGTTTTAGGACTATATGGACATATTAGAAAAGTTTAGGGGCTAAAATGGAAATTTAGAAAGTTTAGGGGTAAAATCATAATTTTTGAAAAAATTGAGAGACCTTATCGCAATTTTATATTTTTTAGATTCTTAGAGAGGTTATAGACATATTAAGGATTTTTGCGTGGATAGAGGTAAGTACAATGTACAATTATTCCCTTAACATAATTGTTTGATTGATTGATAGTTGTTGTGAAAGTCCATATATATATATATATATATATATATATATATATATATGCATTGGTATATTTATAACTATATATATATATATATTGTGGAGATATAAACATTGAGTAATTGAAAGCATGAGAAATATGAATTCATGATTATTGAGATGAGATTGATGGATTGAATGTGAGATGTGATTGTATTGGATGATGTGTATTGTTGTGTTATGCTGCCGGGTATTGTATAATAGTGTCCGGAGATGTGATGAGATATTTTGCGGTATAATATGGTGAAAAACCTTGGAAGTATGATGAGGGACTCTTCCATTAGTTTTAACTCACTCACACATATTTTGCGGGATAATAT
This sequence comes from Zanthoxylum bungeanum, assembly GCA_019454045.1. NCBI lineage: Eukaryota > Viridiplantae > Streptophyta > Magnoliopsida > Sapindales > Rutaceae > Zanthoxylum > Zanthoxylum bungeanum. The sequence continues at coordinate 149,113 of SKCR01030641.1, read as the reverse complement.
GGTGGGAAACCTTGGGAGTTGTGATGAGGTACTCTCCCATTGGTTTCAATCAACTATTATACTGGACCCAGATTAGCAACCATATTTGATTATGTTAGCATTGTTGTGGGATGGTTGTTTGAGATGATATGATAGTATATGTTATTTTCATATATATATATATATATATATCTCTACTTTGTTGGTGAGGCCATGTTGAGAGTATGAGTGCTTTAGTTACTGAGCTCTTTAAGCTCACTCTCATTTTCCCCAAACATTCCAAGTAGTTCCCCAGCACAGCAGTAGCAGTACCAAATTTTGATCTACGTGGCACAGTTATTTTTCGGGTTGGTTGATAAGTGTGGTTTATACCCACTTATTCCGACATCCTTAGCCTATTATTTTGTTATGTTTCAAGCCATTTAATGTATTTTGTAGTATCTTTTATGTCTTATTTGTAGGATGCATTAGAACATCGATAATGGAGCAAATACGTGTGTTTCGGGACCTATTGGGAGCATCAGACTCAAGAAGCAGTAAAAACCAGCATCAGCTGCGCACTGAAATTAAAAAAGGCTATAGCTTTTGATGTAGAAAGAGTTACGAGACCCATAATATATCGATTTGCATCTACTCGAGGAAATCTAGTCATTTACATACATTTTCCAGGGAGTTGGGCGCCGCAGAGCCCACTGTTCAGCGCCGCAGCGCCCCCTGCGGAAGAAAACCTGCGCAAGTCGGGAAAGTGATTTTTAGGGTTTTCAACATGTATTATGACTCCCAGGCTCTACTATAAATATATCAGTTCATCCAAAATTAGAGAGGAGGCTAATACAGAGCACAAAACACAGAAACAAATATTTTTAGAGATCCAAGGAGATGATTGAAGAGCAACAATGGGAGATTAAGGCGGTGACGTCCGAGGAGAAAGAGATTCAATTCGTGTTTTATCTTCTTGTTTCTTTCTTAGAACTCTAATGATTTCCATTAGATTCGTGATTTGTTATTCATTTTTTTTATCTTTTGTCATGAACTAAACTCTTTAATTTTGGAGAATGATGTAATCTATGCTTGAACCTTGTAATTGTTTGTCGATTTTGTTATGAAGTTTTATTGATTTATTTATATTCTTTTGAGTTTAATGCTTCTTGATTGTTGGCCACAATTTGAGATGATGAATGTTTAGAATCTATCACTCGAGAGAGGGGATTTTGAATAGATCTAGAGAATATGACCTAGGATTTTATAGAGTTCGAGAGAATCTGTAGTCCTTTGAAGTCGTTAATATAGAATCACAAATCGTAATGAGTTGTTAACTATTGGATTTTTATAGAGATATCGAAGTCTATAGTTGATGATATTTTCACTCGGCACTCGATAGAGGGAGTGGATATTTTAGGATCTTGACTTATAAACAATATAACTGAACAATGATTAATTGGCATGACAAATACATAGGAGATAGCTAGGTGAAATCAGGATCCAGAATCTCTATCGTATTAGTTCCTCTTATCTAAATATTTTTATATTTTATTTATTTATTAAAAATCTTTATTATTTATTTTCTAAATAAAGTTAGGATTATCAATTGTAGTACTTAGTGCGAGTTAACGCAATCCATGTGGGTTCGACACTCTTAACTCATTTATACTAAAACTTGACACTGTACACTTGCGGTACGATATAAAAATATCACAACAAGTTTTTGGCGCCGTTGCCGGGGATTGTTTGTTCAATTCACATTAATACTACTACCAAGTAATCTTAGCTTTAATTTAGATTTTTATTTTTATTTTTGTTTTTATCTTATTTTCTTTATTTTTGTCTTAAGTTTTATTTTTGTTTTTGTTTTTATTTCTTATTTTTTTATTTTATTTTATTTTTTGTTTTATATTTTTCGTACGAGGTGAGTTTGAAAAGAAGTAATGGCAGATCCGGTTGGTTCACTGATAGCTCAAGTATCGTCCCTCACGACTCATCTAGCAGTATTGAAAAATCAAATGGGCCCACCGTCTATTGAAGCTGCTTCTGCTAATGGAATGCTTTTACCCAACAGATGAGCATGATTTGAACAAGTACAGTTTATGAACAATCGGAACTTCAACAGCTATAGAGGAAATCATATGCCTAATTATTATCATCCGAATTTTTCATATGCTGATATGGAGAACGTTTTGCAACCTCCTCATGGCTTCAATTATCCAAGAGCTGAGCAGAAACCTTCCTTAGAAGACCTCATGAGCACGTTTGTAGCTACAACTTCAGAGAGGTTTGAGAAGAATGAGTCAAGGCTGGATAACATCGAAACACGAATGGGCAATATAGAGGCAAATATGAAATCTTTAGAAGCGTAAATTGGGCTGCTTGTTTCTTCCATGGAAAATCAACAGGAATGGGTGTTTCATAGTAATACTGAAGTCAACCCCAAAGAGCAAAGTCAAGTCATAACCCTTAGGAGCGGAAAAGAGATTAAAAACACCTCTCATGATTTAGGCAGTCAATATAAAGAAGTCATCTTCAGTGCTATCAGAGCCATGCCGAGTCCTCAAGATGGTGCAAAATGTCACAGGGTAGATATAGTAGGGAATAGAGTTGAAACCAGACAGGGTGAATCAGTATTTCAGCAACCTACGAGTATAGTGCAGCCATTCATAAAGGAAGATTCTCTACAACTAAACCTGAAACCAATCCCAAAATGCCGTAAAAAGAGAAAAAGAAAAGGCAGTGCTCACTTGGAGATGATCCCTGGAAGGTTAAAAAGGAGACCGAGCCAATTTTGCCGAATGTGCAGTCCAGAATTTTTAACTATGGGACAATCTACATATCCTGGGGGACCATCTATGGATAAATTACCACAGCCTGCCAAGCTGTCTTTTTCATGTCATAAGAACCGGTGGATACCAAAGAAGAAAGCAGATGAGATTACTCGGTTCACTACGTTTAAGCCACCATAACCATTTGGGTGGTTGCGTCTAGCTAAAGACGTTAAACTTAGCGCTAGCGGGGATACAACCCTTGCATTTATTTCATTATTATTTTCTTTATTTTTAATTATTATTTTATTGTGTGCTATTTATTTATTTGCATGTTATTATGCAGGTAGCACGAGACACACAAAGCCCGCGCAACCAAATTCTAACCAGCAAGAGCCTGATCAACTCCATGCACGGTAGTGTTGTTCCTTACTCTTGTTCTTTAATTTTTTATCTTACATTGAGGACAATGCAAGTTTTAAGTTTGGGGGTGTGTGCATGCTGTTTACTTGCTATTTAGTTGTTTAAGTTTGAAAAAAAAAATTGTTTTAGTCTTTGATAGTAAAGCACAAATCCTGTGATAATATTGTTTGTTTATGGGTGAAATTTTAGAAACGATAAGTGCCCGATTTACTTTTATGTGATTCCTTGAATAAATTATCTATCTTAGACTCGTAAGCACTTAAAAATAGGTTTTTAGCAGTGAAAACTTAAGTAGTTGACAAGATGACTAGTTAAAGAAATTGTATGTCGATGAATGATCGTTTGCTTAGATATCTATCTTGATTTGCTAGTGTTATGAAGTATGATATAACTAAAAAGAAAAAAGTCTCTAAAGAAAGAAAATAAACCACCTATAACCGATAAGCGTGAAGCTACCCATGGGCGAGTATTAGGACCACCATGAGGAGAAATGCTACCTTAAAGGGTAGGTGTGTTAATGAAAAAAAAATGCAAAATGAGAAAAGCAAAAAGAGACAAGAAAAGAAAAATCATATCATACTGAGCACGGAATAAAGCAATTACAGAGCATAATTGAGATATCCAGGTTGGTTTGACCCATCGATTCTAATTTCTAAACGAAATCATTAAGTTGGCTTACTTAGGACTCAAGCTGTGAATGAACCTTTACACACACATACCGTGAGTCTAGCCTAGATGATTTACTCAAGAATTTGGATTTGAGTCGCATTGCGTACTTTAAAGGTTCTCTAATTTCATTCATAAGTATTCTTTGAGGATATATTTATGTGTAACTATCAGGACTATCTTTTGTTATTTTTTTTTATATTTTTTGCATGATTGTGTGTGAATGACGTTTGTGGGTGTCGTCACTGTAAGCCCTCACGAGACTATAACTCGTCCACTAGGGTCGCCTAGGGATTTAAAGGCTTGTTGCATACGCTAAATGCAATCGTGATCCCTACGAAAGTGGCTTAGTTAGTTTAGTAATTTTTTATTTGTTAATTTGAATTTAGTTTTTATTTTATCTTTTGCTCGGGACTAGCAAAATCTTAAGTTTGTGGATATTTGATAAGTGTGGTTTATACCCACTTATTCCGACATCCTTAGCCTATTATTTTGTTATGTTTCGAGCCATTTAATGTATTTTATAGTATCTTTTATGTCTTATTTTTAGGAAGCATTAGAACATCGATAATGGAGCAAATACGTGTGTTTCGGGACCTATTGGGAGCATCAGACTCAAGAAGCAGTAAAAATCAGCATCAGCTGCGCAATGAAATTAAAAAGGCAATAACTTTTGATCTAGAAAGAGTTACGAGACCCATAATATATCGATTTGCATCTACTCGAGGAAATCTAGTCATTTACATACATTTTCCAGGGATTTGGGCGCCGCAGCGCCCACTGTTCAGCGCCGCAGCGCCCCCTGCGGAAGAAAACCTGCGCAAGCCAGGAAAGTGATTTTTAGGGTTTTCAACATGTATTATGACTCTCAGGCTCTACTATAAATATATCAGTTCATCCAAAATTAGAGAGGAGGCTAATACAGAGCACAAAACACAGAAACAAATATTTTTAGAGATCCAAGAAGAGGATCGAAGAGCAACAAGGGGAGATTAAGGCGGTGACGTCCGAGGAGGAATATATTCAATTCGGGTTTTATCTTCTTGTTTCTTTCTTAGAACTCTAATGATTTCCATTAGATTCATGATTTGTTATTCATTGTTTTTATCTTTTGTCATGAACTAAACTCCTTAATTTTGGTGAATGATGTAATCTATGCTTGAACCTTGTAATTGTTTGTCGATTTTGTTATGAAGTTTTATTAATTTATTTATATTCTTTTGAGTTTAATGCTTCTTGATTGTTGGCCACAATTTGAGATGATGAATGTTTAGAATCTATCACTCGAGAGAGGGGATTTTGAATAGATCTAGAGAATATGACCTAGGATTTTATAGAGTTCGAGAGAATCTGTAGTGCTTTGAAGTCGTTAATATAGAATCACAAATCGTAATGAGTTGTTAACTATTGGATTTTTATAAAGATATCGAAGTCTATAGTTGATGATATTTTCACTCGGCACTCGAGAGAGGGAGTGGATATTTTAGGATCTTGACTTATAAACAATATAACTGAACAATGATTAATTGGCATGACAAATACATAGGAGATAGTTAGGTGAAATCAGGATCCAGAATCTCTATCGTTTTAGTTCCTCCTATCTAAATATTTTTATATTTTATTTATTTATTAAAAATCTTTATTATTTATTTTCTAAATAAAGTTAGGATTATCAATTGTAGTACTTAGTGCGAGTTAACGCAATCCATGTGAGTTCGACACTCTTAACTCATTTATACTAAAACTTGACACCGTACACTTGCGGTACGATATAAAAATATCACAATATTGGTCCAGACATTTAAGTCATCATGTGTATATTTTTAAGATTTTTGTTGTAAACCATAATATTGGAGAGATATTCAGTGATTTGCTAAATTTGTAATTTAAGATGTAATTTTTGTGCATATTTGTTTGATTTGTATGACATATAGAATGCTCAAATTTAAGAAGTCCGCGAACCCCTTTCTAAGGTTAGGCCCACTCTAGTGAGGGGGTCGTGACACCCTCCAACGATTTTAGGGTAAAAAAAAAGAAGTTTGATTTTAAGCCTATTTTTCGCTTCTTATGAAATATAATAAATCTCATTGTAACAATGAGTTAGATCCTCATAAATGAGCTAAGACAGTTCAATGTGATTTTTGTCTTGTTACAATCAATATTTATATGAAAATGATAAGAGAAAAGAAGGCTAGCGTGACTAATCTGATATGGAGATTTACATAGTATTAATGTCTAAAATTCTTGGTTTGACGATGATTATTCATTATATGAAAATATGCCTATCTTAATAGATAATTCATGATAAATTTTAAGAAAAAATCTTTATACAGATATTCTAATAGATTAGTGATAGAATATTTTATATCACAAAATTTATGATAAAATATTTATATCAAAAAATTAAATTCTAAGAAAAAATATTTATACGTACATATTCTGATAGATTAGTGATAGAATATTTTCTATCATAAAATTTATGGACTTATGATAAAATATTTCTATCACGATGACGATTTTATAATAAAAATGTTATCTATCACATAATTTATGATATATTTTTATCTATCACAAAATTTTTAAAAATATAAACATAAAATAACACTCTTAAGTCTTGAAAGGAAGACTTTGAGTTCTGAGGGATTCATGTTTAACACTCTGAAAAATTTCTTTAGGATTGTTTATAACAACGATTAAAAATTTAATTTTTCAAAGCCAAAAAATTAAAACCCTAATTATATTGGCCTTTTCTCACAAAGCTTCACCCTCGATGATCGAAGAAGCAGAAAAAATCAACACCTATTTGTCTGTCAAAATCAACACCCATTGTTAACAAAATTAACTCTGATTCTTCTTAATCAAACTTGTTTCCTTTTGCCTCAAGAGCAGAGAACGTCAGGAAGCAGCTATCGTGGAAGTAGCGGAAAACGGTCGTCGGAAAGGAGAAGTCAAGAGTTGACATATCATTGGTTTTATTTCGTTGAGTTCGTTCGGAGTTCGCTTGTTGAATCTTCGTTTCGAGGCATGTCTTTGGCCCAAAATCACCGCAAACCACTCTAAGTCCACCTAAACACCTAAACCCACATCCAAAGCCCATGAAATAAAAACAAATCAAACACCAAGCCCACCATCCAAGAAGCCCACGCCCATGACATCATATTCACCGCTCCATCCACTATTCAAACATGATTTACCTTTCTACCAACTTACTTTACACCTTTGACCAAATTTTTGCCTTGATATCAATTTTCCAAGCCATTAATTGATCAACCCCACACCATTTAAGCCATCAACCCCACGCCCATCACCATTTAATTTTCCTTTTCTTTATTTTCCATCACATTTCTTGTATATTCAACAAAGATCACAATTATCATCAACTTTCCCTTCCTTTGTCAACAAAGATAGTGTATCAAATTAATTACCCTTGGCCTACCTAATTAATACTCACTTTATTTGCCTATATAAACTCTCATTTTCTGCCTTGAAACACCTAGCATACATTAACCAAATACTTAAGCATTTTGAAGATCCAAAACAGCCCCTTGCTCTCTCTTCAAGTCACGCCCAAGCCCTCCTTCACTGCCTACACTTCAAGCAAATCACAAGTCACGCCCAGCCCTTCATCCTTCACTGCCCTTGTTCACACACACACCACTTCCTATTGTTCACGCCAAAGCATCCAGCTCAGCCCCCTAGTCCTCACAAGTCACGCCATTTGCTTCTATTCAGCCCCTGGTCCTCACAAGTCACGCCCAGTCCTCTCCTCACTGTCTCCATATTCACGCCCAACCTTCCTTTACTGCCCAGTTCAACGATTCATTAAGCCTTCATTTAGCATCATTTTCACGCCCTTAATTGCCTCTGGATCAGCCCCCTCACTGCCTCTCAACCTGCGCCCAAATCACCCCTCATTTAGCCTTCAAAACAGTGCACAAATTGACCCTATTCGGCCCCTGGAAACAGCGCACATTCTGCCCAGTTTTAGCCTCTCAACTTGCACCCAAACCATCACCAAAACAGCCCCTAATTCACTGCAAACCAGTGAGCAAAGTGTGGTGACCTGAATCGCAGCGAAACGAAGTGGAAACGGCGGACGAAACAGCGAAACAACAAGCAAAAACGTCAAAACAGCGGACCGGTGGGATCACGGTGTCTTAGCCTCTCCGATGGCCGTATAACGCATCTCCAAAGAACGACACAAAAGGTTAGACCTGAGGGTTTATATTATGGAATTTATTCACATGAAATAATAGCTTAGGAAATGTATTTTATGTGTTTAGTATGAATAATTAGTTTGGTATGTTGTATGGAATTTATTCACATGAAATAATAGCTTAGGAAATGTATTTTATGTGTTTAGCATGAATAATTAGTTTGGTATGTTGTATGGAATTTATTCACATGAAATAATAGCTTAGGAAATGTATTTTATGTGTTTAGTATGAATAATTAGATTAGCATGTTGTTTGAATTAGTTCACATGAAATAATAGCTTAGGAAATGTATTTTATGTGCTTAGCATGAATAATTAGTTTAGCATGTTATTTAATTTATGTTATGTAAATTAGTACCTTAGAAAAGCATGTAACTTACTTTTCGTCGCATGAGAATTATGAATCAGTATATGATGTGATTTCGGGTGAATGGAATCTGTGTTCCTTTTGTGGTATATTGGATGGAAACCCGGACATAAATTCCGTAGCCGAATTCGAATGGAAAGTATTATGGTTTGCACTCGGGATACAATGCCCCCTACCACTTGAGAGATTCACATATTTCATTTCATCCAAACTTGTATTCGAGCAAGATTAGACCGTTAGAAGGTTATTTTATTTTTAGCATGACTTAGTTATTTTCTTTCGCAATTGGAGCTTAATTTACATTATGTTTAAGTCGAATTTATTCAACATGCTTATTGTGTGATATCATGTGTTTGCCATTATGAAAGTTTACTTTTGAAGCATGCAAACCTAGATTTAGGCTTTATAAGAATTTAGACTACTTTGACCAATATGTATGTCGAGTAGACTTGGTTAAAATTGCACAAATTCTTTCATTACAAATGCCATAAGTAAGGGACCATTCCGAACCCAACGGTTTGAGGTCTTCCCTTGCGAGGGGTGAGTGCGGCCTTAAATCATTTTCCCGGTTCACACCGGGTGGCTACTCCATTATTCTCCGGTTTAGTCCCCCGTGGGCTACTCCGTACTCCCAACCGGGTCGCGAGCCCGGAACAGCATGCGTCGCCCAGTTCCTGTGTTCTACAGTCTGGCGACTCTACTGGGGATAGAGAATCGGCACCGAAATAATGTCTTGTAATGTTTGTGATTTGTGCTTTAAATTAACCATGTCTACTGTGGGTTTAAGGAGTTTAATCAAAGGCATTATTAAAGCTAGGTAATGGTTTGGTGTCTTCCTTCACTCCCTACCTTTCTGTAAAGAAAAGCTGTGAAGGCACCTAGATTTGGTGTCTTCCTTCATTCACTACTTTTCTATAAGGAAAAGCTGTGAAGGCACCTAGATAATCATTACTTTTAGCTCGTTGTGACAGACTAGTTTGGAGGACTCGTTGTTTATTCCTGACACCAAGTGATAAGAGCCTAAGGGGCTTGGGTACTTAAGAGAGCCTCGCTCCACCCTCCCTCTGGGGAATCTACAACGGGAAGTCCATTCGACAGTTAGTCACACACCGTAACTCGTTGGCACGTACCGTAAGGTATAAAAAAGGTGCATTCACTTGGTCCCTTGAACCCTTGAGTAAGGTATAAAAAAGTTGTGAACAATCCTTCGTCAGCGAGAGCCTTTGTTTACACTCCTGAAACCTACATGTGAACCGTAGTAGTGTGACCATTAGAAGTTATTTCCTTATGTTTGTGTTTAGGACCATCATCATTTGGATTCTATTGGACCTTCTGTCAAGAGATATGAACTTGTTGGGCCATTTAAACTGGGACAAGTTCGTGTCCTTTGAAAATTTGGCCAAAAGCTTCTAAAATGCCGATGGGCCATTGTGTGTTTAGGCCTCTTATTATTTGAAGATGTTTAGTCATGTTATCGCAAAAGTATGAACTTGTTGGGCCTTTTCAACTGGGACAAGTTTGCACCCTGCAATAATGTGATTGAATACTTTAAAATGTAATGGGCCGACTTATATATTCCATAGATCGCACGCATCTCATACATCTCATGCATACATGCACCATGTTAACCCCTTGTGTCTTAAAAGCCATCATAGATACCTGTTGGGTTAGGGAAGAGGGCAGACTTGTCAAAAGACCGAGCATCCACCAAGACTATCGGTAGAAGACCTAACCCAACGGGATATGAAACTCATTCATGCATGCATGCATACACGTAACGTATTTTGCATTCCTTTTTGTGTTTGTCTGTGTTGTAATCACATGTTTCAAAGAAGAAGAAGAGAAAGCGGCAAAGACAAGCCAATCAGAAACAGCAACAACGCAGTATCAGATTTTGGGAAGGAATCCCAGGGTTGAGGCCCATATCTTAACTCATATTTTCAGCAGTTAAAATGAAGAATTTCGTGGAGTGAGTGAAAAAAAAAAGAGGGAGAGAGAGAAAAAAGAGAGAGAGAGAAATCTTTGATAGTTAGACATATGTCCAGTGATGACATTGTTTGCTGTAGGAAGAAACCTTAGAAACAATGAGTAAGAGATGTGCTCTTATCCGATATTCTGAATGGACTGATCTCAGCTGGACTCGTGAGCACTTGATTAACAGGATCTCAGCAGTAAAAGCCTGAGTGGTTGGCAAAATGACTAGTTGAAGAGATATTGGATCAGCGAATGACCGTTCGCCTAGATGTCCACCCTGATTTACTGATGCTACGATATATGGTATGGTTGGAAGCAAAGAAAAGTCTCCGAAATGCAAAGAAAAAGAAAAAAAGAAAAAAAAATAAAAATAGACCACCTATAACCGATAAGCGTGAAGCTACCCATGGGCGAGTATTAGCACCACCATGAGGATAAATGCTACCTTAAAGGATAGGTGTGTCAAGAAAAAGAAAGAAAAGAGAGAAAAAAAAAGAAGAAAAAGAAAGTTCAGAATGAAAAGAAAGAGACAAGAGCAAAATGCAAGAGACCATATCATGTTGAGTATGCCGAAGTAATCACGGGATGTGATCAAGACATCCAGGTTGGTTAGACCCACTGGTCCGATTCTCCGAAGTGAAATCATCGAGTTGGCTAACTTAAGGAACAAGCTGTGAAAGAGCCTTGGCGCACACACTCTAGGAGTCTAGTTCAGATCACCTATTCAAACGATCGGAGTTGAGCATATCAAGTACTTTGAAGATTCTCTGGCTTTGACGCAAAACATTCATTGAGAACGAAAATATATCTAGCTATCAAAGATTATCTCGAGAGGAAATGCAATATGCTGAAAGGAATCATTAGCATCAGTATCAGTGCTGCCGGGTATGGCATTCTGGGGGCGAGGCCCACATTAGTTCAGCATCAGCTTTGCCGGGTATGGCATTCTAGGGGCGAGGCCCACATTAGTTCAGTATCAGCTTTGCCGGGTATGGCATTCTGGGGACAAAGCCCACATTAGTTCAGTATCAGCTTTGCCGAGTATGGCATTCTGGGGGCGAGGCCCACATTGGTTCAGTATCAGTTCTGCCGGGTATGGCATTCTGGGGGCGAGACCCATATGACATCAGATCAAGCTTAGACATTCGTGTGGACACCTTCGACGAAGTAGTATAGTTCCAGCCAATTTCCAAGCACAGTGAGTGGACACCTCTTTCTTTAAGTCGATTTCATTTATTGATTTATTTATTCTTTATAAGACCAGACTTACTTTTTCCAGCACATAGGGTGTTAGCCTTTATTTATTTATAGTTATTTTTTAGATGATAGTGATTTAGAAAAGAGATATTTCCAGTATGATTTTATGTTTTTCGGGGCATGAGGGAAAAACTCAACCCAGTATGCAACTTGATACAGCTTGGAATTGACGGACAGAGACATGTGCACATGTAGAGGACTAGGGGGATGACGATACGTAACGCTCATAGATCATAGTTTCAGAGCCAGGATGATGACATATGTTCGTGTGTACCTGGACTCTAGTTCAGAGCTTGGGTGATAGCATAGATCTGCACTCCTAGTTCTAGTTTGTGGATTGGGGGACAGCGATACGTAACGCCCAAAGACCACCAGTTTCAGAGACAGTAGTGGCATGGTTTGGGGGACGGCGATACTTAACGCCCCAAAGTCATGGATTTGCACTGCTGCCTTCAGTTAGGCGTATGAGGGGTGTTAGTGTTCCTAGAACATGCCAAAGATCTCTAAGATGATTTTGTGTGTGAATATTCAAAGAAGTTGCAGAATAAACTTACAATGATCGGACTTAATGAATGTATGAAGTTCAAAAACTTTTGATCTTTTGTTGAAGCTCCAAGCTTTGCTTTGTGTTCCAAACTCTAGGGATTGGTTTCCCTATCACCTTCTTTACTATTTGAATGTGCTAGCAATCTTGAAATTTGGAAACAAAATTTCCAAGAAATGGAGATGAAGTCTCGGCAATGAGGAGGGAGATGAGAGTGTTTTTTGTTTGTATTTGATTTTTAAAATCAATTTCCATTTACCAAATCCAAGTTGGTATATGTCATTCCAAATAATTAAAAAACAAAGTGTGTTGGATTTTGATTGTGTGTTGAAAAAGTAATCCAATTCTTTCACTCAACCTTAACCACTTCCATCACTAGTCAAACTAGTTGATGGAAGTTAGTGGGTCCCACCACTTGTAAATTCCGAATTTAAGTCGAACAATCCAACACGCAACTTTGCTCGGGCCCGGGTTTGTTTAATTCTGAATTAACGGATTTGCTATTACGACATAATTAAATATAATTTAATTAAATAATTATGCCTTGCAAAATTATTATTAAAGTCGCTTAAGAATTAATTCTAATTTAATTCGTTTGCCCGAATTAAAATCCAATTTTAATTCCGCATTGAAATCTAATTTCAATTAATATATCTGATATATTATTTAATCGATTAATTCCAAATTAATCATACTATCTCTTCTAATCGAATTTTATCCGAGATAAATTCTTACCGTAATTAATCTCATATTAATTCTCTCTCTCATAATTAATCCTAGAATAATTCTGTTCGAGTCAAATATCATCGGTGAATCCTTGGGAAGAGACCCATGAGATCTCTGGATATGTTGGCAGTAAATCCGATCGTCGGACTATCCGAACATGTGCGTACCTAATACCACGTTCTTAGCGATTTACAAGACATGGTTGGCTTCTAGCAAAACATCTTGCCTACCCAATTCTCCATAAATATTCTTTTAAGGAATACATAATCTTTATCAAGCGCAGTGTACTAAGTATTGCATATTACGATCCAGTATCAGATGTCACATGCTAGACTTGGGGCTGGAATTGTGTCTGCCCCGTACGAAGCATATATCAGATCACTATCAACTAGTCTATGTAATCGGATAATCATGACATTGTCATATTATCCCGATAGCTGCAGCATTTAAGAATACCAGTTATGTATCCATGCGTGATCATCATTTCCATATGACTGAAGTGATATTTCTATCTTGACATCACACCCAATACACTACGATTCTCAGTAAACCCAGAAGAGGCGTACACAAAACCTGTTAAAGACCTGGATGACCAAAACCAAAGCGTACTGATTATCGCAAGTATTAGCGATGCAAGTCTCAGGTTAAGACCAAATACACCTACCCTGATTCGGATTCCCATAAACACATAGTCATACTACCAATGAGACTCCGATGGGTCTATCCAGAGCGAAACTATTTCCGTGCCAACGGTAAACAGAACCTCCTATCGCATTTGCATATGTATCCAATACTTAAATATATGAGAACTATGCCGTTAAGCTTCCATAACGCGCACAAGTGCAATACTATTCTATTCCACCTTATCGTGTCCAGTCTCGATAATAATACGACTAGGGATATTTAATGATTAAATTGTTCATGGATTGATAGTTTCTCATATCTTATTAATCCGGAACTAATCATAAGAACTTTTATCATTCATATATATTTAAGTAATCTAATTACAAAATGATAAAATAACAATTTCCTTTGTCACATAGTTAATTTATACAAAAACCACAATGTCTTTTACAAATAGTGATGGTATGGGTCATAATTGTCCAACAATCTCCCACTTGGCTCATAGCCAATCACTCAAGTATCTAACACCTGAACTATGTACATGTCACTCAAACTTTTGCTGAGAGACGGCTTTCATCAGCGGATCTGCAATGTTGTCATCTGAAGCGATTTTTTCGATCTTCACATCACCAAACTTCCTCTTTTGCTTCTTCAGCTACAGCGATATACTCCGCTTCTGTTTTTGAATCGGCTACAGTCTCTTGCTTGGATGATTTCCAGCTCACTGCTCTATTGTTCAAATAAAATATGTACCCTGATTGCGACTTAGATTCGTCTTTATCGGTTTAGAAACTTACGTCGGTGAACCCAGTTACCTCAAGTTCTCCATCTCCATAGATTAAGAAAGATTCCTTAGTTCGTCTAAGATATTTAAGGATGTTCTTAACCTCAACCAAGTGACCATCACCTGGATCGGCCTGATAACGACTACACATGCTCAAAGCATACGAGATATCAGGTCGCGTACATATTATGGCATACATGATCGATCCGACTGTAGAAGCAAATGGGATCCGACTCATGTTGTCTCTTCCATCTTGTGTTTTAGGATACATGTCCTTAGATAGAGAAACGCCATGTGACACTGGTAGCAGTCCCCTCTTAGACTGATCCATATTGAATCTCTTCAACACTTTGTCAATGTACGAGCTCTGGGAAAGTCCAAGCAGCTTTCTAGATCTGTCCCGGTAGATCATTATTCCAAGAATAAAGGCTGCTTCTCCCAGATCTTTCATGGAGAATTTTAATGAAAGCCAAGCTTTCACCGATTGTAGCATGTGAATGTCATTGCCAATAAGCAATACATCATCAATCTAAAGGACAATGAATGTCAGTGCGGTCCCACTAACCTTCTTATATACACAAGGATCATCTTCGTTTTGAACGAAATCACATTCTTTTATGATCTCATCAAAATGTTGGTTCCAAGAACGCGATGCTTGCTTCAATCCATAAATGGATCGATTTAATTTACAAACATTGTTTGCATATTTTTGCATGAAAAAACCGTCCGGTTGTTGCATATAAACATCCTCCACAATATTTCCGTTAAGGAAAGTGGTTTTGACGTCCATTTTCCATATTTCATAATCGAAATATGTAGCAATAGCAAGCATTATCTGAATGGATTTAATCATGGCAACAAGTGAAAAAGTTTCATCGTAATCGACACCGTGTCGTTGACGATACCCTTTCACTACAAGCCGAGATTTGTACATTTGTATGTTGCCATCCATGTCGGTCTTCTTCTTGAAGACCCATTTACAACCAATAGGCTTTACGCCTTCTGGTGCATCAACCAGTGTCCAAACTTGGTTGGTATACATGGAATCCATTTCAGACTTCATGGAATCTTGCCATAAAGCGGAGTCGATACCTTGTATCACTTCCTCATACGTAGACGGCTCATTATCCTCAATAAGATTAATATCTACGTGAGGTGAGATCAGAAACCCATACCTCTCAGGTTGTTTTCTGACTCTCTCTGATCCACGCGGTTCTTGTGTATTAGAAGATTATGGTACAATCTCATCCCTGATGAACTGTTCGTGTTCCATTTATGAGTCGGTGCAGGAATAGTATCACTATGATTTTCATCGAGTTCTACTTTCGTCCCACTTACCACTGTATTTAGGAATTCCTTTTCGAGGAAAACCGCATGGAGAGCAACAAATACCTTGTTCTCTTATGGGTTGTAGAAGTAATATCCTTTAGTTTCCCTAGGATAACCTACAAATATACACTTGTCTGATTTGGGTTCTAGTTTGGTACCATCCAAACGTTTAACGTATGCCAAGCATCCCCAAATCATCAGGAATTAGAAACCTGATTTCTTTCATGTCCATATTTCATATGGAGTCTGTCCAACAGATTTTGACGGAACCTTATTCAAAATAAGTATTGCGCTGTTCAATGCATATACCCATAAGGAAATTGGTAGCTCTGTGCGACTCATCATAGACCTCACCATGTCCAATAAAGTTCGGTTTCTCCGTTCGGACACACCGTTTAATTGAGGTTTTCTGGGAGGAGTCCATTGTGAAAGAATACCATACTCTTTCAAGTAATCGAGAAACTCATTGCTCAAGTTATAGAATCCATCTCGTAACTTTTAGTCTGATCAAGCTATCATCTTTATACCATTGCAGGAATTGTGATCTCCTTCGATGAAGTAGTATAGTTCCAGCCAATTTCCAAGCACAATGAGTGGACACCTCTTTCTTTAAGTCGATTTCATTTATTGATTTATTTATTCTTTATAAGACCAGACTTACTTTTTCCAGCACATAGGGCGTTAGCCTTTATTTATTTATAGTTATTTTTTCTGATGATGGTGATTTAGAAAAGAGATATTTCCAGTATGATTTTATGTTTTTCGGGGCATGAGGGAAAAACACAACCCAGTATGCAACTTGATACAGCTTGGAATTGACGGAGAGACATGTGCACATGTAGAGGACTAGGGTGATGACGATACGTAACGCCCATAGATCCTAGTTTCAGAGCCAGGATGATGACATAGGTTCGTGTACCTGGACTCTAGTTCAGAGCTTGGGTGATAGCATAGATCTGCACTCCCAGTTCTAGTTTGTGGCTTGGGGGACAGCGATACGTAACGCCCAAAGACCACCAGTTTCAGAGACAACAGTGGCATGGTTTGGGGGACGGCGATACTTAACGCCCCAAAGTCATGGATTTGCACTGCTGCCTTCAGTTAGGCGTATGAGGGGTGTTAGTGTTCCTAGAACATGCCAAAGATCTCTAAGATGATTTTGTGTGTGAATATTCAAAGAAGTTGCAGAATAAACTTACAATGATCGGAATTAATGAATGTATGAAGTTCAAAAACTTTTAATCCTTTGTTGAAGCTCCAAGCTCTGCTTTGTGTTCCAAACTCTAGGGATTGGTTTCCCTATCACCTTCTTTACTCTTTGAATGTGCTAGCAATCTTGAAATTTGGAAACAAAATTTCCAAGAAATGGAGATGAAGTCTCGGAAATGAGGAGGGAGATGAGAGTGTTTTTTTTTTATTTGATTTTTAAAATCAATTTCCATTTACGAAATCCAAGTTGGTATATGTCATTCCAAATAATTAAAAAACAAAGTGTGTTGGATTTTGATTGTGTGTTGAAAAAGTAATCCAATTCTTTCACTCAACCTTAACCACTTCCATCACTAGTCAAACTAGTTGATGGAAGTTAGTGGGTCCCACCACTTGTAAATTCCGAATTTAAGTCGAACAATCCAACACGCAACTTTGCTCGGGCCCGGGTTTGTTTAATTCTGAGTTAACGGATTTTCCATTGCGACATAATTAAATATAATTTAATTAAATAATTATGCCTTGCAAAATTATTATTAAAGTCGCTTAAGAATTAATTCTAAATTAATTCGTTTGCCCGAATTAAAATCCAATTTTAATTCCGCATTGAGATCTAATTTCAATTAATATATCTGATATATTTTAATCAATTAATTCCAAATTAATCATTCTCTCTCTTCTAATCGAATTTTATCCGAGATAAATTCTTACCGTAATTAATCTCAAATTAATTTTCTCTCTCATAATTAATCCTAGAATAATTCTGTTCAAGTCAAATATCATCGGTGAATCCTTGGGAAGCGACTCATGAGATCTCTGGATATATTGGCAGTAAATCCGATCGTCGGACTATCCGAACATGTGCGTACCTAATACCACGTTCTTACCGATTTACAAGACATGGTTGGCTTCTAGCAAAGCATCTTGCCTACCCAATTCTCCATAAATATTCTTTTAAGGAATACATAATCTTTATCAAGCGCAGTGTACTAAGTATTGCATATTACGATCCAGTATCAGATGTCACATGCTAGACCTGGGGCTGGAATTGTGTCTGCCCCATACGAAGCATATATCAGATCACTATCAACTAGCCTATGTAATCGGATAATCATGACCTTGTCATATTATCCTGATAGCTGCAGCATTTAAGAGTACCAGTTATGTATCCCTGCGTGATCATCATTTCCATATGACTGAAGTGATACTTCTATCTTGACATCACACCCAATACACTACGATTCTCAGTAAACCCAGAAGAGGCGTACACAAAACTTGTTAAAGCCCTGGACGACCAAAACCAAAGCGTACTGATTATCGCAAGTATTAGCGATGCAAGTCTCAGGTTAAGACCAAATACACCTACCCTGATTCGGATTCCCATAAACACATAGTCATACTACCAATGAGACTCTGAGGGGTCTATCCAGAGCGAAACTGTTTCCATACCATCGGTAAACAGAGCCTCCTATCGCATTTGCATATGTATCCAATACTTAAATATATGAGAACTATGCTGTTAAGCTTCCATAACGCGCACAAGTGCAATACTAGTCTATTCCACATTATCATGTCCAGTCTCGATAATACTACGACTATGGATATTTAATGATTAAATTGTTCATGGATTGATAGTTTCTCATATCTTATTAATCCGGAACTAATCATAAGGACTTTTATCATTTATATATATTTAAGTAATCTAATTACAAAATGATAAAATAACAATTTCCTTTGTCACATAGTTAATTTATACAAAAACCACAATGTCTTTTACAAATAGTGATGGTATGGGTCATAATGGTCCAACAATCTCCCACTTGGCTCATAGCCAATCACTCAAGTATCTAACACCTGAACTATGTACATGTCACTCAAACTTTTGCTGAGAGACGGCTTTCATCAGCGGATCTGCAATGTTGTCATATGAAGCGATTTTTTCGATCTTCACATCACCACGATCAATGATTCACGAATCATATGGAAAAGTCGAAGTACATGCTTGGAACGTTGATGAGACCGCGATTCCTTAGCCTGCGCTAACGGTATTAATCCTAATCCAATTAGGAATTTTCGGATCCAAATTGCCTCTTTTGCTGCTTCAGCTGCAGCCATATACTCCGCTTCTGTTTTTGAATCGGCTACAGTCTCTTGCTTGGATGATTTCCAGCTCACTGCTCAATTGTTCAAATAAAATATGTACCCTGATTGCGACTTAGATTCGTCTTTATCGGTTTAGAAACTTACGTCGGTGAACCCAGTTACCTCAAGTTCTCCATCTCCATAGATTAAGAAAGATTCCTTAGTTCGTCTAAGATATTTAAGGATGTTCTTAACCGCAACCCAGTGACCATTACCTGGATCGGCCTGATAACGACTACACATGCTCAAAGCATACGAGACATCAGGTCGCGTACATATCGTGGCATACATGATCGATCCGACTGCAGAAGCAAATGGGATCCGACTCATGTTGTCTCTTTCATCTTGAGTTTTAGGATACATGTCCTTAGATAGAGAAACGCCATGTGACACTGGTAGCAGTCCCCTCTTAGACTGATCCATATTGAATCTCTTCAGCACTTTGTCAATGTACAAGCTCTGGGAAAGTCCAAGCAGCTTTCTAGATCTATCCCGGTAGATCATTATTCCAAGAATAAAGGCTGCTTCTCCCAGATCTTTCATGGAGAATTTTAATGAAAGCCAAGCTTTCACCGATTGTAGCATGTGAATGTCATTGCCAATAAGCAATACATCATCAATGTAAAGGAAAATGAATGTCAGTGCGGTCCCACTAACCTTCTTATATAAACAAGGATCATCTTCGTTTTGAACGAAATCACATTCTTTTATGATCTCATCAACATGTTGGTTCCAAGAACGCGATGCTTGCTTCAATCCATAAATGGATCCATTTAATTTACAAACATTGTTTGCACATTTTTGCACAAAAAAACCATCTGGTTGTTGCATATAAACATCCTCCAAAATATTTCCGTTAAGGAAAGTGGTTTTGACGTCCATTTTCCATATTTCATAATCGAAATATGCAGCAATAGCAAGCATTATCTGAATGGATTTAATCATGGCAACAAGTGAAAACGTTTCATCGTAATCGACACCGTGTCGTTGACGATACCCTTTCGCTACAAGCCTAGTTTTGTACGTTTGTCTGTTGCCATCCATGTCGGTCTTCTTCTTGAAGACCCATTTACAACCAATAGGCTTTACGCCTTCTGGTGCATCAACCAGTGTCCAAACTTGGTTGGTATACATGGAATCCATTTTAGACTTCATGGAATCTTGCCATAAAGCGGAGTCGATACCTTGTATCACTTCCTCATACGTAGCCGGCTCATTATCCTCAATAAGATTAATATCTACGTGAGGTGAGATCAGAAACCCATACCTCTCAGGTTGTTTTCTGACTCTTTCTGATCCACGCGGTTCTTGTGTATTAGAAGATTATGGTACAGTCTCATCCCTGATGAACTGTTCGTGTTCCATTTATGAGTCGGTTCCAGGAATAGTATCACTACGATTTTCATCGAGTTCTACTTTCCTCCCACTTACCACTGCATTTAGGAATTCCTTTTCTAGGAAAACCGCATGGAGAGCAACAAATACCTTGTTCTCTTATGGGTTGTAGAAGTAATATCCTTTAGTTTCCCTAGGATAACCTACAAATATGCACTTGTCTGATTTGGGTTTTAGTTTGGTACCATCCAAACGTTTAACGTATGCCAAGCATCCCCAAATCATCAGGAATTAGAAACCCGATTTCTTTCATGTCCATATTTCATATGGAGTTTGTCCAACAGATTTTGACGGAACCTTATTCAAAATAAGTATTGCGCTGTTCAATGCATATCCCCATAAGGAAATTGGTAGCTCTGTGCGACTCATCATAGACCTCACCATGTCCAATAAGGTTCGGTTTCTCCGTTCGGACACACTGTTTAATTGAGGTTTTCTGGGAGGAGTCCATTGTGAAAGAATACCATACTCTTTCAAGTAATCGAGAAACTCATTGCTCAAGTATTCTCCACCACTGTCCGACCATAATGTTTTAATACTTTTGCTGGTCTATTTTTCTACTTCATGTCGAAACTCTTTGAATTTCTCAAAAATTTCCGACTTGTGTCTCATAAGATACACATAAATATAACATGATGCATCATCCGTAAAGGTTACGAAGTATTCATTTCCACCTCTAGCCTGGCTAGACATGGGCCCACATACATCACTATGAACGAGGGCTAACAGTTCTGTGGCACGAACACCTTTGCCGCTAAAAGGCGTTTTAGGCATCTTGCCTAATAAACAAGATTCACAGGCGTCGTATGAATTTGGATCAAATCCGTCCAATTATCCACTCTTCGAAAGTGTGCATATACGATTCTTGTTTATGTGTCCCATACGACATTGCCACATATAAGTTTCATCTGTTTTACTCATTTTGAGCCTTTTGTTTGTCATGTTATATGTTTGAGATTGATTTATATTCAAAATATAAAGACCATTATTAATATCAGCACTGCATATCTCAAAATCATTTTTATAAACAAAACACCTGGGTTTCTGAATACAAAACTATACCCATATTGGGTCAAACAAGATACAGATAAAATATTTCTAGTCAAACTAGGTACATAATAACAGTCTGAAAAAGTAAGTACATGCCCCGAGGGCAGTTCCAAAATATAGGTCCCAACAGCCAAAACGACGACTCTAGTCCAATTTCCAACTCGGAGGTCGATCTCTCATGAAGCCAGTCTCCTGCTAATCTGCAGATCCTGCACATCAGTACATATATGAGTACCACAACCACAACCAGAATCAAAAATCTAATTTTTAAAACTAGAAGTAGAAATGTTTATTTTCAATAACAAATATACCTGAAGCTGGAGCCTTGCCCGCCTTCACTTCCTTCATGTGCGCCTTGTACTCACGGCAGTCACGCTTCCAGTGACCCCATTTTCCACACTGTAGGCAGACATCTTGGGATTTGTCATTTTCCTTCCCATAAGACTTTGATGATTTGGCCTTGCCCTTTCTCTTCTTCTTCTTCTTCTTCTTCACACCTCCAGAAGCCTTCGGCCAAGCCTTGGCATTCTGAGATGTCGAAGCGAAGTGCGTCTCGCGCTCTTTCCCTTTAAAGCTCGTTTTCTGCCTCTTTCAGCATTGCCATCAACTCTCTAAGAGTCTTTTCTTGGTTCATCATATTATAGTTCATGATGAACCCACTCTAGCTGTCAGAAAGAGATTGTAAGATCAAATCTATGGAAGTCTCAGCCTCAAAGGTTATGGCCAGCTTAACCAGCTGTTCGATATCAGCAATCATCTGCGACACCCTCGACAGATGTACCCTCTGACATTCGAGAGTGAAAGAGCTTCTTCTGAAACTCGTACTTCTGCGATCTAAGGTTAGATCGGTGAAGGTCCCTTAATTTCAACATCATTTCGTATGGATCCAATCCCTTGTTTTGATGATGAAATTATGGGATCATTGCAGCAAGCATGACAGATTGAGCAGTTGAGTTGTCATCACTGTGAGCCTGTTGGACAATTATGACCAATAACATCACTATTTATACAGATCATGGTGTTGTTGTACAAATTAACTATGTGACAAAGGAAATTGCCCTTTTATCACTTGTAATTGGATTACCTAGATGTATAAATGATAGAAGGTCCATATGATTAGTTCTGGATTGAGATGATATGAGACAGTATCAATCCACGAAGGTTTAATCATTAAATATCCCTAGTCAGAGTATTATCGAGATTGGACATCAATAATGCGTAAAAGACTAGTATTACACTTGTGCGCATTGTGGGAGCATAACAGCATAGTTCTCATATATTTGGGTATAGGATACTCATGCAAGTGTAATAGGAGGTTGTGTTTACTGATGGTATGGAAACAGCTTCGCTCTGGATAGACCCCTCGGAATTCCATTGGTAGTATGACTATGTGTCTATGGAAGTCCGAATCAGGGTAGGTGTATTTGGTCTTAACCTGAGACTTGCACCGCTAATACTTGCGACAATCAATATACTTTGGTTTTGGTCGTCCAGGGCTTTAACAGGTTCTGTGTACGCCTCTTCTGGGTATATTGAGAATCGTAGTGTATTGGGTGTGATGTCAAGACGGAAGTATCACTCCATTCATAGTGGAGATGATGATCACGTAGGATACGAAACTGGTGCTCTTATGTATTGCAGTCATAGGGATAATATGACTAGGTCATGATTATCCGATTATAGAGACTAGTTACCAGAGATTCGATATGTGCTTCGTAAGGGGCAGACACAATTCCAGCCCCAAGCCTAACATGTGACATCTGATGCTGGATCGTAATACGCAATACTACGTATACTACGCCTGATATAGATCACATATTCCTATAAGAATATTTCTGGGGAATTGGATAGGCACAGTGCTTTGCTAGAAGCCAACCATGTCTTGTAAATCGGTAAAAACGTAGTACTAGGTACGTACGTGTTCGGATAGTCCGACGACCGGATTTACTGCCAACATATCCGGGGATTTCATGGGTCGCTTCCCGAAGATTCATCGATGACGTATGACTCGCACTTAATTAATCTGGGATTAATTATAAAAGAGAGAAAATTAATCTGGGATTAATTACAGAGATATTTTATCTGGGATAAAATATTATTTAAAGAGAGAGAACGATTAATTTGGAATTAATCGATAAAATAATATATTCGATATATTATATGAAATTGGATTTCGACACGGAATTAAAATTAGATTTTAATTCGCGCGAACGAGTTAATTTAGAATTAATTCGTCAGCGACGTGAATAGTGATTTTGCTAGGCAAAATTATTTAATTGAATTTGATTTAATTACGTCGCAATGGAAAATTCGTTAATTCAGAATTAGCGAACCCGAGCCTGGGAGAGTTTGCGAGCGCACTCACATTTCGAATTCAAGTGCGGCCCACAAGTCACATCAAGCGTCAAATCACTAGTCAATCAAGTGATAGATGTCTTGTCATTTTGAGTGAAGGACAACATGTCACTATTGATTGATGGTGGTGGTTGGATGGCTTAAATGCCATTTACCATTTATTTGATTTTGGTATTTGACTTTCAATTAGTGGATTAGATACACAACACTAAAAAAAAACGCAAGCTCTTCTCACTCTCTCCTATCTCTCGGCTTTGGGCCATTTTCTTCCTTCATTTTTTTGCAAATTCCGTGAGATGAAGGAGAAGCTTGTGAAGTTTTGTGGAAAAATTTCAAGAGTGCTAGCACACATTCGGGGTCTTGCGAAGGTGATAGGGAAACCCACCCGTGGGCATGGAATGCACACCCAAGCTTGGAGCTTGGCCGAGCAAATGGAGCCCAAAATGGAGGAGCAAAACCGTGAGCTTCTTGGACTTAAAGCTTGAAGATTTTTGTTGTTCCTCGCATCGCAAAAGCCGATCAATGTAAGTATGATTCCGCCAAGCTTCTTTGTTGTATTCGCACATGTTTTCTTGCTTGAATGATCATTGGTTCCAAGAACGCGATGCTTGCTTCAATCCATAAATGGATCCATTTAATTTACAAACATTGTTTGCACATTTTTGCACGAAAAAACCGTCTGGTTGTTGCATATAAACATCCTCCAAAATATTTCCGTTAAGGAAAGTGGTTTTGACGTCCATTTTCCATATTTCATAATCGAAATATGCAGCAATAGCAAGCATTATCTGAATGGATTTAATCATGGCAACGAGTGAAAACGTTTCATCGTAATCGACACCGTGTCGTTGACGATACCCTTTCGCTACAAGCCTAGTTTTGTACGTTTGTTTGTTGCCATCCATGTCGGTCTTCTTCTTGAAGACCCATTTACAACCAATAGGCTTTACGCCTTCTGGTGCATCAACCAGTGTCCAAACTTGGTTGGTATACATGGAATCCATTTTAGACTTCATGGAATCTTGCCATAAAGCGGAGTCGATACCTTGTATCACTTCCTCATACGTAGCCGGCTCATTATCCTCAATAAGATTAATATCTACGTGAGGTGAGATCAGAAACCCATACCTCTCAGGTTGTTTTCTGACTCTTTCTTATCCACGCGGTTCTTGTGTATTAGAAGATTATGGTACAGTCTCATCCCTGATGAACTGTTAGTGTTCCATTTATGAGTCGGTGTCAGGAATAGTATCACTACGATTTTCATCGAGTTCTACTTTCCTCCCACTTACCACTGCATTTAGGAATTCCTTTTCGAGGAAAACCGCATGGAGAGCAACAAATACCTTGTTCTCTTATGGGTTGTAGAAGTAATATCCTTTAGTTTCCCTAGGATAACCTACAAATATGCACTTGTCTGATTTGGGTTTTAGTTTGGTACCATCCAAACGTTTAACGTATGCCAAGCATCCCCAAATCATCAGGAATTAGAAACCCGATTTCTTTCATGTCCATATTTCATATGGAGTTTGTCCAACAGATTTTGACGGAACCGTATTCAAAATAAGTATTGCGATGTTCAATGCATATCCCCATAAGGAAATTGGTAGCTCTATGCGACTCATCATAGACCTCACCATGTCCAATAAAGTTCGTTTTCTCCATTCGGACACACTGTTTAATTGAGGTTTTCTGGGAGGAGTCCATTGTGAAAGAATACCATACTCTTTCAAGTAATCGAGAAACTCATTGCTCAAGTATTCTCCACCACTGTCCGACCATAATGTTTTAATACTTTTGCTGGTCTGTTTTTCTACTTCATGTCGAAACTCTTTGAATTTCTCAAAAATTTCCGACTTGTGTCTCATAAGATACACATAAATATAACATGATGCATCATCCGTAAAGGTTACGAAGTATTCATTTCCACCTCTAGCCTGGCTAGACATGGGCCCACATACATCACTATGAACGAGGGCTAACAGTTCTGTGGCACAACACCTTTGCCGCTAAAGGTGTTTTAGGCATCTTGCCTAATAAACAAGATTCACAGGCGTCGTATGAATTTGGATCAAATCTGTCCAATTATCCACTCTTCGAAAGTGTGCATATACGATTCTTGTTTATGTGTCCCATACGACATTGCCACATATAAGTTTCATCTGTTTTACTCATTTTGAGCCTTTTGTTTGTCATGTTATATGTTTGAGATTGATTTATATTCAAAATATAAAGACCATTATTAATATCAGCACTGCATATCTCAAAATCATTTTTATAAACAAAACACCTGGTGTTTCTGAATACAAAACTATACCCATATTGGGTCAAACAAGATACAGATAAAATATTTCTAGTCAAACTAGGTACATAATAACAGTCTGATAAAGTAAGAACATGCCCCGAGGGCAGTTCCAAAATATATGTCCCAACAGCCAAAACGACGACTCTAGTCCAATTTCCAACTCGGAGGTCGATCTCTCATGAAGCCAGTCTCCTGCTAATCTGCAGATCCTGCACATCAGTACATATATGAGTACCACAACCACAACCAGAATCAAAAATCTAATTTTTAAAACTAGAAGTAGAAATGTTTACTTCTAGTACAAATTTTATGGTACTAGAGTTTGAAATTCCTTATGGTACTCCCCCTGAAGTTCAGACTTAAGAGGAAAAATACATTGAGACCTTCATGGAAAACCACATCCATTGAAACAAACATACGTCGAGTGGGAGGATGATAACACCAGTAACCCTTTTGATGCATGGCATATCCAAGAAAACACATCTCAGTGCACGTGGAGCCAACTTGTTGCGCTGATGTTTATGGAGATGGACAAATACTACACAACCAAAGACATGGGGAGGTAAATTCGGGACAGTTGGTGCAACCATTGCATCAGTGAGAGCTTGGAATGGTGTGCGAAAGTCAATAGTTCTTGAAGGTATCCGATTAATTAAATATACTGCAGATGTAAGTGCTTCTCCCCAATAGGACAATTGCATATGAGCTTCGATTATCGACGCACGAACTACCTCTAAAAATGTCTATTTTTTCGCTCAGCGACTCCTCATTTTATTGAGCTGTATTAAACAAGTTGTTTGATTAATAATTCCATGTGCTTCCAGTACTACTGAAATTCAGAATTCTGATATTCTCCACCCTTGTCACTTCGGAGAATCTGAATATGTGCGTTGTACTGAGTTTTAACCATATTGTGAAATTTTTGAAATAATAAGTTCACCTCACTTTTGGACTTCATTAACCATAACCAAGTCATCCTGGTACAATCATCAATAAAAGTAACAAACCAACGTGATCCTCAGGATTTTAGATGAACCCTAAACATTAGAATGTATAACCATAAATGGAAGAGGACTTTTATTTAAAATTAAAGGAAACAAAGTTTGATGACTCTTTGCAAGTTCACAGGTTTCACATCGAAAGCTAGAAACATCAAAATTTTGAAATAAACTAGGAACTAATTTTTTTAGTTAACCAAAGGAAGCATGCCCTGGACGTCGATGCCATAGCCAGATTTCAGTTTGCTTCTCTTCCTCTTCAGGATTGTCCATTGTCAAAACTCGACTTAACTTGGCAAAACTCTTTGACACCAAGTCCGAGAGTAATATAACTTCCCTCGCCTAATACCACAACCAATCGTCTTCTTTGTTTGGATGTCCTTGAACACACAAAAGTCAGGCAAAAAAAATTACAACACAAGATAAGGCTATGGTTATTTGGGATACAGGCAAAAGATTATAATCTAAGGATGGAACAACTAAGACAGAATCTAGATTTAAATTATCAGTGAGGGATATTGACCGGCGTAAACACAGGGTATAACGCAAGCGCACGTATCGTTCAAGTAGTATAAAAATATCGATCCCACGAGGACTTAATTCCAACTGTTGTTATTAATTGTTGAATCTATTTATTTACAAATATTTATTAAATGGAGAAGAGAATGATGTTTGATTTGTTGAATGTTGTTGATGGTGTTTTCAAGACCTATGTTATTTACATAATATGACAGGGGTAAAAAGGGTAATTCTCCCCTCGGTCGAATTACGTTCTGCCGACCCTTTCTACTTCTAATTTGGCCTTGCCCTTTCTATTATTCTTCTTCTTCTTCTTCACACCTCCAGAAGCCTTCGGCCAAGCCTTGGCATTCTGAGATGTCGAAGCGAAGTGCGTCTCGCGCTCTTTCCCTTTAAAGCTCATTTCTGCCTCTTTCAGCATTGCCATCAACTCTCTAAGAGTCTTTTCTTGGTTCATCATATTATAGTTCATGATGAACCCGCTCCAGCTGTCAGAAAGAGATTGTAAGATCAAATCTATGGAAGTCTCAGCCTCAAAGGTTATGGCCAGCTGAACCAGCTGTTCGATATCAGCAATCATCTGCGACACATGGTGCTCGATAGATGTACCCTCTGACATTCGAGAGCGAAAGAGCTTCTTCTGCAACTCGTACTTCTGCGATCTAAGGTTAGATCGGTGAAGGTCCCTTAATTTCAACATTATTTCGTATGGATCCAATCCCTTGTTTTGATGATGAAATTGTGGGATCATTGCAGCAAGCATGACAGATTGAGCAGTTGAGTTGTCATCACTGTGAGCCTGTTGGACAATTATGACCCATAACATCACTATTTGTACAGATCATGGTGTTGTTGTACAAATTAACTATGTGACAAAGGAAATTGCCCTTTTATCACTTGTAATTGGATTACCTAGATGTATAAATGATAGAAGGTCCATATGATTAGTTCTGGATTGAGATGATATGAGACAGTATCAATCCACGAAGGTTTAATCATTAAATATCCCTAGTCAGAGTATTATCGAGATTGGACATCAATAATGCGTAAAAGACTAGTATTACACTTGTGCGCGTTGTGGGAGCATAACATCATAGTTCTCATATATTTGGGTATAGGATACTCATGGAAATGTAATAGGAGGTTGTGTTTACTGATGGTACGGAAACAGCTTCGCTCTGGATAGACCCCTCGGAATTCCATTGGTAGTTTGACTATGTGTCTATGGAAGTCCGAATCAGGGTAGGTGTATTTGGTCTTAACCTGAGACTTGCACCGCTAATACTTGCGACAATCAATATACTTTGGTTTTGGTCGTCCAGGGCTTTAACAGGTTCTGTGTACGCCTCTTCTGGGTATATTGAGAATCGTAGTGTATTGGGTGTGATGTCAAGACGGAAGTATCACTCCATTCATAGTGGAGATGATGATCACGTAGGATACGAAACTGGTGCTCTTATGTATTGCAGTCATAGGGATAATATGACTAGGTCATGATTATCCGATTATAGAGACTAGTTACCAGAGATCCGATATGTGCTTCGTAAGGGGCAGACACAATTCCAGCCCCAAGCCTAACATGTGACATCTGATGTTGGATCGTAGTACGCAATACTACGTATACTACGCCTGACATAGATCACATATTCCTATAAGAATATTTCTGGAGAATTGGGTAGGCATAGTGCTTTGCTAGAAGCCAACCATGTCTTGTAAATCGGTAAAAACGTAGTACTAGGTACGTACGTGTTCGGATAGTCCGACGACCGGATTTACTGCCAACATATCCGGGGATCTCATGGGTCGCTTCCCGAAGATTCACCGATGACGTATGACTCGCACTTAATTAATCTGGGATTAATTATAAGAGAGAGAAAATTAATCTGGGATTAATTACAGAGATATTTTATCTGGGATAAAATATTATTTAAAGAGAGAGAACGATTAATTTGGAATTAATCGATAAAATAATATATTCGATATATTATAAGAAATTGGATTTCGACACGGATTTAAATTAGATTTTAATTCGCGCGAACGAGTTAATTTAGAATTAATTCGTCAGCGATGTGAATAGTGATTTTGCTAGGCAAAATTATTTAATTGAATTTGATTTAATTACGTCGCAATGGAAAATTCGTTAATTCAGAATTAGCGAACCCGAGCCTGGGAGTGTTTGCGAGCGCACTCACATTTCGAATTCAAGTGCGGCCCACAAGTCACATCAAGCGTCAAATCACTAGTCAATCAAGTGATAGATGTCTTGTCATTTTGAGTGATGGACAACATGTCACTATTGATTGATGGTGGTGGTTGGATGGCTTAAATGCCATTTACCATTTGTTTGATTTTGGTATTTGACTTTCAATTAGTGGATTAGATACACAACACTCAAAAAAAACGCAATCTCTTCTCACTCTCTCCTATCTCTCGGCTTTGGGCCATTTTCTTCCTTCATTTTTTTGCAAATTCCGTGAGATGAAGGAGAAGCTTGTGAAGTTTTGTGGAAAAATTTCAAGAGTGCTAGCACACATTCGGGGTCTTGCGAAGGTGATAGGGAAACCCACCCGTGGGCATGGAATGCACACCCAAGCTTGGAGCTTGGCCGAGCAAATGGAGCCCAAAATGGTGGAGCAAAACCGTGAGCTTCTTGGACTTAAAGCTTGAAGATTTTTGTTGTTCCTCGCATCGCAAAAGCCGATCAATGTAAGTATGATTCCGCCATGCTTCTTTGTTTTATTCGCACATGTTTTCTTGCTTGAATGATCATTGGGACTAACCTAGAAACCCAACAATGGTATCTTGAGCCATTTTGAGCATGAAATTTGATTAGGGTAAAATTTGGATAAATTGAATTTGAGCATGTTTGAGTGAAATTACTTGTTTGAGCATGCTTGTTAATGGATGACTTGGAGTTGTTTGTTATCAATTTTGTGAAAAATGGATTTGATCAATTTTTCCCCTAAATGTTTGGCTTGGCCGAAACATATGGCTTGCCCTAAGTCATGGTATTTTTTGATTTTGATCATTGGATGAGTTGAAATCATTTGGGAAATGTTAATTTGAGATTTAATTGGATTAAATTTGGAATTGGACATAAAACCCTAAATGCCGTGACATTGAAGCATGTAAAATGAGTTGATTTTTTGATTCAAATGTGTTGGACATGTGTTGATGATAGTGAGCATAATTAATTGAGTAAATTGGTATTTTGGAAAAGTTAATTTGGCTAATTAATTATGGCATACACTTTAGGTTAATTAAATTATGAAATTTGGAATTTTGGTAATTTAATTAATTGGGCCAAATTTGGAATTGGGCTTGTAAAGTTGTAATTGGGCTTAATGGGCTTGGTTGGGCCAAGTTTGGTTTAGGCTAATTGGTTGGATCCAATTGGGCCCAAAACCATATCCATAAAGTCCAATTATGACTTAATGGACCCTTAATATTTTAATTGGGCCTAATGGGCCTAAATTGGTTTCTTGGCAAATAAGGGTCATTCCTTAAATGGGCTTTGGTATTTGGGTTTGACCCATATTGACCAAAAGTCCATGTCTTATGAAATTAATTAAAAGCCCATTGGACATTAATTAAATTAAAATTAGATGTTAATAGGGCTTTGAGACCCATAACGATTAGATTTAGAATCTAAGTCGTAAAGGCACATTAAAAAGTGTAATTATTTAATTTAGAATTAAATATAGAATTAGTATTAAATACAAATTAAATTGGATTTAATATTGTAGTTTAATATAATTCAAGAATTCGTACTTTGAGTACTTATTCGCAAAACGAGTTGGACTCGCGCAAAATCAAATCGTTGTTTGAACATTGGATGGTCATTAATTTTCAGATTAATTAATTGGATTAGATTGATTGATAACATGTTTGTGTGAATACATGGATGCGATGTATGAATAATGTATATCAGATGGATATTAGATGGGTGAGGGCAATTTTGGAAATTTTTGTAATAAATTTAGAATTTATTAAATTGGACCTGCATGTCCAGCCTATTACCTCTTGACTCTTTGTATTTCTCTTCTCACCTATTCCCCTCAATGTAAATGAGGTTTCTTTAGAAGTGTTATGTAATTGGGTAGAAGTAATACTTGTGCTAGCGGGAGAGAGGAAATTGAGAGATTTGTTCTAGGAACAATGTGTTAAGTATCCATCCGCATATAATTATTATATTTATTTATATGCGCCTTATTATGTTTTTAGAATGCATGTTTAAGGGTGTATGATGATGAGACCTTAACAAAGATAATTAATTGGTTGCCAATTACGCGAAAAACCGTCACTACATATTAAGCGTTTTTCCTTCCATTGAGAGATTCTTACTCAAGATCCAAGATTGGCACTGGTTTGTTGGCCAAAGTCAAGACCTTTGTTCGTCGCGGATGTGTTTGAATCATGAAGGCTTTGTTCCATATCAGTGTCTTGTCCAAGTTGTGATTTGTTGGCCAAAGTCAAGATCACTTCTTGTCCATCGACATCGATTACGAAGCTTTCCAAGGTCAATGGGTTCCGCTTAACTGGGATCATTAAGTTTGTTGTGCCAAAGCCAAGGCTTAATTGATTCAGAGGAAAAAGGTTATGGAATATATTGGATATATTGGCATATATAAGATATATGTTTCGGACTTGGATGTCCACCTACTGGATCTAGGAATTGGATGGGATCCAATTGATCTTAGAGATCTACCTAGTTAATTATCATACAATTTGTTGGCCAAAGTCAAGATTGTGTGTTATTTAACGGGATCCTAGCCCACTAGGAAACAAGGTTTCCCGAGTACTCCACAGAGGGTTAGAGGCTCGCCGAAAAATAGTGGGAGGCAAGTATTAAATTTACAATATTCGTTTAGTTACTTGCCATACGCCCTCATTTCAAATTTTTCGTCAAATAAATTAATATATTAGTTGGACTAATATCGTTGTTTTAATTGAACAGTTGGACTGTATTCAAACTATTTCAATTAATAGTTGATTTTATAATTGGATTATAGTAATCAATATAATTGAATTTAACCTATTAAATTATAGTTGATTATATAGTTAGACTATAGTAATCATTATAATCAATAGTACCTAAAATCGTTGATTCAATAGTTGGACTATTGGAATCAAGATAAATGAAAGATTAGTGTTTAAAATATAAACCTGGGTGAAAATATTTTAAACGACTTTAATTTTCAGATTGGAAATAAAATCTCAGGATAGTCCTGGAGACAGAGAAGTTACTTTATTTGATATATTGATGTCTCGAGCCTAAGCCCGGAGTTGAGCAAATAGTAGAACATGATATTTGGAATATTCATGTGATGATAACTTTAGTGCTTAATCCGTGCCGTAAAGACTCCTTGATTTCTTAATCAGAACTAAGGATTAGATCCTTATAGTATGATAATGAAATTGAAGGATCTTCATAGATCTATCCTTAGATCTTAGAAGTGCAAATTGAAATAGAAAACTCTTGGAGAGTTAATGGCTATATTCAAGGAGATAAAGCCAGAGTTTGCAATAGGCAAGAAGCGCAAGGCGCACCTTACTTCGACATCCCAGAAGGCCAAGGCTTAGCCAAAGGCTTCTGGAGTGTGGAAAAGGGGCAAAGGCAAAATCATTATAATCTTCTGGGAAGACAAAGGACATATCCCAAGATGTCTGCCTAAATTTTGGCAAACGAGGTCACTGGAAGCGTGACTGCCGTATGGACAAGGCAGACATGAAGGAATTGAAGACGGTGTGAGGCTCCGGCTTCAAATATGTTTTTCATTAACATGTTCACTGCTAGTATTAAAATTGGATTTTAGATACTGGATGTGGTACATAAATATGTACTGGTGTGCAGAATCTGCTGATTAGCAGGATACTGACTTCAATTGAGATTGATCTGTGAATCGAAATGGGACGGCAGTCGCTGTTTTAACCGTAGATACCTAAGTTTAGGAACTACCCTTCGGGTATGTACTTAAATTAGGAAACCGTTACAATGTAACTAGTTTGACTAGATACATTATCTCTATATCAGGGTTTAACCCGTTGCGGGTATACCTTTATATTCTAGAACACTAAAGTGTTTTAATTTATAAAGATGATATTGAGATAAACACATTAGATGTGAATAACAGTATTTATATTTTGAATATAAATAAATCTCAAACGTATAACAGGACAAACAAATAGCTCGAACTGATTTAATCAGTTGAGGCTTATTTGTGACATTGTTGTCTGTGACACAATTAACAAGACTCGTATATCCACACTTTCGAAGAGTGGATACTAGGACAAATTTGATTCTATTCAAATAATGTCTACGAATATAGTTTATTAGGCAAAGTGCCTAAAGTGCTTTTTACTTGGTAAAAGTGTAAGTGCCACCGATCTGTTAGCCCTCGTTCATAGTGACGTAAGGGTGCCCATGTCTAGCTAGGCTAGAGGTGGATATGAATGTTTCATGACCTTTATAGATGTGGCATCGCGTTATGGTTATATGTTTCTTATGAAACATGGATCGGAAACTTTTGATAAAATCAAAGAGTTTCGACACGAAGTAGACAGAAAGATCGGCTAAAGTGTTAAACACCATGATTGGACGATGATGAAAATATTTAAGCAATAAGTTTCTCAAATACTTGAAAGAGTATATTATTCTTTCAATGAAGACTCCTCCCGGAACACGTCAATTTGACGGTGTGTCCGAACAGAGAAACCGAACCTTGTTGGACATAGTAAGGTTAATCATGAGTCGCTCTGAGCTACCATTTCCTTCAAGGGATACGCATTAACAGTGCAAAAACTTATTTTGAATAAGGTTCCATAAAAATCTGTTAGACAGACTTCATATTAGATATGAACAGGAAAGAAATCGGGCTTTCTCATTCCTGAAGATTTGGGATTGTTGGGCATAAGTTTGGATGATACCAAACTAGAACCCAAATCGGATAAGTGCCAAATTGTAGGTTATCCTAGGGAAACCAAAGTATAGTACTTATACAACTCACTAAAGAACAATGTAATTGTTGCTCACTATGCGGTTTTCCTAAGAGGAATACCGATATGCAGTGGTCAGTGGGAGGAAAGTAAAACTCGATGAAAATCGAAGTAATACTGTTCCGGGCACCAATTCCTTAATGGAACACAAATAGTTCATCAAGGATGAAACTATACCAATAATCTTCGAATACACAAGAACCGCGTAAGTCGGAGAGAGTCGGAAAACAACCTGGGGTATGGGTTTCTGATCTCACCTCATAAAGATGTCAATCTTATTGAGGAACACGAACTGACTACGTATGAGGAAGTGATACAAGGTATCGAATCCCTATTATGGCAAAGTTCCATGAAGTCTGAAATGGATTCCATGTATACCAACCAAGTTTAGACACTGGTTGTTGTACCGGAAGGCATTGTGCCTATTGGTACTATATAAGTCTTCAAGGAAGACATACATGGAAGGCAACATACCAACGTACTAAGCTGGGCTTGTAGCGAAAAGGTATCGTTATCAACATTATGTCGATTACGACGAAACCTTTTACCTGTTGCCATGGTTAAATCCATTTGGATAATGCTTGCTGATTCTGCATGTTTCATTTATGAAATATGGCAGCAGGAACGTCAAAATCGCTTTCCTTAAAAGGAAACCTTTTGTAGGATGTTTATAACATCCTGACGGTTTTGTCGTACCAAAACGAGCAAACAAGGTTTGCAAGTTAATTTGATCCATGGATGGATTGAAGCAAGAATTAGGTTCTTGGAATTGTCGTTTTGATATAATCATAATGGTATATGATTTAATTCAAAATGAAAATGATTCTTGTGTATATAAGGAGGTTAGTGGGAGCGCACTGACAGTGAATGTCCTAAGTAATGATGACATATCATTTCTTGGAAATGATATTCCCATAATACAATCGGTGAAAGCTTGGCTTTCAAGAAAATTCTCCGTAAAATTCTTGGGAGAGAAACCCTTATTCTAGGAATAAGGATCTACTGGGATAGATCTAAAAGTTTTGGGACCCTCTGAGAACTCGTACATTGAAATAAATGTACGCGACCTGGTGTCTTATATACTTTGAGCATATGGAGTCACAATCAGGCCAATCCATGTGATAGTCACTTGATTGATGTTAAGAACATCCTTAAGTATCTTAGATGAAATAAGGATGCTGTCTTATACTATGGAGAAGGAGAACTTGAAGTGATTGGGTTCACCGTTGCAAGTTTCCTAACCGATAAAAATGACTATAAGTCACAATAAAGGTACTATACAGTTTGAATAACGGAACAGTGAGCTGAAAATCTTCCTAACAAGATACTGTTACCGAATAAACAATAAAAGTGGAATATTGCTGCAGCTGAGGCAGCAATAGAAGCATTCTGGATTGATAATAATCCTAATTAGATAAGGAGTAGTTCTGTTAGCAGCTGAGCTAGGCTACAACACAGGCTAAAGAATTAATGGTCTCATCAACGATCCAGATATATACTTCAAATATTCATCTGATTCGTTCGGATCATACATCGTGGCGATGTGATGATCGAATAAATCGCATCAGATGATAACACCGCAAATCCGCTGACGAAAGCTTTTCTCAGTAGAAGTTTGAGTGAACCGTACATAGTTCGGGTGTAGGACACTTGAGTGATTAGCTATAGGCCAAGTGGGAGATTGTTGGACAATTATGACCCATAGCATCACTATTTGTACAGATCATGGTGTTGTTGTACAAATTAACTATATGACAAAGGAAATTGCCTTTTTATCATTTGTAATTGGATTACCTAGATGTATAAATGATAGAAGGTCCATATGATTAGTTATGGATTGAGATGATATGAGACAGTATCAATCCATGAAGGTTTAATCATTAAATATCCCTAGTGAGAGTATTATCGAGATTGGACATCGATAATGCGTAAAAGACTAGTATTACACTTGTGCGAGTTGTGGGAGCATAACATCATAGTTCTCATATAATTGGGTATAGGATACTCATGCAAGTGTAATAGGAGGTTGTGTTTACCGATGGTACGGAAACAGCTTCGCTTTGGATAGACCCCTCGGAATTCCATTGGTAGTATGACTATGTGTCTATGGAATTCCGAATCAGGGTAGGTGTATTTGGTCTTAACCTGAGACTTGCACCGCTAATAATTGCGACAATCAATATACTTTGGTTTTGGTCGTCCAGGGCTTTAACTGGTTCTGTGTACGCCTCTTCTGGGTATATTGAGAAACGTAGTGTATTGGGTGTAATGTCAAGACGGAAGTATCACTCCAGTCATAGTGGAGATGATGATCACGTAGGATACAGAACTGATTCTCTTATGTACTGCAATCATCGGAATAATATGACTAGGTCATGATTATCCGATTATAGAGACTAGTTACCAGAGATCCGATATGTGTTTCGTACGGAACAGACACAATTCCAGCCCCAAGCCTAGCATGTGACATCCGATGCTGGATCGTAATACGCAATACTACGTATACTATAGCTGATATAGATCACATATTCCTATAAGAATATTTCTGGAGAATTGGGTAGGCATGATGCTTTGCTAGAAGCCAACCATGTCTTGTAAATCGGTAAAAACGTAGTACTAGGTACGTACGTGTTCGGATAGTCCGACGACCGGATTTACTGCCAACATATCCGGGGATCTCATGGGTCGCTTCCTGAAGATTCACCGATGACGTATGACTCGCACATAATTAATCTAGGATTAATTATAAGAGAAAGAAAATTAATCTAGGATTAATTACGGAGATATTTTATCCGGGATAAAATATTATTTAAAGAGAGAGAACTATTAATTTGGAATTAATCGATAAAATAATATATTCGATATATTAAACGAAATTGGATTTCGACACGGAATTAAAATTAGATTTTAATTCGGGCGAACGAGTTAATTTAGAATTAATTCGTCAGCGATGTGAATAGTAATTTTGCTAGGCAAAATTATTTAATTGAATTTGATTTAATTACGTCGCAACGGAAAATTTGTTAATTCGGAATTAGCGAACCCGAGCCCGGGAGTGTTTGCGGGCGCACTCACATTTCGAATTCAAGTGCGGCCCACAAGTCACATCAAGCATCAAATCACTAGTCAATCAAGTGATAGATGTCTTGTCACTTTGAGTGATTGACAACATGTCACTATTGATTGATGGTGGTGGTTGGATGGCTTAAATGCCATTTACCATTTATTTGATTTTGGTATTTGACTTTCAATTAGTGGATTAGATACACAACACTAAGAAAAATGCAATCTCTTCTCACTCTCTCCTATCTCTCGGCCTTGGGCCATTTTCTTCCTTCATTTTTTTTGCAAATGCCGTGAGATGAAGGAGAAGCTTGTGAAGTTTTG
This sequence comes from Zanthoxylum bungeanum, assembly GCA_019454045.1. Taxonomy (NCBI): domain Eukaryota; kingdom Viridiplantae; phylum Streptophyta; class Magnoliopsida; order Sapindales; family Rutaceae; genus Zanthoxylum; species Zanthoxylum bungeanum. Next base: position 111,115 of record SKCR01030641.1, on the reverse strand, counting down.
TGGCAAGATTTCAAGAGTGCTAGCACACATTCGGGGTCTTACGAAGGTGATAGGGAAACCCACCCGTGGGCATGGAATGCATACCCAAGATTGGAGCTTGGCCGAGCAAATGGAGCCCAAAATGGAGGAGCAAAACCGTGAGCTTCTTGGACTTAAAGCTTGAAGATTTTTGTTGTTCCTCGCATCGCAGAATCCGATCAATGTAAGTATGATTCTGCCATGCTTATTTGTTGTATTCGCACATGTTTTCTTGCTTGAATGATCCTTGGGACTAACCTAGAAACCCAACAGAGTCTTCCAAAGCTCAAGCTCAAGTGGCTGCTCAATTCCGGGCTTAGGCCCAAGAGGTCTCTCTATCGTATAGAGCATCTTCTCATCCCCTAGGAAATTCCTGAGGTTCATATCCCAGTCAGGAAAGTTCGCCCCGTTAAAGACATTTTCGCCAATGATAATGTCTCTAACATTGATCTTTCCAGCTATCTTAATCGCAATAGTCTAACTATTCAATTAACGATTTCGGGTACAGTCCAACTGTTAAAATAAAACAATAAAATATTAGTCCAACTAATATAAATATAACAACAATAAGTAAAATAAAGGAGCACGTATTGGCAAGTATCTAAACGAAATTTCAAATTTAATACTACCCCCCCTCTAATTTTCGGCGAGCCTCTAACCCTCTGTGGAGTACTCGGGAAACCTAGTTTCCTAGTGGGCTAGGATCCCATTAAATAACACACAACCTTGACTTTGGCCAACAAGCTGTATGAAACTTAACTAGGTAGATCTCTAAGATCAATTGGATCCCATCCAATTCCTAGATCCAGTAGGTGGACCTCCAAGTCCGAAACATATATCCAATATATGTAAATATATCCAATATATTTCCTAACCTTTTCCTCTGAATCAACTAAGCCATGGCTTTGGCTCAACAAGCTTAATGATTCCAGTTAAGCGGGACCCATTGACAATGGGAAAGCTTCGTAATCCACGTCGATGAACTAGAAGTGACCTTGACTTTAGCCAACAAGTCACAACCGCCCAAGACATGCGATATAGAACAAAGCTTTCATGGTTCAAACACATCCGTGATGGACATTGATCTTGACTTTGGCCAACAAACCAATGCCAATCTTGGATCTTGAGAGAAAACCACTCAATGGAAGGAAAAATGCTTAATATTTGATGAGGGTTTTTGCGTAATTGGCAATCAATTTATTATCTTTGATTAGGTCTCATCACACACCCTTAAGCATGCATTCTAAAAGCATAATAAGGTGCGAAATAAATTAATAATGATATACGGATGGATATCTAACAAATTTGTTCCTAGAACAAATCTCTCCATTTCCTCTCTCCTGCTAGCATTATTCATACTTCTACCCAATTACATAATACATCAAAGAAACCTCATTTGCATTGAGGGGAATTGGTGAGAAGAGAAATACAAAGAGAATATAGATAATAAGCTGGACACATAGGTCAAATTTAATAAATTCTAAATTTATTACAACAATTTCTAAAATTTCCCTCACCCTTCTAATATCCATCTGATATACATTATTCATACAATACATCCATGTATTCACACAAAGCATGTTATTCAATCAATCTAATCCAATTAATTAATCTTTGAATTAATGACCATCCAATGTTCAAACAACTATTTGATTTGCGCGAGTCCAACTTATTTAAGAATAAATACTCAAAGTACGTATTCTTGAATTATATCGAACTACAATTTTAAATCCAATTTAATTTGTATTCAATACTAATTCTAATTTAATTCCAAATTAAATAATTACACTTATTTATATGCCTTTTAGACTTAGATTCTAAATCCAATCTTAATGGGTCTCAAAGGCCCAATTAACATCCAATGTCATTTTAATTAAAGTCCAATGGGCTTTTAATTAATTCTTAAGGCATGGGCTTTGGCCAATATGGATCAAACCCAAATGCCAAGGCCCAATTTAGGAATCACCATTTGCCATAAAATCAATTTTGGCCCATTAGGCCCAATTAAATATTAAAAGGCCCAATTATTATATTTGGAATTTATGGAATGGTTTTAGGCCCAATTTGGATCCAATCCAATTGTCCTAAACCAAGCTTGGCCCAACCAAGCCCATTAAACCCAAATACAACAATATTAGCCCAATCCAATTTAAAGACTAATTTTATTATTAACATAATATTGTAAATATCACATTAATTTATTAAAGTGTAATTGCCAAAATTAATTAGTTAAACTAATATTTCCAAAATACCAATTAAACTAATTAATCATGCTTTAATTAATCAACTCATGTCCAACACAAATTGAAGCAAAATCAATCTATACATGCTTATCATGCTCACGGTTTTTGACAAGAAATTATCACACAATTTGATTTCAATCCAATTAAATCAACATCTATCATACATTTCATGCCAACAACACATCCAATTATCTAATTTTCAAAAAATCACCATAATACACGCTAGGGTAGTATTCGGCCAAGCTAAGGAAATTAGGGAAAAATTTTATCCAATTTATTTTCTCAATTCCTAAGATGCATAAATCTAACTCATCATCATTCAAGCTCAACCAAACAACCAATTTGAAGAAATCATGCTCCAAACACAAAAACCCCAAATTAAAGTATATAAACCCTAAAACTAAATCATACTTAGAAAAGGCTCTGATACCATTGTTAGTGTTCCTAGAACATGCCAAGGATTTCTAAGATGATTTTGTGTGTGAATATTCAAATAAGTTGCGGAATAAACTTACAATGATCGGATTTGATGGATGTATGAAGTTCAAAAACTTTTGATCCTTTGTTGAAGCTCCAAGCTTTGCTTTGTGTTCCAAACTCTAGGGATTGGTTTCCATATCACCTTCTTTACTCTTTGAATGTGGTAGCAATCTTGAAATTTTGAAACAAAATTTCCAAGAAAGGGAGATGAAGTCTCGGCAATGAGGAGGGAGAAGAGAGTGTTTTTTTTTTTTTGTATTTGATTTTTAAAATCAATTTCCATTTACCAAATCCAAGTTGGTATATGTCATTCCAAATAATTAAAAAACAAAGTGTGTTAGATTTTGATTGTGTGTTGAAAAAGCAATCCAATTCTTTCACTCAACCTTAACCACTTCCATCACTAGTCAAACTAGTTGATGTAAGTCAAGTGGGTCTCACCACTTGTAAATTCCGAATTTAAATGGAACAATCCAACACGCAACTTCGCTCGGGCCCGGGTTTGTTTAATTCTGAATTAACGAATTTACCGTTGCGACATAATTAAATATAATTTAATTAAATAATTATGCCTTGCAAATTATTAATAAATTCGCTTACGAATTAATTCTAAATTAATTCGTTTCCCCGAATTAAAATCCAATTTTAATTCCGCTTTGAAATCTAAATTCAATTAATATATCTGATATATTATTTAATCGATTAATTCCAAATTAATCGTTCTCTCTCTTCTAATCGAATTTTATCCTAGATAAATTCTTGCTGTAATTAATCTCATATTAATTTTCTCTCTCTCATAATTAATCATAGATTAATTCTGTTCGAGTCAAATATCATCAGTGAACCTTTGGGAAGCGACCCATGAGATCTCTGGATATGTTGGCAGTAAATCTGGTCGTCGGACTATCCGAATATGTGCGTACCTAGTACCATGTTCTTACCGATTTACAAGACAAAATTGGCTTCTAGCAAAGCACCGTGCCTACCCAATTCTCCAGAAATATTCTTTTAATGAATACATAATCTTTATCAAGCGTAGTATACTAAGTATTGCGTATGACGATCCAGTATCGGATGTCAAATGCTAGGCCTGAGGCTGGAATTGTGTCTGCCCCGTACGAAGCATATATCGGATCACTAGCAACTAGTCTATGTAATCGGACAATCATGACCTTGTCATATTATCCCGATAGCTGCAGTATTTAAGAGTACTAGTTATGTATCCATGCGTGATCATCATTTCCATATGATTGAAGTGATACTTCAATCTTGACATCACACCGAATACAATGTGATTCTCAATAAACCCAGAAGAGGCATACACAGAACCTGTTAAAGCTCCGTACGACCAAAACCAAAGCGTACTGATTGTCGCAATTATTAGCAATGCAAGTCTCAGGTTAAGACCAAATACACCTACCCTGATTCGGATTCCCATAGACACATAGTCATACTACCAATGGGACTCCGAAGGTCTATCCAGAGCGAAGCTGTTTCCGTACCATCGGTAAACAGAACCTCCTATCGCACTTGCATAAATATCCAATACTTAAATTTATGAGAATTATGTCGTTAAGCTTCCATAACGCGCACAAGTGCAATACTAGTCTATTCCACATTATCGATGTCCAGTCTCGATAATACTACGACTAGGGATATTTAATGATTAAACCGTTCATGGATTGATAGTGCCTCATATCTTATTAATCTGGAACTAATCATAAGGACTTTTATCATTTATATATATTCAAGTAATCTAATTTCAAAATGATAAAATAGAAATTTCCTTTGTCACATAGTTAATTTGTACAAAAAGTACAATGTCTTTTATAAATAGTGATGCTATTGGTCATAATTGTCCAACAGGGGGACGGCGATACTTAACACCCTCATACGTCAAGGTTTTTCAGACACATATCAGCTACAGTTTTCAGATTTTAAGAAAACTGTTTTCAGAAACTAGATTTTAGAAACAGTTTCCAGAAACCAGGATTTCAAAGCTATTTTCAGAAAGACAAGTTTTATAAAGAGATTTCAGATGAAGTTTTCAGAAAAGAGTTTTCATAAAAAGACATTTCTGGAACTATGGTTTTTGAACCAAAAGTTTTTTATCAGTTTTCAGTTTTCGTCCACTCACTTAGATCGTATAGCGATCTAAACCCCACTTTCAGTTTCCTTATTTTGTAGGTACTCTCAGAGGACGAGCTCGGGAGGATGGATACTGATGCGGTCACTCGGGTATGGAGTCCATCAGCCAAAGTCAGATTCAGAGAGAGTGTCCAGTCCGTGATACGTAAAAGTCTTGTATTAGTCTTTGTTTGAAACAGTATTTGTAAAAGCAAGTGTTACTGTGTATAAAGTTATATATATGGTAGTTGAGTTTGAATGTTATTTAAGTTTGGGCCACGGTCCCATATATAAGAGAAAATTAGAAGAGTATTAGTAATTGATTATAGTTGCAAAGTCAGAGGCTTATGGGGTTGGAATGGTCCTTCATCTGCCGGTAGCATCTCACAGATCGGGGATGTTACAACAAGAGACGCTTATATACAAAGTATAAATCGTTCATGCTCACGCTGCAAGCTTTACAAGTGTACTATGTGTTGGACAAAATGACCCATAGCGTCACTATTTGCACAGATCATTGTGTTGTTGTAGCAAATTAACTATGTGACAAGGAAATTGCACTCTCATCATTTGTCATTAGATCACCATAGATATATAAATGAAGAGAGGTCCCTATGGTTAGTTCCTGGATTGAGAATGATATGAGACAGTATCAATCCCCGAAGGTTTAATCATTAAATATCCCTAGCCGGAGTATTATCGAGACTGGACATCGATAATGCGGAATAGGCTAGTATTGCACTTGTGTGCGTTCTGAGGGCACAACGGCATAGTTCTCATATATATAAGTATTGGATACTTATGCAAGTGCTATAGGAGGTCGTGTTTCACCGATGGTACGGGAAACAGCTTCGCTCTGGATAGACCCTTCGGAATCCCATTGGTATTATGACTATGTGTCTATGGGAGGCCAAAATCAAGGTAGGTGTGTAAAGTCTTAACCTGAGACTTACATCGCTAATACTTACGATAATCGATAGACTTTGGTCTTGGTGGTACAGGGCTTTAACCGGTTCTGCGTACACCACTTCTGGGTTTATCAGAGAGTCGTAGTGTATTGGGTGTGATGTCAAGACGGGAGTATCACTTCAGTCATATTGGAGATGATGTCACGCAGGATACGGTACTAGTGCTCTTGAGTGTTGCGCAACCAATCGGGATATTGTGACCAGGTCATGAATATCCGATTATAGAGACTATGTTACCAGACATCCGATATGTGCTTCGGACGGGGTAGACACTTATCCAGCCCCAGCCCTAGCACGTGACTATCCGATACTGGGCCGATGCACACAATACAATCGTATACTACGCTTGATACAGATCTTTAATATTCTTAAATGGATATGTCCGGAGAATTTGGTAGACTTGGTGCTTTGCTAGGAGTCGACCTTGTCTCGTAAATCGGTAAAACGTAGTACTTGGTACGTACGTGATTCGGATACTCCGACGACCGTATTTACTGCCAACTTATCCGGGGATCTCATGGGTCGCTTCCCGATAATCCACCGATGACGCACAACTCGTACTCTTGAATAATCTGGGATTATATAGAAGAGAGAGAAAATTAATCTAGGATTAATTACGGAGATATTTTATCTAGGATAAAATATCGTCTAGAGAGAGATAACGATTAATTTGGAATTAATCGATTAAATTAATATATTCGATATATTAAACGAAATTAGATTTCGACGCGGAATTAAAGTTAGATTTTAATTCGGGCGAACGAATTAATTTAGAATTAATTCGTTAGCGACGTGAATAGTGAATTCGCTAGGCGTAATCATTTAATTACGACGCGACGGAAAAATCCTTAATTTGGAATTAACGAACCCGAGCCCGAGTGTGATTGCGAGCGCATTCGTATTTCGAATTCGAGTGCGGCAACGCAAGTCGCATTAAGCGTCAAATCAATCAGTCGCATCAAGCGTCGAATCACTTGTCACTTTGAGTGATGTGACTTGACAACATGTCACTTTAATAAAGTAGATGTGACTTGATGGACATGATGTGTACTTGATGGCTTTAATGGTTTGACTTTAAAAAGCAAATGAAATGCAATTAAAGCAAATGCATTTGAAATTCACATAAGTATATAAAATATACTTGAAATGAATTTCAAAAAACAACAACTACAAATTTCATCTCTCTCATTATTCTCTCTTCTCTCACGCCAAAATCAGAAAATGCTCACTGGTTTTTGAAGCCAAATGGTGTGAACAAAGGGAAGCAAGAGTTGGGTTTTCATGGTGAAAACCGCAAGTGCTAGCACACTACGAGTCTTGCGAAGGTGGTAGGGAGGTTCGCCCATGAGCCGGGATCCGTCGGACGAGGCTTGGAGCTCCGTTTTCTCAGCTCAAATCTGAAAATTCTAGGCAGTGGACTGCACAGCTTGGGCGTCCTTGGCAGTGAATTTTTGGGCTTCATTCGTCTCAAATCGACTCAACCGATCGATGTGAGTATTCCGCTACCTCCGTTGATGTGTTCACACATTGTTTTCATTGCTTGTTTGATCTTGGGACCTAGATTAATAACCTACAATGGCATCAAGAGCTTAGGTTCAAGCATGAAAAATGTAGGGCTTAAAATTGGGTATTTTGGATTTGAGCATGATTTTATGAAATTGGATGATTGAGCATGTTTAAATGTTGTTGTATTGAAGTTGGATTGGATCAATTTCAAGAAAATTAATTTGGAATAATTTTCCCCAATTTATTCATGTTGGCCGAATGTGTTGGTGATTTTTGGATTCTTGGAATTTTTTGGTTTTGATTCATTGGATGAGTTAGAATCATGTAGGATGATGTTAATTTATGGTCAATTGGATTGTACTTTGAATTGAACATAAATCCCCAAAATTCTCATGTTGGCCGAATAGAATTATTGCCCTAATATCTTGGTAATTTTGATTTTGTGACATTGGATGTGTATGAAATCAAATTGGATGGTGATTTGATGTCGATTGTGGGTTCGATTGGATTGAAACCAAATCGGACACAAAATCCCTCCTTGGCCGAGAGCTTTGAAGCATGTAAATGGGTTTGATTTTTCAATTTGTGTGTTGGACATATGATAATGAATTGAGTATGATTAATTGGACTAATTTGATGTTTTGGAAATGTTGATTTAGGTGATTAATCATATTATACACTTTAGGTAATTAAATTGCTAAATTGGATTTATGTAATTTAATTATTTAGGCTTAAAGTGGATTTGGGCTTCTAATGTTGTAATTGGGCCTATTGGGCTTGATTTTATCAAGTTGGGTTTAGGCCAAATGGATTGGATCCAATTGGGCCCAAAACCTTAACCATAAAGCCCAAAGGCAACTAATGAACCTTTAAAGTTCAATTGGGCCTAATGGGCCAAGATTGATTTATGGGCTTATGGGGTAAATCCCGGATTGGACTTTGGTTATCGGTTTGATCCGAGTTGACCAAAAGTCCACGCCTTAAGAAATCAATTAAAAGCCCATTGGACTTTAATTGAATTGACATTGGACGTTAATCGGTCTTTGAGACGCGTTACGATTAAATTTGGAATTTAAATCGTAAAAGGTTTATTAAATAAAAGTGTAATATTTGATTTGGAATTGAATAATGAATTAGTATTAAATACATGTTAAATTTGATTTAATGATGTAGTTTAATTTAATTCATGAATTCGTACTTTAAGTACTTATTTGCAAAAACGAGTTTGACTCGAACAAAATCAAATCGTTGTTTGAACATTGGATGATCACTTAATTATCAGATTAATTAATTTGATTAGATTGATTGATAGCATGCTTATGTGTGTGAATACGTGGTTGTGTTGAATGAATAATGTATATCGGATGGATATTAGATGGGTGGGCAATTTTAGAAATTGTTGTAATAAATTTGATTTATTAAATTGGACCTGCGTGTCCAGCCTTATCACCTTCATTCTCTTTGTATTCTCTTCTCACCTATTCCCCTCTATGTATATGAGGTTTCTTTAGAAGTATAGTGTAACGGGTAGAAGTAATACAAGTGCTAGCTTGAGTGAGAAAGGGAGAGATTTGATCTAGGATCAATGTGTTAAGTATCCATCCGCATATCATTATTATTTATTTTCATACTCGCTTTATTATGTATTTAGAATGCATGTTTAAGGGTGTATGATGATGAGACCTTAACAAAGATAATTAAATTGGTAGCCAATTTGCACGCGAAAAACCCTCGTTAAATATCAAGCGTTTATTTTCCTTCCATTGTGTGATTCTTACTCAAGATCCGAGATTGGCAGGGGTGTTGGCCAAATTCAAGCCCTTGTCCGTCGAAGATGTGTTTTAATCACGAGGCTTTGTTCCATATCGGTGTCGTGTCCATGTTGTGGTTTGTTGGCCAAAGTCAAGACCATTTCTTGTCCATTGACATTGATTACGAAGCTTCCATGTCAATGGGTCCGCGCTTGACTGGGATCACTAGGTTTGTTGTGCCAAAGCCAAGGCCTAGTTGATTCAGAGGAAAAGTTAGGGTATACATTCGATGTATAGGCATATATAAGATATATGTTTGGGACTTGGATGTCCACCTACTGGATCTAGGAGTTGGATGAGATCCAATTGATCTTTGAGATCTACCTAGTTAATTATCATACAATTTGTTGGCCAAAGTCAAGATTGTGTGATATTTAACGGGATCCTAGCCACTAGGAAACACGGTTTCCCGAGTACTCGACAGAGGGTTAGAGGCTCGACGAAAAATAGTGGGAGGCAAGGTTGAATTTGCAACATTCGTTCGAATACTTGCTAAACGCGCTCATCTATATTTTACTCGTCATATTAATCAAAAGTATTAGTTGGACTAATATTTTTTGTTGATATAAATATATATAGTTGGACTATATACAATTCATTCAATATATAGTTGATTTTATAATTGGATTATAGTAATCAATATAATTGAATAAAATGATAGTTGATTTTATAATTAGATTATAGTAATCAATATTAAAATTATAGTTGATTAAATAATTGGATTATTGTAATCATTATAATAAATAGTACCTTATTAAATTGATTAAATAGTTGGACTATTGAAATCAAGAAAGAATTGAAAAGTTGAATATTTAAAATATATAATCCTTGGATTAAATGTTTTAAATGATTTAATTTTATAGGATTCATAATAGGTTACTTTATTGGATAAAATAACTTGTTATATCTAGGCCATAATTAAGCAAATAAGTAGAGCATAAAATCTTGGAAGATTTATGTGATGATGACTTTAGTGCTTAATTAATATACTTATCATAAATCTATCTTTAGATTTAAAAGTATTAAATTGCAATTAATAATTCTTAGAGAATTGATTTGACTATTCTATAGGTGAAAAGTCAAAGTTTGCAATTGGGCGTGTTGCACAAGGTGCACATCGTTTCGATATTCCGAAACCCAAGGCTTGGCCAAAGGTTTGTGAAATATTGAAAAGATAATTGACATATCCCAAGTGACTACCATTTGGATATGGAAGACACGAAGGAATTAAAGAAAGGGCGAGGCTCTGACTTTAAAATATTTGTCAAAGTTATGTTCACTACTAGTATTGAAATTGGATTTTAAATACTTAGTGTGGTACATAATATATATGTATTGATGTTCAGAATCCGCTATGAGCTGGATACTGACTTCAAGACGAGATTTCTCTGCGAATCGGAAACGGGACGAAAGTCGCTGTTTCGACCGTAGATACCTAAGTTTAGGAACTACCCTTTGGGTATATACTTAAATTAGGAACTGTTATAATGTAACTAGTTTGACTAGACATTATCTCTATATCAGTGTTTAATCCGTTGCGGATAAACCTTTATATTCTAGAACACTAAAGTGTTTTTTTTATATAAAGATGATACTGAGATAAACACATTAGATGTGAATAACAGAGTTTATATTTTGAATATAATAAAATCTCAAACATATAAAAATGACAATAAATAGCTCAAATTGATTTGATCAATAGAGACTTATTTGTGGCATTGTTGTCTAGGACACAATTAAACGAGACTCGTATATCCACACTTTTGAAGAGTGGGTACTAGGACTGATTTGACTATTCAAATAAGGTCTGCGAATCTAGTTTATTAGGTAAAGTACCTAAAATACTATTTACTTGGTAATAGTATAAGAGCCACCGATCTGTTAGCCCTATTCATGGTGAAGTTAGTGGGCCCATATCTAGCTAGGCTAGATGTGAACATGAATATTTCGTGACCTTGACGGATGTAGCATCACGTTATGGTTATGTGTTTCTTTTGAAGAACACAAATCGGAAACTTTAAAGTTTCGACACGAAATAGAAAAACAGATCGGCTATAGTATTATTCCGCCACGGTAAGACCGTAAAGGAAAATACTTAAGCAGTAAGTTTCACACGTACATGAAAGAGTACGGTATTCTTTCATATGAGGACTCCTCCTGAGACACGTCAGTTAGACGGTGTGTCCGAACCAAAAACCGAATTTTGTTGGACATGATAAGGTTTATCACGAGTCGCTCTGAGCTACTGTTTCCTTCAATAGGATATGTATTAACAGTGCAAAACTTATTTAGAATAAGGTTCCATATAAATCTTTTGACAGATGTCATAGGATATGAACAGAAAGAAACGGGGTTTCTCACTCCTAATAATTTGGTATGCCAGGCATAACGTTTGGATGATACCAAACTAAAGACCCGAAGTGGATAAGTGCCAATATAGGTTATCCTAAGGGAAACCATAAGTATAGTACTTATAAATCTCACATGAGAACAATGTGATTGTTGCTCACCATGCATTTTTCCTGAGAGGAATACCGATATGCAGTGGTCAGTGGGAGGATAGTGATACTCGATGAAAATCGGAGTAATACTGTTCAAGGCACGAAGTCCTTAATGGAACACAAATAGTTCATCTATGATGATCTGTACCATTAATCTTCAAATACACAAGAACTTCGTAGATCGGATAGAGTCAGAAAACAACCTAGGGTATGGGTTTCTGATCTAACCTCATAAAGATGTCAATCTTATGAAGGTATATCCACCGACTACGTTTTGAGGAAGTGATACGAGGTATCGACTCCCTATTATGGCAAAGTGCCATGAGTCCGAAATGGATTCCATGTATAACAACTATTTTGGATACTAGTTGTTGTACCACAAGGCATTGTGCCTATTGGTACATTAACGTCTTCAAGGAAGACATACATGGAAGGCAACATACCAACGTACAAAGCTGGGCTTTTGACGGAAAGGTATCGTTATCAACATTGTGTTAATAACGGTTCAACCTTTTACCTGTTGCCATGGTAAATCCATTTTGAAGATGCTTGTAGATAACTGCGTATTTCATTTATGAAATGTGTCAGTTGCAGATCAAAATCGCTTTCCTAAAAGGAAACCTTAAGGAGAATGTTTATAACATTCTGACGATTTTGTATAACCAACAAACGAGGTTTGCGGGTTATTCGATCCATGTTTGGATTAAGGCAAGCATAAGGTTCTTGGAACTGACGTTTTGAAATAATCATAATGGTTTATGATTTGAATCAAAACGAAATAATTCTTGTGTATATAAGGAGGTTAGTGGGAGAGCGCACTGACATTTAAATTCCCATAAAGCAATTGTTGAAAGCTTGGCTTTCATAGAAATTCTCCGTAGAATTCTGGGGAGTAACAACCTTTATTCAAGGAATAAAGATCTACTGGGATAGATTTGGAGTTGTTAACACTCTCTGGGAAATTGTACATTTAAAATGTACTTGATAGGGTGTCTCATACGCTTCGAGCATATGGAGTCACAATCAGGTCAATCCAAGTGACAGTCACTGAATTGATAATAAGAACATCTGTTTGTATCTCAGAGAACTAAAGATGCTATCTTAAACTATGGAGAAGGAGAACTTGAAGTGACTGGGATCACTGCTGCAAGTTTCCAAACAATTAAATACTACGGTACTATAAAGTTTGAATAACGGGACAGTGAGTTGGAAATATTCCAAGCAAGATAACTGTTGCCGAATAAACGACAAATACGAATTATTGCTGCAGCTGAGGCAGCAATAGAAGTCCTTTGGATCGAAAATAAATCTAATTAGATTGGATATAGTTCTGTTAGCAGCTGAGCTAGGCGTCAACACAGACTAAGGAATTAAAGGTCTCATCGACGATCCAGATATATACTTCCATATCATCTGATTCGTTCGGATCATGCATCGTGGCGATGTGATGATCGTACAAATCGCGTCAAACGATAATCAAGCAAATCCGCTGACGAAAATCTTTCCTCAGCAATTTGAGCGAACCGTACATAGTTCGGGTGTAGGACACTTGAGTGACTGGCTATGTGCCAAGTGGGAGATTGTTGGACAAAATGACCCATAGCGTCACTATTTGCACAGATCATTGTGTTGTTGTAGCAAATTAACTATGTGACAAGGAAATTGCACTCTCATCATTTGTGATTAGATCACCATAGATATATAAATGAAGAGAGGTCCCTATGATTAGTTCCAGGATTGAGAATGATATGAGACAGTATCAATCCCCGAAGGTTTAATCATTAAATATCCCTAGCCGGAGTATTATCGAGACTGGACATCGATAATGCAGAATAGGCTAGTATTGCACTAGTGTGCGTTGTGAGGGCACAACGGCATAGTTCTCATATATATAAGTATTGGATACTTATGCAAGTGCGATAGGAGGTCGTGTTTCACCGATGGTACGGGAAACAGCTTCGCTCTGGATAGACCCTTCGGAATCCCATTGGTATTATGACTATGTGTCTATGGGAGGCCGAAATCAAGGTAGGTGTGTAAAGTCTTAACCTGAGACTTACATCGCTAATACTTACGATAATCGATAGACTTTGGTCTTGGTGGTACAGGGCTTTAACCGGTTCTGCGTACACCACTTCTGGGTTTATCAGAGAGTCGTAGTGTATTGGGTGTGATGTCAAGACGGAAGTATCACTTCAGTCATATTGGAGATGATGTCACGCAGGATACGGTACTAGTGCTCTTGAGTGTTTCGCAACCAATCGGGATATTGTGACCAGGTCATGAATATCCGATTATAGAGACTATGTTACCAGACATCCGATATGTGCTTCGGACGGGGTAGACACTTATCCAGCCCCAGCCCTAGCACGTGACTATCCGATACTGGGTCCGATGCACACAATGCAATCGTATACTACGCTTGATACAGATCTTTAATATTCTTAAATGGATATGTCCGGAGAATTGGGTAGACTTGGTGCTTTGCTAGGAGTCGACCTTGTCTCGTAAATCGGTAAAACGTAGTACTTGGTACGTACGTGATTCGGATACTCCGACGACCGTATTTACTGCCAACTTATCCGGGGATCTCATGGGTTGCTTCCCGATAATCCACCGATGACGCACAACTCGCACTCTTGAATAATCTGGGATTATATAGAAGAGAGAGAAAATTAATCTAGGATTAATTACGGAGATATTTTATCTAGGATAAAATATCGTCTAGAGAGAGATAACGATTAATTTGGAATTAATCGATTAAATTAATATATTCGATATATTAAATGAAATTAGATTTCGACGCGGAATTAAAGTTAGATTTTAATTTGGGCGAACGAATTAATTTAGAATTAATTCGTTAGCGACGTGAATAGTGAATTCGCTAGGCGTAATCATTTAATTACGACGCGACGGAAAAATCCTTAATTTGGAATTAACGAACCCGAGCCCGAGTGTGATTGCGAGCGCATTCGTATTTCGAATTCGAGTGCGGCAACGCAAGTCGCATTAAGCGTCAAATCAATCAGTCGCATCAAGCGTCGAATCACTTGTCACTTTGAGTGATGTGACTTGACAACATGTCACTTTAATAAAGTAGATGTGACTTGATGGACATGATGTGTACTTGATGGCTTTAATGGTTTGACTTTAAAAAGCAAATGAAATGCAAATTAAAGCAAATGCATTTGAAATTCACATAAGTATATAAAATATACTTGAAATGAATTTCAAAAAACAACAACTACACATTTCATCTCTCTCATTATTCTCTCTTCTCTCACGCCAAAATCAGAAAATGCTCACTGGTTTTTGAAGCCAAATGGCGTGAACAAAGGGAAGCAAGAGTTGGGTTTTCATGGTGAAAACTGCAACTGCTAGCACACTACGAGTCTTGCGAAGGTGGTAGGGAGGTTCGCCCATGAGCCGGGATCCGTCGGACGAGGCTTGGAGCTCCGTTTTCTCAGCTCAAATCTGAAAATTCTAGGCAGTGGACTGCACAGCTTGGGCGTCCTTGGCAGTGAATTTTTGGGCTTCATTCGTCTCCAAATCGACTCAACCGATCGATGTGAGTATTCCGCTACCTCCGTTGATGTGTTCACACATTGTTTTCATTGCTTGTTTGATCTTGGGACCTAGATTAATAACCTACACTATGTTCCTTACCCTAGCGCCAAACGAGACAAAAGTGATTGGTTCGCTGTATGCAAGATCAAAGTTAGGTCAACTATGGATATTTAAAAATCATCAAAAAAACTCGTGTCCCAGAGACAATATTCAAAGAAGATATGGTGGAGTATGTGCATCAAAATGAAACAACTATAGGGTTTGATGAACTTGGTCATTTGAATCCATCAACTGGGAAATTGATTGATATAGACTCGAGGGATGCTGAACAAGAATTGGATGAACCAATTCTTCAATTAAGCTCAGAAGGGACAAAAGAAGATAAAAATAATGATTTTATTAATGATGATAATATGGACTAGTGTTCAATATTTATTAAAGAAAAGAACTTTTTGTTGGACTTATTATTTATTAAATAATTAACTATATGTGCCATTTTAAAAAGTATGAACCATTATTAATGATGGACTAGTGTTCAATATTTATTAAATAAAAGATCACGCTATGGTTTCAAAAGTGGGATTTTCTTTTAACATTTACTGACCGAACTTATTCGATTGGTAAATTGAAATATTATCGGCCGAATGAATAAACAGTCGGTAAATTTTTAACTACCGCCATACAAAACCAGGTTGCCCGCTATTTTTCATTTATTGACCGAAATTTGGTTCATAAATTGGATATTTTATCGATCGAATTAATTCAGTCGGCAAAAACCCTAAATAAAAAAAATCATTTCTTCCTCGATTCACTCTATGGTCTCTGTCTCACTCTCTCTCTCAGCAGCATCGATTAGATACGATTCTTAGGTGATTTTGTTCCCCAATTTACTTATTTTTTTCATTTGATTTTTTTGTTTTTGTTTTTGTTTATTATTTTTTTATTTTGATGTTAAATTTTTTAGAGGTACTGTCATTTGCGGCTTTCTGATGATGATTGAGATATTATGATATGAGAGACTTTGGGAGTAGAAACGACGAGGATGATGATTTGGGGAAAATCAATATGACCATGCCTACATTCCAAGGCAGAAGTGATCCCTAGGCAAACCAAGAATTAATATTGTCACAGCTATTCGGAAGCAAAGAAAGGGAAATTGACCGTCATCAAAATGTGTGTGAGGAGCTAATTCTTGTAGTAAATGCTGAGTATGCAAAGGAGAGTGAAAATGTCAAAGTTGCAAAAGAAGAGGTTATGATAAAAAGTAACAATGAGATTACCATTAGTGATGAGTATGAAAAGTAATTGAAACAGTGTGAGCATGTGTCTTTAGAAAGTGTTAAAATCATGAGTAAGAGTGTAGGAACTGATTGCCCGAATTCTTCGGAAATTAACTCTTCACGTAACGGAAACGTATTTAGGTACATGGATCGACCTTGAAAATTTTTTCTCCTCTCCGTTTATCTTCAATCTTTGGAGGCACTTACAGGCTTGCAAAGTGCTGCATGGTCTTTGTTTTATCATATGTGCGAAAGACACAGGCATGGATTATATGCATGTTACAACAAATTTCACATATTGATGATCAAACAAATTGAAGTCATGCACGCAAGTCAGTGTCCCACCATCCAGCAAATCGAAATTGCCTTAGCTTTCTATGACCCAATCCTTTATCAAAACTCACTGCAGAAGCTTTTGTTTTGAGTGGATGTGGCACATTGATCGTGGAAGATGATCAAAGAGATGCACAACACTGAGATCTTGGAAGATCAACGGTCACAGTGAATCACACACAAAACCAATTAATTTAATTATCAATGAAACATAACGCATCAATAACATGGCATCAAAAGCATAAGCATAATATATTGGCTACCACTCGATCTTCCGTGTTATTCTCGTCCCCAAACAAATCGAAATGTGGGCTTCCTTGAACTCACAAATCAATTCCTAAATCTTTTAGAGATCAAAAGTCACAGTATTGTTTTTATGTACATAGCGACGGATTAGCGACGGATATTTCCGTCGCTATCTCACAGTTTTCTTGTAGTGTGTTTTCTTTCAACACTTGAGAGAAAAGATGAGAAAGATGACTAGGGTTCTCCACAAAAAGATATATATATATATATATATATATATATATATATATATATATATATATATATTATGATTAAACAACTCTTGTCTTTTTATACTCTAGGGTTTTAGTTATTAAATTACAATTAAAAAATTACAAAAAAAATCCTCAACCCTTGTGAATATTTTCGGCCACCCTAGGTGTTTTTATAAAAACAAAAATTTATTTAATTTAATATGTTAATAAAAGACACACATTAAATTCACAAATCCACCCTTTAAGATTTGTAACATAAAATTTGAAATAATACAAAACTCATTAAAATCAAAATTTTTCATTTTAATTATCAAGTATAATTTAAACATTACAAATATAAATTTTCAAAATAAATGATTATCTTATAATCATAAATTTTGAAAACTATATATTAAACTTATTTAATAGAGATTTCAAGTGTGAATTAATTATTAATCATATTAATAATTATTATGCAGGTGATTTTATAATTGGACTATAAATTATATATAATTTACTATAGTATATCGAGCTAGTACGAGGACCAAATGGACATTGAGCTCCAATAATCTCGAAATATTAATTAAAACTCTTTAATTAAGTAATCCGAATTATTAACTTTAGGTAATTCCACTAAAAACCTAAAGTTGCACTCTCGTCGCTGCAAATATTTTATATAAGTCGAACTACGTCGGTGTCCATCGATATAGTCATTACATACAGATCCACCCTCCACGAGCATCTCATAATTAAAGTCGGGTCAGAATATTTGTTATATCACTCTAATTATTTGGTACCTTAGGTACCATTGATTCTCTAATGAACGATTTATGCATAAATATTATTAATATTAATCTTTCTATCCTTAATAGAAAGACTTGAGCGCTATAACCGTTCAAGTACCGAATTAACCCTTAAGAAAGATAATCATATACTTATCACAAGAAGGAGTAAATTCCATATCTATGTAAAACGTCACAAGCCACATACGAAACTATGTTTCCAAAGTACGTAGCTATTGTTCGGTATTTATTCACCATCTCAACTTTGTAAATCAAAGAACATAGCCTACCATGTAAGAGTTTGTAGTACATTCAGGATTCAGATCAATCCATATATGACCATCTAATAGACTGAAATGAATTTCTTTATTTAACAGATGTTATAAGAAATTTATTTTTGTTTGGGTCCAGTCTTATTTGATCACATTATTTAAGGTGTCTCCATTCTCATGTCTCCACATGAACGAACCCGGATCAAAGTCGTTATACAATATGAAATGGACCGCAACTGTAGATGAACCATAAACAAAGTGTCTATTTTTATTTGCTCTCTACGGACTATTTAGGATTACTAATTTCAAACTTAAATCCTATTATGTATAACACATATACACTAAGACTGAAAGTACATTTAGTATCCAAGGATATACATGATAATTTATAATATGAAACTTCAAAATCAACATTTTGATAAATGAAAGACTACATCCTTTATTACTTAAAATAAAATCCTGTTTACATATTATATTATGCTCTATAGCATATATCCTAACAAAGAGTGATTTCGCCATGGTTGAGATTGAAAGGGATATTTCCATGAGTGATGTAAAAGAAGTAGCTATGAGTGAGGATGGGAAAAGTGATGAGTGAGAATGAAGAAAATTTGGTAGAGATTGAGATGAGTAGGGGTGAAGATAAAGTGTTTGAGGTTGAGTTGGATGTAAATAATGATTCTTTGCCTATTGTTTGTAATTCGTTTTTTGCAAGATTTTGATGATGTGATTATAAAGAAAGATTAGAATATTTTACCACCATTTATAAGAAATGAACATCATGATGAAGTCGTTCCAGATGTTTTCATTCCAAAGCGACCAGTTCAGATTCAATGATGAATCTTTTCAAGGAAAATATGAATTATATGATCCAAAATGGTCAAGTTGGGATTCTTTCACACGTCAAACTTAGACCATTCAAAAGTACAAATGGAACCAGTATTCATATATTTAATTGAAGTTATCACTACAAGAAAACAGTGAGTTAGCGACGGAAAGTATTCCGTCTCTAATTAGCGACGGAAAATATTCCGTCTCTAATTAGCGACGAAAAATCCGTATCAAATTAGAGACGCGGTTGCTATGGTTTATTTTCCCTCTCTAATTAGCGACAGAAAAATCCGTCACTAATTAGAAACAGAAAATTCGTCTCTAATTAGAGAGAGAAAATTACGTTTATAAATCCGTCTCTAATTAGAAACGAAAAGTCCATTTCTAATTTGAGACGAAAATTTCAGATTCTATTTATTGAAACGGAAATTTCTGTTTCTAATTACGTAGGGAAATTTCTTTTTTTTTTTAAAAAAAAAAAATTTTGTTTTTAAAATTTTTAAAGAAATTAATTTTATTTTAAATAATATTTTTAACATTTGTAAAATTATAAAATAAATATATTAATTACTTAAATTATAAAATAAACAAAACAAATAGTAAAATTTTACTATATAAAGTTATTAAATACAATATAAAAAAAAATACATATAAATTAATCATCATTATCTCTCTCCTCACAATTAGTCGGATGATAAGGTGGACCTGAAGAGGAAGGCTGTGAACTCAAGTCTCTCATCATCCGAAAATACCGCTCCATCTCTTCCATCTTTTGTTTGAGATCAATCATCTCTTCATTCCTCTTTTGCTGCTCTTCCTCTAGTCGGTGCATCTCTTCATTTCTCTTTTGTTGCTCTTCATCTATTTGTTGTTGTATAGTCTGCATAACAACCTAACTCGCTCTTGTACCCGCTGCTCAAATATATCATCAAAAGTCGTACCGTAATACGATCTACTTGAGCTGCGTAACGATTCTGGATAAGAAAGCGGTGCAAGAGAGCTGAGATCGTACACTCGGCGTTTCTTAATATCCACTCTAACATCATCTAAGTATAGGCAATTAGTGTTGAGCTGAGTCTCAGGCTCACCAAACTCCTCTGAAAACTGAGATGCAATCGCTACCATTTGCTTCATCGCAGCCTACCATTAATAAAAATATATATAAGAAAGAAAAAATATTTTCTTAAGGAGAAAATTAAAAAGATTTAATTTATAAACAAAAAGTTACATTAATGTCAATAAATCTCTTGTCAACAAAAGTATTGTCCTTCTTTGTGTGTATATGCTTAAACACCTCATAGCCTGTGGGTGCACGTTTCAACTGAGATTCCTATTTAAAAAATAAAAAATTAATAAATAAGTTGAAAAATAAAGAATTAATAAAAGTACTGTCTTTCTTTGTTCCATGTTTAAAAAATCTAACCATATCAATAAAATGCTGAATGGTAGACCTCGAGCCACCGGTATGTTTAGAAACACCTGATCATTCACCAGCCTTCTTAGTCTTTCTATTTTTTTATGCTTGCTGAGATTTTAATTTAAACTCTGCACTACTCCAATACTTCTGCCATTTATTCCAAATATTATCTGGAATACATAGTGGCTTCCCTCATTTTTTATATTTATAGCGTCATTTACAGAGTTTATCGTTATACCGATTCTGGTACACATTATTCCTTGTAGTCCTAACAGCGACCGCATGAGCAGAATCCCACTGATAAAATTTCTGTACAAAATTAAAAATAATTTGAATACATAATTAGTAATAAATAATGATAAATCATACATTACATATAATAATAATATACCTGAAATTCGTCCCAATAATATTCTTTTATGTCTTTAGGCACTTTAGTCCATTGCATGCCCTCCTCTGCAAATTTCTCCTTAATTATTTTTCCTATCCTGCGAGAGGCCGAAGGTATGAACCTGCGTATAAAATAATAATAAATTTTTAGAAGTTTTAATAATAATAATAATAATAATAATAATAATAATAATAATAATAATAATAATATTAATAATAATAATAATAATAATAATAATATAAGCTTTCAAAAATCATACTGATCATGAGTAGCAGGTATAATCATAAGTTTGGTACAACTCAGTAAACTCTGTGCTGCATGAGATGATCCAGCTGAAGTCGATCCTGCTGATGTCTGAGTAGCAGAAATAAGGGTAGGTGGGACCGTAGAGGGTCTATCATCCTCTGGTGTGGAATGTGATGACGACCTCTGGCCTGACCGCTCAACTCCTCGTCCTCGGCCAGCTGGATATGCTCCCCGTACCATATCTATAATTAATCAGCATCTCTCAAGAAGTTAAACGAGGTAATACACCGCATTTCAGAACTTATTTTTAGCTGTAAGAGATCAAAATATCAACTTTGAAAATGTTTATTTGTGTGAGCAAAGGTAAATATCACTTTTAATTGGCGAAAATTTACAGCAAAGCTTGCACAATTAATGATTCAATATTTTCAATTACAGCTTTAATGCATGAGTTCTTATTTCTTATGAATTTTTTCTTAACTTGTTATGCACATGATATTGATCATACCTATGATGAATGTAACAGTACAACTATACTTGAATGATACTCGAAACAAACTTGATAGAAAGTTAATACTTTCATATATAGAATAAAATGAATTGAAAGCTCAAAGAGTAATGCATTGAAGGCAAAAACCAAATGGTCACTGCCAATTAAGCTGAACAAATATTGAATAGAATAAAATGCTAGCTATAGCTATTCTAATCGAGTGAGAAACTCGAAAGGAAAGGATAGAAATTTTTTATATGCTTCCAGTCTCTTGCTTCACCATGGAACTTGATGCAGATAGATATGCACTCACGTTTTGTATTCATAGTTAAATCCTTAGTTGGGTGACTGATGCATATTATAACATCCCCAATCCAGAAATATTATCGGCAGAGAATAGGTCGTCATACTCTCTGACTATCTGACAACTGTTAATCTGATTTCATATATAAACTTATGCATGGAACCGATGCCCAACTATATCAACATAAATGCATAATACTTTTCATACTAAATGCTAAATTTTAGTATACATTACAATTATGACAGTGAATACTTGTAGTGCATTACATATGTAATATTTACTACATGACAAATGACATTCCTTGACTCTGACTAAACTGAATTCTATCTCTGACTTGACCTGGTGGACTGAACACCCTAGTGACTGTCATCAGTATCCATCCTCTCGAGCTCATCCTCCAGGAATACCTGCAAAATAAAACACTGGGAGAGGGGGGGTTAGATCATTTGAACGATCTAAATGAGTGGACGATTAAAATAGAAACTGATATGCTATAATGAAAACTCATGATTATAAAATCGAATATGTCACCAAAAAAACTTCTTTTTCTGAAAATGCTTTTTTATCCAAGAACATACTTTTTCTATGAAACGTTTCTGAAAAGGTTTTTCTGTCAGTAAAACTCTAAGTTTAACTTTTCCTTCTAAAACTCTTTAGAAAAATATCATTATTGAAAACTGTGTCTCTGAAAACGTTTTCTTTGGAAGTCTGTCACTGAAATCTGTCTATGAAAAACTTGACGCATGGGGGCGTTACGTATCACCGTCCCCCCATATGCCTAACTAGAGCCAGGAGTGCAAATCCATGACATTGGGGCGTTACGTCTCGCCGTCCCCCAGAGCATGACACTACCTATCCCTGAAACTAGTGGTATTGAGGCGTTACGTATCGCCGTCCCCCAAGCCACTGAACTAGAACTGGGGGTGCAGATCTATGCTACCCTATAAGCTCTGAATCTAGGATCTAGGGGCATCTGTCATCCCCTGTCCTCAAATAGGATCTGGGGGCGTTACATATCGCCGTCCCCCCAGTCCTCTACATGTGCACATGTGCTCTCCGTCAATTCCATATCTGAATCAAGTTACATACTGATGTGGGTTTCTACCACATGCCTCGAAAAAATAAAACCATGCTTTTGAAAATATCTCTTTCTAAAAACATTTCTCGGAACATGCTTAATTACAATATAATGCAAAACAAGGTTGGCTAACGCCCTAAACGCGGAAAATGGAAGTCTGCTATTTAAAACAATCATATTGTAAAATCAATTTAAGAAAAAGTGTGTCCACTCACTAATTCAGAACTTTCTGGTGACGCCTTGTGATTGTTGCGGAACCGCATCTCCTGATGATAATTTGTCATGGGATATACTTGGAAACATCACCAATTACTCCAAAAGTAGCATGAGAAGGAGAGAAAATGGAAAAGCTTCCTAGATGCCCCTTCAAGTTTTTGGCTTGGAAAGGGGATGAATAAATAGTGCTCTCTTTATAGAGCGAGAGCTGATTTTTTGTTTGTAAATGAATGGTCCACATTTTTCCACATCACACTATTCTAGCTTATTCCTGAATTTACTGTAGCATCCCCGGTATTCATGGGTTTTGACCTACTTCTGATTTGAACTTGGGAAAATATCTGACATCGAAGTTGTAGGTCTCGGTCATAGATTATCGACGATATAAAATTTATAAAAATCGGAGATCGTATGAAAAATTTACGACCCGATTACTAAAGGTTGTTCGAGATGGGACGCAAGCTAAATTTCACGTCGGAATTTCAAGGAATTTACCGAATGTCCCAAATGTCATTTTATGAGCACGTACTTGCTCGAACATAATTTATATCAAGTATTATGACTCTGATCCATAATAGTCATCAGTCTTTGGTAACGTATAAGTTGCTAGGGTCGCCGGATGTTACACACATGCACTTGATTCTTTACAAAACAAAGCATAATAATCTCAAATGATGAGCAAAATAGTCCTTGCAATTCGAGGGATAAAGCGGCATACAAATGTGACCATGGCAATCGAGTGGAATGTGTAGCCAAGGGAAATAACCTGGAAAAGTTTAGATGCAACTTTTGCAACCTGTGCTTGGATCTTAGTTTACAGAGAACAATTCTGCATTCGCCAAGCTTACAACTGCCAAAGTAAACCATCCATATTAAAATAAATAGGTTATCTGATAAGTGGTAAATATATCACTATTTCCCACTCATTTGACCTAATATTTTGTATAGTTTCTTGAGTTTTACGAATATTTTGATGTCTTTTGTGTTATTTTGCAGATAAATAAAGTTTCAGGACTTTCTGGAAGTAATTCAGGGCCAAAACAGTGAAAACGGACAAAAAAGACAAAATGGTAATTTGTGCGTCGCGACCGCTAACGTGCGCCGAGTTCTGCTAAAATGCACCGGGACACATGTCAAAATCTAAGAAGTCTGCTAACAAACGCCTTTGCTAACGTGCGCATGCAACATGTTAACATTAGAGCAGATCCGCTAACGTGTGCCGTGCCACGTGTCATTATCACATGCTACCGATAAACACCATCGCCATGTGTCGTCTACGTGTCATCCACATGTCAGCCACGTGGCGTCCACATCAGTCACATGCCGAGTCAGCTTGCCACGTGTCAGCCATGTCATCATCAGCCAATCATCTTATGCCATGTGTCACCATCACACGCTGCCGTAAATAGAAGGTGTTACTCCCTACCGTTGAATGCGTGTGGTCAACTGGAAGCCAACATTGACTGGTTTAAGAAAGAAAAAGAAGATAGGGCGGTCTCTGCTCCTCTCTAACTAACAGGAGAAGCGGAACATATAGCTTTTCATCCTTGTTTGATCATATTATTAGTCATGGTAACGGATTGAGTATCTCTCTTTCGGTAGCTGGTTTGACTGTTTGTGATCGAATAAAACAAGAGTCGTAGTAAAGTAGAGCTAGACTGAATGATTGGCTTGTAGGAGAAAGATAAGAAGGATTCTAGCCAAGACGGATATGCAAGCTTTATTTATGTCTCTGCTATTGGATGTCATAGTGTGGCACGCACGTTATCAACTCCCTGGTGTCTGCTTTATTTGATTTGAAAAGCTTTCGAAGAAGGAAAGCGAAGCTAACCTTATTAGGTCTTGAAACGAAAGAGGGATGAAAGTCCGGGCGTTGCAATCAAGATTTCGTAGTTAGCCCGTTGATACCCTGCCTAGCTGAATAACTGACCGACGGCGGAATGGTAAGCTTCCTCGTTCACTTGCGCGGGTCGGCACTGATTTCGTATGTGATGCAACTACAATGCTTGAGAGATCTAGTGATCGGTCTCAAAAGCAAGATGGGAATGGTCAAACAGAGGAATCAAGATAGATGTCTGTCTCTGCCTCACCGTAAGGGTTTCAGGTTTAGCTGCCATCTCTATTGGCCTGTCCTGTGCCAGTCGAGGTAAGGAGCTGATCAGGGCATTCATCTGTCGGATTAGTCTAACTCGGTCAATGCATGGATTAATGTTATATCAGTATCAGTTCTTTCCTTCTTCATTGGGTGAGTTGGGATTAGAAGAAAGTCTCTGTAGGCCCCCTCTTCGTTCAATCTTAACTATGCCAAGGGTCATCGAAGAACCAACCTTTCTGCCTTTCCCTTGCCCGGGTCAAACAAAAAAAAGTGTGAAAGACCTTCTCCGAACGTTGACAATGATTCAACTGAAGCTCCTAAGTACGGTCCGATAGCCACTATAGCCATTAAAAGGGTCATATCCTGTTGAAGAGGAAGTGAAAGGAGCGAGACCTCGCGGAGTAGGTACGGAAGGGTAGGACTCAGTTCCCGGTAAGGAAAGCGACTTTAGTGCGAGAACATGCCCTCGATCAATAGAAAGAGGGCCACTCTCGATTGGAATACCCCAAGAGAGTTTAACTCAAGGGCGCTACCGAAAGAGGGACTGTTGGCGGAACTACTTTAGCGAAACCGCGATGGGATCCCCGATCCAAGCCATCTAGCAAGGAAGGATTCCAACTCTATAGTCCAAGGTTCAAAGCGAGGTAGGTTAGGAAGTTAGTCGAAAACACTTCAAGTGCGTTCATCAACAGCTAGGGCAAAAACCATTTTTAGCTATCTCGTCTATTCAGAGGTAGCAAAGTGGACTTATTAGCCCCTGTCTCTCTTCTCGAGCTATTCCCAGTAGTTTGACATTCGGCTGTAAAGAAGAAAGCGACTTGTTCGACTGGGCACAAAACTACCCTTTTTTCGTAAGATTGCATAACTCTGCTACTCCCCTACATGGGTTACCTCTAAAGGGAAATGGATTAAAACTGAGTTTCCTAGCCTCTCAATGAAGGGCGACTAAAGAAGAAGCTCCTGAATCAGCGCAGGGCCAAATCAGCAGCAGGAAAACTGTACTAACCCGCCGCCGGTGACTTTCTCAGGGCTCCGCAAAAGAAGAAAGAAGGTGAAGGTTCGGGTCTTCTAATGAAGCGAAGGTCCCCCCTTACTCTCTATTCTCTCTTAAAGCTTTCTTAGGCACTTTTTCCTGCTTATCTGTTATAGGGCGAGTGTCTAAAGAAGACCCTTATTGTTATGTACGGGTAAAGATTTCCCTTTCTTTCTTTGTGCACTTAGGAAATGCTAACATGAGAGCTACAAACCAAACCCATTGAAGATTTGTAAGTCGTATTTCGTTATTCGATAGCTTCATCCAAATACATTAGGTCGAACCGATCTGCAAACTGTTGTTAGAAAACCACTTTGATGCCTCATCGGTAGAGACGAAAGACTTGTAATGGAAGGCTGATGGAACAATAAATTGGTTTGGGTCAATATTTTGCATAGATTCGCCACCCGCAAAGACGATCAGGCTTCTTGCTAGATCACGCTCGTGGAAATGCAAGACCCCACAGCGGTAGATTCTACCTCGGAAGTCGCACCTTCTACTTATCCTGATTTGAACCGAAAACTTCTACTCCGCCTGCGGAAAAGGTTTGATTCCTTTCATAGTATACCTCGGATGAGTGAGCCCCTTTGGTTTGTCCAGGGGGCGGTAGTTAAGTGATGCTAGAGAAGCGAAGCCAGAGCAACTCACGTAAGCGTTGACCCCTTGCCAATTGGTTCTGAGTAGCTTTATCGAGATCAGAAGCAAATTGTGCAAAGGCCTCTAATTCCGCGAATTGGGCCAATTCCAATTTTAATTTGCCGGCTACTTGTTTCATAGCTTTAATTTGAGCTGCGGATCCTACTCTGAATACGGGTACGAAGGTTCATCCAGAAGCGCTGGAAGGGCTGGAGGAAGGGGACGAACCGCATCGATTGAGTTATATCCGGCAGGCTAACACCCGCGTACCTAGAAAGGAAGGGGAAAGTCTTACCTTTTGGAAACATAAGGTGCATCAGAAAGGATGGAGGATATATTTATATAGCCGGATTCACGAGCTGAGGACTAAGTCGAAGTGAAAATTCCAAGGCACTTCTTTCCTTTAATTTTAATTTATTTAATTTCAAATTTAAAGGGATTCGTCATTCGAGGGGAAGTAGACTACTCAAGAATTTCACCTTTCATTTTCGAAATTTCTAATTGAATAAAGAATTTCTAAAAGGAAAAGAAGAATGAATCAATGAAATGTTGCTTGGTCTTTACTGGGACGCTATTGGATCAAATGACAAAGACATTGTTGAGAAAAATATGGCTTTTTCCGGATGAAATGAAAATTGGATTCATGTAACAGGAGAAAGGTTTCCCATTACTTAGCCGGAAAGATATGTGGCCATGAAATAGGGATTAAGTGGAAGAGAATTGACTGGGTGGTAGAGTCGAACAAGAACCCTGGCGGTACCAAAACTGACGCTAAGACTTTCCGGGCTAGTATTAGGATCTCGTTTTCCATTACTTTTTTCCCATTTGCTTTCACTGGAACCAGTGTCTCGTTTCGAATCGAATCGATTTTTGGATTTTTCATTCTGATCGAATTGTTGAGACAATTGAAAATGGTATTTCCTTGTTCCAGGAACCTTTCTCTTTGCTTTGAATCATTGGGTTTAGATATTACTTCGGCGATCTTTAATGTTTTTTAGTTTTAAATTTTGAAAAAATGGCAGCAACACACCCCTTTTTGATTTCTTTCTATCAAAGAATCATACGAACAATTGATTGCTACGGGATAAACTTTTGATGGAAAAAGTTTCGATGTATTTTTCATCCATAAATGTAGCATGTTGAAACTAGCCAAAGATAAACGCGGAAGTGCTTACTCTTCATTAATTAGAGGGGTGGTCACTCCACTTGAGTCAACCGGCCCCATGTAGGGAAGGGTCAAGATAAGAAACTCCGGCAATCCTTGGCATAAACATTAATTAGAGCCTACCTTCGAGAGAAGGTTATTCAGGTTTTCCCCGAACCTTGTATGAATAGCATGGAGAATGCTATCCCTTGGGTCCGGTGCGTGGTTAAAGCCCTGGGCCCCCGGGCGAGCCTCCTCGAGATAAGGAGTCGAGCGCACAGATGCGGAGCCTCCGGCTTATCACCGGCAGTCTGCTCAGGGTTCCAAACTCAACGGTGGCAACTAAGCATGAGGGTTGCGCTCGTTGCGAGACTTAACCCAACACCTTACGGCACGAGCTGACGACAGCCATGCACCACCTGTGTCCGCGTTCCTGGGGTATGATCGGAAATACCCGGCCATGTGAAGTCTGCTTCAGAGTTCGGGAAAGTAGCAAGCCAACTGTCATTAACCAACACTCTGTCAAGCTTCCTGGCAATAATCTGCTCACTATCTCTGCGGTTGGACCAAGTGTAGAGCGGGCCCTTAAAAGAGGAGACCCCAGCCCCACAGGTGTAAACATGAAGTGAAGATGAAGTAAGGCTTTTTATGCTTTCCCTCTTCTGCTTCATTACGCGATTAGAAGTGAGATTGCCTCCCCGTGACCAGTGCCTCTCACCCCATCCCCTCGTCGAAGTCCACCCCCTCCTCCTCTGGCTAGCAAGCCTTTTCCTTAAGCAGCATCGGTGCGGTCGGGATCGTCCGGTTGCCCAGAAGCATCGAGTGAAAGACAGCTTATTACCTCATTCCCGTCTCCTTGACTTCCTTACTACTGTAATAAAGGAAAGAGCGGAGCGTAGCGGAGCGGGAGAGAAGAGCGAAGCAAAGCGAAGCAACTAGTTTACTTGCTTATATATAAGGAAACTCCAAACCTCAGTTAGTTAAAAGAATGAAATTGGTTGATATTATGACAATATTAGGTAGTATAGATATCATTATGGGGGAAGTTGATCGTTGAAATGATAATTGATACAAATTCCTTCTGAACTTGGCTACGCTCCTCTCACTTTGTTCTCAACTGACCTAGTAGGAAGTTTGAAAGATAATAAATTCCTCTTATTTATTGTTCATAGTGGATTGATATCCCGCTTGGCTAACGTGGGATCCGCTCAAGGGCCTACTGGTTTAGGTAAATATCTAATGCGTTCCCCCACTGGAGAAGTCATTTTTGGAGGAGAAACTCTGCGTTTTTGGGATCTGCGTGCTCCATGGTTAGAACCTCTAAGGGTTCCCAACGGTTTAGACTTGAGTAGGTTGACTTTGCCCAGACATTGAAATCTTTCATAGGTATGGTGTCATAGCTATCTGAACAATAAAATCTGGTCAAATATTTAGAACTAGAAACAGCAATCCCAATTCTACTTTTTTATGTGTTATCACATCCATTTTCCTTCAAATCTTTAAAGTCTAGGTGAATACTATTCATGGATCAATAGAAAATCAAAATCGAAATTTTGGTATTCGATCTATTATCAAATAGATTCTTTTGCTCCATACTTGGTATATTCTAAGCAATCAAATCACTTGCATTCCAAAGTATGGAACCCCAGAAACAGACTGACCCAACTTAAATGGGATATAATAGCTTCCTTATGGTCTAACATTCTTGCCAATACATTATCCTCATTCTGTTCCGGATTGTAATCTCTAATAAAAAAGATAGCTCCATGAGAAAACGGACCAATTCAGTCACGTTTTCATGTTCCAATTGAACACTTTCCATTTTTGATTATTCTCAAAGGAGAAGATTATTCTTTTTACCAAACATCTGCGGATCCAATCACACGATCTTATAATAAGAACAAGAGATCTTTCTCGATCAATCCCTTTGCCCCTCATTCTTCGAGAATCAGAAAGGGTTCGCGGTGGTGGAGGAACTGGCTCGGAAAGTGTCGGCCCAGCAGAGTGCTTTCGCCGTTGGTGTTCTTTCCGATCTCTACGCATTTCACCGCTCCACCGGAAATTCCCTTTGCCCCTACCGTACTCCAGCTTGCTAGTTTCCACCGCCTGTCCAGGGTTGAGCCCTGGGATTTGACGGAAGAATCTCGGTTAGTTGGTTTATGCGTTAGGTCAACCATTCCTCTAGCATTCCGAAGTGAGAAGCCAAGTGAACGAGCCCTGTTTTTCGAGAATGAAAGTTCCATTCGCAAAGCCCAAGCCAAAGCTAGTAGGGCCACCCTATCCAACTTTCCGGCATTAAGATACGTTTCAGTCGTGGATGATTATCATAAAGGATTCCCAACATATCATAAGATTCCCGTTCTTGAAAATTCGAACTTTTCCAAACCCAGAAAACGGATGGAATTTTCGGATTCCTCCTTGGAACAAATACTTTTATACATACCTCTTCTGGTTGATCTACACCATACTCTAGTCGCGTAAGATGATACCCCTAAAGAACAAGATTCCGTAAACAACAGAGAGGAAGAATGAAAGGAATATCTTATCGAGGTAATCATATTTGTTTCGGCAGATATGCTCTTCAAGCACTTGAACCCGCTTGGATCACATCTAGACAAATCGAAGCAGAATCGAACTATGCAATAAAGGGGGGGTGATGTATATATAGATAGCTATAGCTATATGGGCACGGGTCAACTAATAACTTCTAATAGACGAGCCCATTATCCTTCTGTTCTGAACTTGCTTCTTGGTATGGTCCACTCGATGAGTATCTCTGGAATTTACGTTCCAAATTGGCAAGTTCAGTTACTGCAGAATTTTTTCTTGTAGATGACTGGATATGACCCACTTGAATCAGCAGGTTGGTATCGCCAGGGGCATTTGCTTGAACCGGTTTACAAATAAAGGTTTTACGTCTTTGTGCGCGCATGGAACCTTTGATTATATATCGACAAAAATCCGATTGTTTCTTATGGCTAGACTCTAAGCCTGATGCAGGATGAGGTAGACTTGTCTCTCTATCTTCTTCCGCCAAGAAGGGCCTGAGCGAACCGTACCTTGATCAGAAGAGGCAGGAGAGACACAGCAGTGAAGATAACGGGAAAGGGAAGCAACCTATGAAGTATCCACAGTCCACCCGGGAAGATATCGCCCCAGGAGAAGCATCGCGTAGTCCCAAAACTCTTCGAGTAAGCAGCAGTCTACACTCAATTGTAAAGAGAATCCTTCCTCCCTTATCACTTAGTTTTCGACTTTTCGGCAATATATTAGCCGATGAATTAGTAGTTGTTGTTCTTGTTTCTTTAGTCCCTTAGTTTCATTCTTGCGAACTTACTCCCCAGGCGGGATACTTAACGCGTTAGCTACAGCACTGCACGGGTCGATACGCACAGCGCCTAGTATCCATCGTTTACGGCTAGGACTACTGGGGTATCTAATCCCATTCGCACTTCTTTGGCGGAAAGAGGGAAGTATGCTAGGTTGTGCATTGAAGTAGATCTAAGGAAGCCATTACTTTCGAAATATAGGCTAAGAAGGCACATACGGAGGATTGAGTATGAAGGGATAGACCTCATTTAGGTGTGGGTGTTATGGACATAGAGAGGAGACATGCGAGTTAGCGACTGCCCGAGGAGATAAGTATTATCAATCTGATCTTCCCTTTCAAAAGGAGCCCGTCAACATTGAAGCTTCCGCTTTTGGCTGCTTTTAGGCAAAGGATAGTTGACTGGAAATCTAGGGGTAAAACACTGTTTCGGTGCGGGGCGCGAGAGCGGTACCAAATCGAGGCAAACTCTGAATACTAGATATGACCTAATTGCCGCATCCGTATGAGAGAGACGGCGGGCATTGATTGAATCTAGGCACCACGCAGGTTTCATTTCTTGCTCTTGGTTGCCTCCACCGCGCCCCGTCCTTACCCAGCTAGCTGGTCAATCTCAGAGATCTTATCGGCCGGCAAACCGGAGACGGACGACCACGGTCCCGACCTTACCAGCACCGGAGGTGTACTAATCAATGAACCCCCGAAACCCACTTTCTTTTCTGACAAAATCAACCAAGCCTAACCGGTCACGATATCTTGTTGATATTGATTGAGTTTGAGGGACTTTCGCTGACTGAATCCATATCCATCCATAAACCTAGACCCCGGTAACATTCGTAACCAAAGCGTCACGACAACACCTTTCTTCGTGTAGATGGAAACCTTTTCGGTTGAGGCGAACGTGGCTAGCTGTTTCTAGGAGTAGGTTTCTTAGCCTGGACATGATGTTCGGTAAAACTTCCTTCAGTGAGAGCCGTCCACCGCTCGCGTTCTTATATCCCGAAGATTCTTATTACGCCTTTCTAAGGAAATCTCCTCTATTGACTTGAAACAGTGGTATATACCGCCTAAAATCAATAAAATAAGAGAAATTAAGCCGAAGGAGATATGGAATATCACGGAGCTATGGACTTGATTTCGGGAATGGGGCTCCTACCTTATGGGATTCGACCCAATGAAGTAGTCTCCTAGCGTACAAGATGACTAACTTCAACAGGGAGACTTTCCTTCCAAGCTTGCATCCCGACGAATGATTTCTCTTGAGGTTTGGATGGATATTGAGAGAGCAAGGAAAAGAGAGAGTTCTTTCACCCGGTCTCAAAACAAGAACAATCTGGTCCAATCCATCATCAGAAGGAAGTGCAAAGAAGGAGCAAAAACAGAGGTCAATTGGATAACCAATAAGGGGAAAGGTCGCCAACTGCAATAGAAGAATATTGCCTCAGGTAGTTCATTACCAACGAAGCGTCTAAGCACAGTTCACTCGCGTTGATCAATCAAACGACCCTTTCGTTCTTATCTATTCGACCGGATTCTGAGGAACGACACCCAGAAAAGCGAATGAGGGAGTCTAAGGACTTACGTTTACCTTCCTTCCTCCGGCCCTTGGTGACATCGCTAACGAACTGAGCCCTGACCTTCGAACCTCCCATTCCTAATATAGCTGGTCAATCACTTCCAGGAAAGAACTGTAAGGAAAGAAAAGGGAAAGACATATACTTATAAATACGTATACATCTACCGGTAAAGAGAAGGGAAATCACTTAAAGGAATTACCAGCCCTTGACATATGAACAACAAAACCTGTCCTTAACGGGATGGTACTTACTTTCATACAGGTGCTGCATGGCTGTTGTCATCTCGTGTCGTGAGATGTTTGGTCAACTCAGAGAAGGAGCAAACAACCCACTCTCGGAGAGACTACAAACAGAACTGCCTCTAAACCACTATAATCTATCAAAGCAGAGCTTTTTACAAGAAAAAAGGCTAAGCATCAATCAGACCGATTGGCTGAGACGGATTGGCTCCTGGCCCGCTGCAGCCTCTGAATTCCCCATCATCGCCTACTCTTTGGATGGATCACCCATCTATCAAGGGAAGACTGAATCAGGCCACAGATGGTGAAGATCCATCTGCTTGTTCCCCCTCCGACCGGGCTTTAGGCCCAGTTATCCTCTTCCGGCGAAGGCAAACTCATCTCATTCCGCTTCTCTATTTCTTGTTTCTTTCCCAGCACCAACCAAAAGTTCCAGGGCGCCCGAAGTGGTGCTGTTTCGGGAAGGAGGTATGAGCCATCAAACAGACCCATATCGTCGAATGCATCTCCCTGGAGGACTCTTAGAAACCACAGGCAGAGACAGAGACAGGAAAGCGAAAGAAGAGGCTATAAAAGAGGGAAAGAAAGGCGAGATCCCTTATCTTCCTCAAGCTAGTACCAAAAAGCCTATTCCGAAAGCCGTCTTTCAAAGGGAGAAAGGCGGAAGAAAGGGATAGATTGAATTGATAGGCTCGTGCTATAGTCTATATTCCTTTTCCTCGATCCATTCTCATTTATCTATTTAATTTCGAGAGACGAGAGAGAATGAAGGTATTGGGCCATCCGAACCAAACTATTATAGTTCCTATTAATAGAATAGGTCGGTTGATTGAATCATACGCATGTCTCCGGGCACTGGGCGTGGCATATTCTTTAACAAGCCAACCACACTAAGGCCCGTAAGGCAGGAGCCATTGACCAAGTGACTGATTGGAACTACTGATAGGGACTACCGATGACTGATCAAACATTGGTTTGGCTTGAATTATCCTTTCAAAGCACTTCTCCACATTGAGCTGGTGCAGTGAGGGGCTATATCAAGCCAGGTTGAGATTTCCCTGAAGGCCATCATGGAACCCCCTATATATTATACTGAAAAATCTATGGCTATGACGGGGTTGACAGAACCTACTTAGCACTTTTTCCATGCCTTTCAATATAATGCGGTCGCCCCACGTCTTCTCTATACTATAGGAATAGAGGAAGCTAAGAAAGAAAAGAATAGATTGGATCTCATTTGGTTGGGAGTAATATGTAGCTAAAGTGCCCTTCCTGTTCTTGGAGTGCACTAAGGACTCACCTCTTCTTGTTTGTGATTGCCTTTATTAGTACAGTGATACAGAACTAAAGAAAGGATTTCCCAATCTTTCCCTTGCAGGTGAAGACTTGAATCGGCACACCTACCCGACCCATCTATGCAGAGCTAGGTGGCACGGCACGGGACCCACTTTTTTTTAGGGTCGCACAAATCGAGGTAGCATGTCTAGTGGACGAGGGCGAGGAACAGATTGCACTCGATGTCCACTTCGCTACCTCCGAATAGACGAGATAGCTAAAAATGGGTTTTGCCCTAGCTGTTGATGAACTATTTAAACATGACCTTTTCAAGGGCTCGAAAAAAAGGGCATCAAACTCGTTGACTTCCGTGGAGGGACCTTACTACATAAGGGCTAGAGACGCCTCAGACTCAGGGGATTCTATGAACTCCCTTCACTCTATTTTATCCTGGGTCGTCAACCGAAGCCGGAGGCTCCTTCCAGTCTCAAGCTGTGGTATAGTCTCCTTTCCTCCTTCGTGCCCGACCCGGTCAGTAGGCGTCAGTGTCTAATCCCTCCGTCTCGTTTCGTAGGAATATTGTAGTTCAAAAGCCCTAGAGGAACCGGTCTCGGAGCTTCATGAGATAGATTCTAGCGTCAGAAAGTTTCCTTCTTCGCTATCGAGCCCCTGCAATTACAGGAAATACCTCATCGTTCATCATGTGGAAGGATGCCCTCTATAAGCGATCACTTGATGGGATCTATATGAGGTGCATAGCAAAAGAATAGCTCGCGTGGTTCACCAGTTCCACCGACTAGACCCTTAGAGTGATTCAGTCGATACAGAGGTGCGCTCGAAGCGGGGGGTGTACTGTCCCTATTGGGCTGGGCCTTTTTGAAGCTGACGGACTAGTAAAGTACGATAGGCTCATGATCCAAAGCCACGTGCTCCTTTCCTCACTCCACCGAAGGACTACCCAGGCTCACAAGCTAGCAGAATGAAACAAGTAGCTACTCCTACTGCAATTGGGGGCTTCTTTTGCTTTTAAGCCAGCCTATAAAAAAATTCCATCAGAAACTCATCGGAGTTCCACTTCTTCCTCAATCCACTCTAAGAAAAAGGCAAGTACAGCTACTCTACTCTCAAGTAGATCAACTCCGACATTAGTAGACGCTTTCATCCTCACTGAGGTAGCCTTCTGAGCTTAAAGAAAATAAATACGAACCCCTATTCTATAAATTCTATAAAAGAGAATCTCTCTTTCTACCTCGGCGACTAGATTCTCTATCTGGGTTCTACCGTCTCTGATTCAACTAAGGGTTCCATTAATTCGAAAGGAGAAGAACTCCTTACTTCACCAAGTGGGTTACTAAGATAAGACTTTTCCTATGCTTTTAGCAGGAGACCTAGATGAGCGTCAGTCTACCACGGGATATTGGTTTACAAATGGGGGAAGGAGAGGATCTTACGACATCTATTACGGCATTTACCAAAGCAATTGCAATTAACTCATCCGAACATACTTTCGGAAAATCATCAGCAATGGATGAGCCGGCAACATGCAAGCTCAGGAAAAAACTTCGTAAGTAAATTTCGATTTTGATATAGAAATCGAAAGGATCTGATTCGAGCAATTTAGAAATCCAAAAGCAAGGGGAAATTTTGTTGGAATTGGGAAAACTCTTTCCATCAAAAGTAAAATTAATCATTGTTCATACATGGGCTTTTCCGGTACGAAATGAGCCACTTCAATTAGGTTCATTGCCCCGGCCCAGAATACGATTAATCCAGCATGGGCTACATGAGCGCCCAATAGTTTACCGGATAAATTGATAAGTCAGGCATTCATGTAGGCAAATTGATATTGTGGATCAGCTTAGGGGAATGATGATATGGTAGGATGCTTGAAAGGCCTGTCGCCACTACAGAAAGGCGAGTGACAGTGACAAAAAAGCATGCCCCAATATCAAGCAACTTTTCCTCTACATATAGGTCTTAATCCAAGATTGGCAAGAGGACTGGTTGGGCTTTGGCCTAGAAGAAAGGCAGAGGGCTGTAAACAGGACTTTGGGGTCGCCTCTACTATTTTATCTTCGGAGCTAAGGGAAAGACTGAGTGAAAAGGTTCAATGGTCATCTACCTCATTTTCGAAAAATGAGAAAAGAGAGCGAAGCTACGAAGGCGCTCTTTTAGTAATATGCTTGAATGCACGAGAAACTATCTCCCCCTACGAGAGCTGCCTTTCCCTCTACTTTCCACCCCAAGGTATGGGAAAGCAATAAGGCTTTTTCTTCTAATCAAACAAGAAAAAAGACTTCTGCGCTAAAAAGGGTTATTTTGGTTTTGGATGTTAAATGTTAAGCGAAGCGAGCGGAAGGAACGTAACGGAGAGTTCGCGTGGATTTTTCCCCGTCCCTTTTGGGACCATTCACCCTTTTCCCAACCAAGCATAGGTAGAACCCCTATTTCCCATACACAACAATGGTTCCAAGCAAGATGAGTAGTTTATAGTCGACTCAATATCAACGAAATCCCCCATTTTATCTTTTTAGTACCAATGGTCTTGTAGTGCACCCTCGCCTAGCTTATCTGTCCCTGTATTATTCAACTCATCTGTCCACTTATCTTGTTCAAAGCAGAAGGAAGATTTGAATCCTTTCTTTCGAGGGGTCTCTAGACTGGAAAAGATTCAATCCACTTCTTGACCTGCTTCTTAGGTGCTGCTTAGGCCTGCTTCTATGTCCTGTAACTTCTAAGGCATTAGCTTCTCACAGGCATTTGCTTTAAAGGGGCTTGTTGGCCCCCTTCTTAGTTAGCTCTTGATGTCTGCTTTAAGCTTCGTCGGACATTTTATGGCCCGTAGCTTACAACATCTTATGAGAAGGGCCTGTAGCTCGATACAATTGTTGGCCAGTTGCTTACTTGCGTACGAAGAAAAGGGCAGACGTATTATCACCACGTTATTGCCACGTCAGCATAATCATTTAGTTACCAGCACCGCCAGGACACGTGTCAGCCGATCCGCAAATGTCGCTGCAATTCAGATAATTCGGTTAACATAGACATATGATTAATTGGGTTATTTTGGTATTTGCGTCAGACCATCGATAGAGACTTTTGCATATTTTCCTGTTCTAGGTTACCAAACTGATTTATTACACATATATAAGAGAATCAATTCATCATTAGAATGATATTGTGTGGAGTCATAACCCTAGATTTTTGTGTCTTTTGTTATTTTCCTTAGTATTTTCTTTTGTGTCTTTATTTAGTTATTTATTCAGCAAATCCACATTCAACCAACCAATCAAGCAATCATTATCTTCTTCCTATAATTAGATACATGTAAATAAATAGTATCAACAATTAATAACAATAATAGAAATTAAATCCTTGTGGGATCGATACATTTATACTACTTGAACGATACGTGCGCTTGCGTTATACACATATGATTACGCCGGTCAAGTTTTTGGCTCCGTTACCGGGGACTTATTTTTCTTGAGTTATTAATTTTGAAGCTATCTAATTTACTTGTATCTAATTTTCTTTATTTTTATCTATAATTTTTATTTATTTCTTTTATTCCAGGTGGTTGAAAAATGGAACTCTATTGGGAGATTAAAAAATTACGAGCTTTACTAGAAGAAGATACACCCAAAATCAGGGAGCAGCAGTCCAGTTTTCTGAGGCCTGTTGTACAGCCCAACAATTATCACTGGATGTCAGAGCCATATAATACAACATTTGCCCAATCAACTCAGAACGCAATGGGGAGATGTGAGATATGTGATGGTGTAGGACACAGAAATCGACGATGCTGTCCCGGGCTCGCGGCCTGGTTGGGAGTATGGAGTAGCCCGTGGGGGACTACACCGGAGAACTAAAAATGGAGTCGCCACCCGGTGTGAACCGGGAAAATGATTTAAGGCCGCACTCACCCCTCGCAAGGGAAGACCTCAAACCGTTGGGTTTGGAATGGTCCCTTACTTATGCCACTTGTAATGGAATGATTTGTGCAATAATTTAATCGGATCTACGCAACATATATTTCAAAGAGTATTTTATTTCTAAGTTCACATGCATGAAAATAAAGCTCATATCTAAGTTTGCATACATAGAAGTAAGTGAAATAAAGGCAAGCACACAATCTCACGAACACATTAAGTAGATAAATACGGGAATATAAATAAATAATAACAGTAAAAATGTCAATAATGAAATGATATGATTAATTATGTAATACAAAAGAAATTACCAAAGAAGCGAACATGCATGAAATTTGATGAAAAGAAATTTGTTCATTGTATGTGCGTTCGTGTAGCATTTGAAAACGCGTTCGAACGGTGAATAGAATGTTTGCGTTCGTATAGCGTTCGAGAACGCATTCAAACAGGATATGACCTGATGGATGATAAAACAAAATGCATGCGCGTTCGAGTAGCGTTCGTAAACGCGTTCGAACGAACTGAGACAGAATGCATACATTCGTGTAGCGTTCGGAAACACGTTCGAACGAGATTACCAAAATGACAGCTAAAACGACACAAACACATGCATGGATAAACAAATACATAATGTAGGACCTCGTGTGCCTGATGGAACACATTTCGTATTCAATCGAGTGCACTTCGTCCGGCGCGGCAAAACATCGTGGTAAAGGTAGCCTTTAGGCATTTCGCTCGAATAGAGGACCTTTAATCCACCCTAGCTAGCCCATGCGCATTAAATTGTCAATACATGAATTAAAAAAATAAATAATATGGGACCTTGTATGCCCGATTGAACACATTTCACGTTCAATCGAGTGTACCTCGTCCGGCGCGGCAAAATATCATGGTAAAGGTAGCCTTTAGGCATTTCCCTCGAATAGAGGACCTTTAATCCACCCTAGTTAGCCCATGCGCACTAGAATGCAATGTATGCGTAAATAAAGCAATGATATGCAAAGGGTAAATGACATAATAAAAGGCGCGGCAAAACATCGTGGTAATAGTAGCCTTCAAGCATTTCCCTCGAATAGAGGACCTTTAATCCACCCTAGTTAGCCCATGCATATTATATTACAATGCATACAAATGAATGAGACAATAATGTGGAACTCCATATATCCGATTAAACATATCTCACATTCAATCAAATATACTTCGTCTGGAGCGGCAAAACGTCGTCGCAAAGGTAGCCCTTTGGATTATCATCCCTCAAAACGGAGGACCTTTGATCCGACTTGATTTGCCCATGCGTATTACATTACCATGCATAAATAAGTAACATTCAGAAAGTAATAACATACTAACGACTAAATCATGCTTTAAAATAAATAACATACTAACGACTAAATCATGCTAAAAACATAAGGTTGGATGAAATGAAACATGTGGATCTCTCAAGTGGTACGTGGCATTGTATTACGAGTGCAAACCGCAATACCGTCCATTCGGATTCGGCTATGGAATTTACGTCTAGGTTTCCATCCGATATACCACAAGAGAGAACACATATTCCGTTCATCCGAAAATCACATCATGCACCAATCCACAATACTCATATGAAATAAAGTACTAAAATAAATGAAAATAAAGGATAATAAATAAAGAAGTTGCCCTAAGTTCTAACCTCTTAAGTCGTCTCTCGGAAGTGTGATACGCGGTTGTTAGAAGGGTTGATGCTCCGCAACTCCTCCGGTTCACTGGTTCAACATTCTCCTTCGTTGTTTCGCTGTTTGGGCTGCTGTTTTACTCTATTTTACAGCTATTTCTGGTCACGGTTTAGGCTTACTATTTTGCGGTAACGCGGGGCTGTTTTGGCTTACTGTTTTTGTGGTTGTGTATGGGGCTGTTTTGGGTTATTTTGGGACTGTTTTTAGGGATGATTTGGTCTCGGTTAAAGGCTTAGTTTTGGTCTCGGTTTCATGGTAATTTTTTGATGTTTGAATCGGTCAGGTAGTGCGTGTATTGCTGCGCTTGTGAGGGTTGAAGGGCTGGTTTGTTGTGTCAAAATGTGGTGTGTGTGTGGGCTGTGAAGAATCAGCGTGTGTGACTAGTGGGGTACGTGGCTGTTTAATGGGTGTAATAGGCTGCTTTGAGTAGTTGGCGTGAGGTGATCTGTTTAGTGAGTTTCTCTCGGCTGATGGCAGTGCTTTTTCGTTGATTCATTTTTTTTTTTGTCAAAGGGGCAGCTTTATTTGTTGTTTATTTGGTCGGCTGAATGTGGCTGGTGCGTGAGTGGGTTTTTAGGGTATTTGGTTGCGTGAGGAGAGAAGGAGCCGAGAGCCAAGGGGCGATTGTGTGTTTTGGCTTTAGGGTTTTTTTGTGAGATTTTTGTCTGAGTAAGATGAATGAGCCAGGATTATTTTCCTTGTGTTTTTCGTCAGAATGAACCAAGGGTTCAAGGTTGGGTTTAGGCTTTTTTTTATAGGCAAGGGTTTGGGTTTACCTTGTATAGGTAGGGAAAGAATATTGTAATTATGGGAGATATTTTTAGTTAGTGTGTGATAGGGAAAAATCTTTGAATTAGAGAAGTGATTAGATATGATTTGAATTGTAGCTTTTAATTAGAGAATGTGATTTGTCTTGATTTAATTGATTTGATATAATTTAATTTGATTTAATTTAATTTTTGACATGTGTTTTAAATGTTTTAATTATTATTGGATGTGATTTAATGGGCTTGGGCTAGGTGCTAGAAGAGGTGTGGGCGTGTGGTTGGTCCTTTTGGTGGGCTTGGTGGTGTGTGGGCTTGATGTGTGGCTTGCGGGGGTTTTGGGCCAAGGATAAGTGGTTTGCGGGGGTTTTGGGCCGAGGATAAGTTATAAAACAGAAATCCAACAAGCGAACCCGAGGCTAAGCAAACGAATAAAATCCAACAAAGTACCGATTTCTGACTTTTCTATAACATCCCCGATTTGGGAGATGTTACCGGCAGGGGATAGCTGTGCTAACCCCATAAGCCTCTGACTTTCTGACCGTAATGTAAACTACTCTAATGCAATGTCATGCATATAAACCTTAACTCAGCCAATTATAAAACACTTTTACTACTTGTAAATACATACTCTATAAATGCTTCTTTTACAATACTTTAATAGACTCTTATATTGACTATCACAACTCTAATACATACACATTCCTTGACTTTGAACTGGACTTTTACACTTGTGACTTAAGTACTGGTGGACTCCAACCCTTGTGACTGCATCAGTATCCATCCTCCCGAGCATCGTCCTCCGGAAATCCTACAAAACATAAAAGCTGGAGGGGGATTAGATCGTCATACGATCTAAGTGAGCGGACTAAAACTTGAAACTGATAAAAGAATCTTTTAACTTTAAAACCATGTTTTCAAAACATCTTTATATAAAAACTATATTTCTGCAAACTTTAGCTGTCTGAAAACTGTCTTTAAAACATTAGTTCCGAAAACTCTTTACTACAGTTTGATTTCTGAAATCCGAATGCAGAAAATCTGAAAGATTTATACTAAAGATCTGAAAATGAAAAAAACTGTTTATTAAAAACTTATTTCTGAAAACTGTATACTGAAAACTGAAAATCTGAAATCTAAAAACTGCTCTACGTCTAGGACCATAACTCAACTGGACGTCTATCTACACCCAGGACCATCACTCAACTGGGTGTGTCTATGCCCAGGACCATAACTCAACTGGGCATCTCTGAGCTGGTGGTACCTTACGTCCAGGACCAATACTCAACTGGCAACGTAGAGTTCTACTCCCAGGACCATAACTCAACTGTAGTGTAGCCACCCAGCTCTGAAATCAGGATTTCGGGACTCTGTAATCCCTAGTCCTGCTCGAGGATCTGAGAGCGTCCCCTCAGTCCTCCACATGTGCACATGCTACTATAACCGTCAATTCCATCTATATCTCAGTTACATACTGGGGTGAGGTTTTACCTCATGCCCCCAAAAACACGAACATAAAATATATACTGAAAACATAAATCTTAAACTGAAACATCTATTTTTCTATAAAGCTTCACAAATCAAATTAAATCATATATGATATATAAACAAATTTGGCTAACGCCCTAGTTGCTGAAAAATAAATATGCTCAAAGAATTTGCAGTATAAAAAAATCAAGTAAAAGAGAAGGTGTCCACTCACAGTGCTTGGAAACTGGAAAGAATTATATTGCTTCGTTGGAGGATATCGCATATCCTGCAATGATCTAAAAAAAGTGAATAGTTGGGTCAGACTTACAAGCTATGAGAGGGATTGTAGAATTAGGACAAACTTATTAGTTTCGGGTAAGTAAGAATGTAATTCATTCTATTAGATAGAATTGGCAAGGAGTGATAGCTAGGGAACTGATTTAGGGTCCTAAGGTGATCTTAACTATGCTAGGGTGGAATTGGAACTGTCTGAAATCAATTCGGATTGCTAACGAAAATGCCGTGTTTTTCTGTCCAGCGTCGCGACGCTAGGCTTCTTCACGCGTCGCGACGCTGACTGGAAAAATTCAGTTTTCTGGGTTTTCTGCAGTGTGTGAATTCTGCTCCAATTTTCTTCTTATCTCTACATATCATTTACAACACCCATTCCAACCACTTACATCAATTCCACCTACCTTAAACTACCATATAATGTTCATTAATCACTCATTAATTTATCATTACTCAAATAATTCTTTATTTCAATCTAAATTAACCAACATCACCACCCATTCCTCTACTTTCATTTTAACATTTCCAAGTTACAAACCAACCTTTCATACATCATTACCACTTCATTTTATCATACTTTATTCTTCCATTAAACAATAATCAACCTCAATTTATACATATAATTCATATGGTATATATAACCCAAAACTCAAAATCTTAAGCTCAAATATCTAATTGCCAAAAAATCAACACTTAGAATCATATTCTCATCAATTTAAACTCAAAACATAATGTTATCATCATCAAATCATCCATTTCATCAAGAATCAAAAACTCAAGTTTTTGGGTTTTGGATTCTTACCTCCATTTTCTTGGCTTTCTTTTAACCTCCAAATCTTCCATGACCTTCATGGATGCCAAGCTTTATTTGCTTTTCCTTTTCTTCCTTTCTTCCTCTCTTCTTCTTCTTCCTTTCTTCTCTTCTTCTTCTTTCCCTTTCTTTCTCCCTTCACGGTCTTCTTTCTTTCTTTCTTTCCCCAATTCGTTTTTCACTCTTTGTATTATGGAATAGTTGCTTCTTTATATAGAGGACCCTTTGGATATTTTACAAGTTAGGGAAGAGTGTAGAAACTTTGAGAAAGATTGAGATTCTTACACTTTGGTCCGAAATCACTATTCACAAAGATTTT
Organism: Zanthoxylum bungeanum; assembly: GCA_019454045.1. Taxonomy (NCBI): domain Eukaryota; kingdom Viridiplantae; phylum Streptophyta; class Magnoliopsida; order Sapindales; family Rutaceae; genus Zanthoxylum; species Zanthoxylum bungeanum. The sequence continues at coordinate 67,152 of SKCR01030641.1, read as the reverse complement.
GACTCGCGTTTTTGACCTAGTTCAGTTACGAATTTCGAAAAATATTTAATTCAAAAGTTATAGGTCTCGGTCTAAGATTTCCGACGATATAAAATTCATAAAATTATGAGTTCGTATGAAAATGTTATGCCCAAAATACCATTTATAGCTCAATAGGGCATACCACACAGTTTCTTCCCGGGACCTTGAAAAATTCACCGATCGTTCCCAAAGCCTTTTCATAATTTTATTAGAGTCCCAACATGATTTATTTTGCGTTCCTTTGTCCCGTACGCAATAATATCGACATAGATAGTAGTAGTTACTACCGGTCGTTACATTTTCCCTTTCGACGTCTGTTTCCCGCGACTTCCACAACTTAAAAGGTAGTGTCTCCATATGAGACTCATCATCGGGATTTACATGCAGTGCCTACAGATGGTAACCACCTGAGCGATCAATGCATATATCTCTCAAGGTGGCAGAACTATCAGAATCTTTCAAGGTATGATGAACCATCATATTTCACTAATCCCTATTCTCCATCTTATCTACCATCAACCTACAATCTTCATCAAGAACTAGAACCATCAGAGGAAGATCAGTTGATTCACATGCTCAAAGATTGGCTCAAGGAACGGGAAGCTCAAATTGATGCACAAATTCATAGTCAATCGACATCTATACAGAGGATGATTGATCAAGTTAGACAATTAATAGATAACCTGAATCATATATCTCACGTAGCAAATTCAAATAATACTAAAGAAGCCTTCGAATATCCTGAGATTCATCATGACATCATAATAGAGGACGAGGCTGAGCAATATCAAGAATTAGAGGTATCAGTTCAGAAGCCCGAACTAACAAAGTCTCAATTTGATTTTTATTATTCATCGGACTCTGACGAAGATCAAGAAGTAGAGCTGTTCGTTTCGACTGCACCAACAAATATTGAGGATGAAATGTTTTATCCTTAAAATGAAGATCTTGGAGCTTCCATTGCACTAATGTTTGAAGAAGATCTACCTGAGCCAGTCATATCAGAGGATGAAGACCTAAAATCAGACATATCCTTACATCCTCAAGTTGACACTTATGGAGCATGCATTTCACAAATGACAGATGAAGAGTTGAACGAGGAAATTCTGAAATATATCTTTAAAGAAAAGGCGGAGGAATATGCATAAATGGAGGAGCAAATGTCTGACCATATTGAAGATCTCATGCATTCAGAAGAAACATCACTGTTTTGGGGAGTACAAATCAAAGACATCACCCAGAGGCTTGACAAAATGGAACTTCCATTCAAAGTCAAGCACCATACGAGACCTCCTGATTTTCTTTCTTTCTTTTCAGGAATCATTGGAGCGACAAAGTTTAAAAAGGTGGCACAAGCACTGAATGAGACAAAATTCTTTTTGCCACTTGACCGTTGGAAGAGACCATTCAAAAGAAACGCTCATAGGATTGTATTTAATCGGACTAACAAAACAACATTGAAACCTCATTGACATATGGATTTCAGTAACGTCTGGCTGATGATGAAAAATTTAGCGCTAGTAGGGAGGCAACCCATGCAATATGTTGTAATTTATGTTTTCATATTTTGTGTATACATGTTGTAGAGTTTTTAATTTTGTGTGATATATTCAGGGAAAAGCACAAACAGAGCATTTAAGGCAAAGTAAAACAAGATAAGAGGAATGGTGTTTGGCAATCACAAAAATGAGAGCTAATTCATTAGTGATGGCTAAGTAAGGAATGGATTCTTGAGACGCATCCTAATGAATTTATACCAAGCAAGTGGCGTATTGCGTACACAATTCTGTTGCCTTAATATTTGCTTTGATTTACTTTACTTTTATTTTTTTTCCTCCGACAGGATCCAGACTTTTTGACCTTTCATGAATTCTTTTATTGTTTTGATAATAATCGTCCTTTGGAAGATACTAGTGCTATTATTACTAACCCTTTTCAGGTGCTATAAATTCAACTCATCATTGCACTTTTGAAGGCATCCAGATAAAAATGGAAGCCACTTCAAGAAGACGAGTTATAAATATATGTGTCTTTTGTGGTACTAGTGTTGGTAATAAGCCACAATGCGTAGCGGCATCACATGAATTGGGTCGAGTCTTAGCTGAAAGGAATATGCACCTAGTATATGACGGTGGAAATCTTGGACTAATGGGGATCATTTCAAAGGCCGTACAGGATAAAGGCAGTCAAGTATTGGGAATCATCCCAAAACCTTTGATGGAGGCGAATCTTATAAGACCATCAAACGAAGAGGAACTTATCGTGCCAGGTATGTCCGAGCGACTGGTAGAAATGATTAACCGTGCTGATGCTTTTATTGCTTTGCCAGGTGGCTTGGGCACAATGGAGGAAATCTTTACAGTAATATCTTGGGCGAACTTGAACATACACCAGAATCCAATTCGACTGTTCAACACAAATGGATTTTATGATTTTATTTGTGTATTTCTTGATGATGCCCGGAGAAATGGGTTCGTGTCAAAACCTTTAAAAGAACTCATTTTCACTACTAGAACTGCCCCAGATTTAATTGACCAAATCTTAGCCTTTGAACCACAAATTGACCCTATCATTTCCAAGATAAACTGGTCCAATAATGATCGTGGTAAAAAGCGTCGGATAAATCTAGATCTTAACCTTTAGTTTTCATTTTAATTTCATCTACTCAGGTACTATCTTCTAAACTCATCTACTTTTTAAGACATTGGGGACAATGTCTCATTTAGGTTTGGGGGTGGGGAATAGTTGACTAGTATCTTATTTTTATTATGTTATTTTTATTTTTTGTCATAAATTTTCGAAAACATTCAAAAAAAAAATTTGAAAAATTTTACAAAAATCAAAAAAATATTTTATATTTTTAATTTGATTAATCGGGTGAAATTGGTGTAAGAGATAGCCGAGTAAGGAATTTCCATTCCTATGACGTATCTCAACCTATTTCGAAACAAGTTAATTTTTGTTTATTTCATTTTAAATTATTTAATTTGTGAATTCTCCATAAAACTGATTAAAATGGATCTTCATACGCTCAGTTGACAAGTATTATCAATATACATGGTAACATACAGACATGAGATGTAATTGAAAAGTTTGTAATATTTAGTGCTCTAGTTTAATTGGATGAAGCATATAAAAAAGCGATGGGATAAAAAAAAAGGTCTGAGATCCGAGTTATTAAGTCTGTAGGGGTGTTTTAACACTTATTGCCCTAAAAAAAAACTGGTTTGGTTTGCTCCCTCTCAGGTTCAAGGTTCGAATCCCACTAGATGCATTTCCTTGGGGCCATGCCCCCTGCTGTGAAAAGCCAGCGACTTACCCTGATATGTGTTGGGAAACTTCTGAGGGCACGGGGCACAGGTCCCGGGGATTAGTCGAGGTGCGCGTAAGCTGGCCCGGACACCCCGATTATCCAAAAAAAAAACAAAACCAACTGGTTTGGGAGTCACTGGCCCAAAGCTCGCTACATGGATCAAAGATATTAGAAAAAATATATATATCTGAAGTCCGAGTAATTAAGTCTGTAGGGGTATCTTAACACCTGGTGCCCTAAAGCCAACTGGTTTGGGAGTCACTGGCCTAAAGCTCGCTACATGGATGGAAGATATTGTATATAAATAAAAAAAAATCAAAAAAAAAATCAGATAAATATTTCATTGCGTAAAAAAGGTGTAAATTCTGATATAACTTTAGGACAAAAATATTACATTCTTTTCAACTACACTTGTGACTATTGTGGGGAAAAATGAGTTGATTAATATTATGTTGGTTGTGTGTATGGAGAATGGTAAAAATAATCGGAGAATTTACTTATTCGATAATTTAGAAAGAAAGAAAACAACTCTTAACTTATATAAGAAGTTTCACCTGATTAGTTACTAGCTTCTTTATTCTCTTTTCTCTTGTTTTTTTGCTTTTGTTTGCATTAGTTTTAGTTTGACGTTTGTGTGTATCATCACTGTAAGCCCTCACGAGACTACAACTCGTCCACTAGGGACACCTAGAGGTTTAAAGACTTGTTCCATATTCTAAATGCAACCGTGATCCCTACGAAAGTGGCTTAGTTTTATTTTATTTTAAAGATGTTTATGTTATTTTATTATTTTGCTCGATGACTAGCAAAATGTTAGGTTTGAGGGTGTGATGAGTGGTAAATATATCATTATTTCCCACTCATTTGACCTAATATTTTGTATAGTTTCTTGAGTTTATTTTGATGTGTTTTGTGTTATTTTGTAGATAAATAAAGTTTCAGGACTCTCTAGAAGTAATTCAGGGCCAAAACAGTGAAAAACGGACAAAAAAGGCAAAATGGTAATTTGGACGTCACGACGCTCAAGCAGTATGTGTCGTGAATGCTAACGTGCACGGAGTTCTACTAAAATATGTCGGGACACGTGTCAAAATCTGAGAAGTATGCTAACATGCGTCTGCCACGTGTCAACATCAGAGCAGATTCGCTAACGTGCGTCGTGTCACGTGTCATCATCACATGCTGCCGACAAACACCATTACCACATGTCATCTATGTGTCATCCATGTGTCAGCCACGTGGCATCCACATCAGTCACATGCCGAGTCAGCTTGCCATGTGTCAGCCACGTCATCATCAGCCAATCATCTTATGCCACGTGTCAACATCACACGCTGCCGACAATCACCATCGACATGTCATTGCCACGTCAGCATAATCATTTAGTTGCTAGCGCCGCCAGGACACGTGTCAGCCGATCCGCAAATATCGCTGCAATTCACGGTGCGTCGCGACGCGCAAAGGGTTGCGCGTCGCGACGCGAAAGGCCTATTGGTGCCTATAAATTGAGCTCGATTTCAGAATTCAAATCATGTTTTCCTTAGGTTTTTGTAAGGAATTTAAGGACTGCATCTTGTTTGTTTATTTTTTGTAGCTTAAATTATGTATTTTAAATTTCAGTAATAGTAGTAGTTTCTTTTCTTCTGTTTTCTTTTATGTTTAGTAGTTAAATTTATTCTGGGGAAGGGTGAAGCTTTTTAATTTTATAATTTAGATTAATCTCCCTTAATTATAATATATAAACTAGTTAAAACCTGACTTAATGAGGATACCGCTTGATTGGTCAGTTGGTAATTATTGAAATTAATTTTAACCTGACTAAATTGGATACCACCATATTGGTCGGTTGGTAATTAATTATAAACTTGACTTAATCAGGATACCGCCATATTGGTCAGTTGGTAATTATCACGCAAAATTTATATATTATAATAACAGAGATTTCTAAATTAGAAATAGTAAAGGTAGATTAATCTCACTTAATTTATAATATGAAAATTATAATTTAATAATATGGATTAAAAGTTGATACCGCCTTAATGGCTGGTTTTAATTATGTAACATAATGTGACACCGCTTATAGGTCGGTCTTTAGGTGACAGATGATTACCGCTTATATGGCTGGTTTATGGATAAATAATAACACCACATTTATGTCTGGTTCAACTTAATTGGGTAACACTGATAATTTTCTTATTATAATAAAGTGAGATTTTCAAAGGTGGATCCCCTAACTCCCAGCATTTTATTTTTATTATAGGGAAGTAATGAAACATAATATTAACAAGCTTAATAATTGATTTAATTTTATTTTGGGTAGCACTTTAGTTTGTTTATTGAATCTTAAGCTTAATGCTTCTTGTTGCCTGATCACCAATAAGATTGATGTGGTAAACTTAAAATGAACTTGGAAAATGAATTTTAGGTTTCAGCCTTAGATTCAATAGCTCACGATCTTCCTTGAGGATAAATAACTCTTTAATAGATTTCCTTACATGATAGACATATACCTTTCGGGCGTGTGTAGCCATAATTGAAACTTGAACTTAATGAATTCAGATAATTCGGTTAACATAGACATATGATTAATTGGGTTATTTTGGTATTTGCGTCTGACCATCGACAGAGGCTTTTGCATATTTTCGTGTTCCAGGTTAGCAAACTGATTTATTACACATATATAAGAGAATCAATTCATCATTAGAATGATATTGTGTGGAGTCATAACCCTAGATTTTTGTGTCTTTTGTTATTTTCCTTAGTATTTTCTTTTGCGTCTTTATTTAGTTATTTATTCAGTAAATCCACATTCAACCAACCAATCAAGCAATCATTCTCTTCTTCCTATAATTAGATACCTGTAAATAAATAGTATCAACAATTAATAACAATAGTAGAAATTAAGTCCTCGTGGGATCGATACATTTATACTACTTGAACAATACGTGCGCTTGCGTTATACGCGTGTGATTACGCCGGTCATTATCCAATAAATTAGAATAGTCATATAGTCAGGATAAAGATGATGCAGTCATGGGAAAGTAATGTTCTAACTAATTTATAAATTTCCAATTTAGTAACTGGAGACTAAATTTCTTGCGCTAAAATTCAGTTAATGATGGTTTTGAGATACTCTAGCAGTGGCCCAAAGTAAAGGCATAAAGTTCTTAATTATTCACCAAATGGCATACATAGAAAATGTTTCTCCATTGCTTGTACATAAACATGAAATTGTCCTAATACAACTTGTTAACTGCTTTAAAGTCAGTTAAATTTAATTCACTATAACACAATTAGCAGCAACTTGTTAGGCCTCTCAACAATCTCATAATACCTAACACAAAACCCAGCCAACAGAAATACCACAGCCAACACAAATACCCAATACAAAACTATCTCTCAACAATCCATTAATACCCAACACAAAACCCAGCTTCTGAAAGAATAAAACCATTACCACAGCTAACACAAAATAACATATTGACACACAGACCTAATTGAACCAAAACAGTAACAAAACCATTACCACAACCATTGCACCTAAATCAACAACAATTGCAACCCAGAATCCAATAAAGCAACCCTAGCCTAAAGTTGTCATTATCAATTACAATTTGTCTTTCTAGAAAGTGATTGAAGTGGAATCCAATGTATACCTAAAATATTAAAAAAGTAAAAAGGAAAATGAACTACATTATTAGACAAAGAAAGAAAGAAAGAGCTTATTAGAGTAATTTTGAGAGCAAGGCAGGCAGTAGCAAGACGAAGTTCTTGTTCCAGTGTCCATGTTGCTTATTTTTCTGTTTTGTGAAGCCGAAAGTAGGCAAGCCAAAGATCGAAGATGGGAAGAAAACAATAAATCTTTGCTAATGCCCTTTTGCCGATGTTACATTACATACAATATGATTTATATTAACTTCTCATATGAAGTTCAAGTTTGAATGTTGCTAAGATTTAGATTTTATCCAACCCGATATTATCATCATATAAATCATCTTGTTCTAAATATTCAAACCCAGCACGCATGCATGAACATGAGCAATTTTTTCTCTCATTTTCCGTCAAAAGAAAAATAAGAAGAAAATTGATTTACCTGGCTTCTCCGTGAGAGTGTGAGACAGAGGGCGAGGAGCAAGAGTGAGACTGAGATTTAGAGGGAGACCTCACCGAGAGTGAAAGTGAGAGAGGGCATGGCAAAGAAATTTGAGGGATTTAGGGATTGGGTGTGATGGGGGAAAACGAAAGGGAAATCTTTTTTATTTAAGTAAAATTAGCAACAAAAATTTATCTGTCTCTATTTAGCGACGAAATTTTAAATTCCGTCGCTATTTAGAGACGGAAACTTAATTCGGTCGCTATAGATAGTGACAGAATATTAATTCCGTCTCTAAATAGGGACGCAATTTTATTTCCGTCGCTATTTAGAGATGGAAATAAAATTTCGTCACTATAGTTAGCGACATAATATTAATTTCGTCGCTATTTAGCGATAGAATTAAAATTTAATCTCTATTTAGAGACGGAATTAAAATTCTGTCACTATTTAGAGATGGAATTCAAATTCCGTCGCTATATATAGAGACGGATTAAAAAATCTGTTGCTATTCCGTCGCTTTTTTTCCCGTGATTTTATTGCCGCCACTATTAGTTATGGAATTTTGTCCCGTCGTTAAATTATGTAGCTAATGTTGTAATCCATTTCAATTTCGTCACTATTCCGTTTCGAATTTTTGAAACGGATTATTCTGTCGCTAATTTCCGTCGCTAATTCTGTATTTTCTTGTAGTGTATGGAAGATGGACTTAGCCTAATGAACCTAAATTCCTGATTTGCATTCAATCGCAGCGGAATTTGCATAATCTTCGTATTTTAGCTGTCACTATCACATCCGATATACGATTGTAGTGATTCAAGTTCGTTGGAAGGATGACTTAAAGATTTACAACTTTGTAATTTAAATCAAACACAGATTCAGACTCATTCCTAGCCAAAAATATGATTGTAATTTAGTTATAGGGATTTTGGTTATTTTAATTTATGTTCAAGTGTTATGGGGTGAATTTTAATTTAATGTTATATTAAAGCTCATGCACGCTTATTTCAGCCTTATTTTACTACTAGTTTAGTTAGTTTCATTAGGATTTCATTATACTAGTCTTAATAGGTTTGGTTTAGGATATCTTATTTAAGTAGATTTAGGATTAGCCTCCTCATTATAAAAGAGACATAAACTCATTATTTTTATAACTTTATGATTTATGAATTATTGTGTGAACTGAGAGTTTTTTCTCTGAATTCTTAACTAAACTTTTAAATTTATAAAAAGGATTTGCTTATCTTTATGGCGTTTCCAAGCAACTTATCATAGATTGTTATCTTTTGTGGCGTTTCAAACAATCAGGATTCTTGAGACTCAGTTTCTCAAGGATTTCGATCTTTCTAATCTTTTTTTTTTGCCATTCCTAAACAACGGTTTCAATCTCATTGTGTGTTCTACATACTTTATTCTCGTAGGGTCAACTATTTCAGAGTAACATTATATCTAAGTGACACAACTTCATAAATTATTAAACAAAATATTACATCAAAGCTTATATTAATGGGCAGAAAGAGTTTCCAGATAAGTGACACACTTATTAAATTCAGCTAACATTTCATATTACATTGCATTAATAGCTATCTTCATGCCAGACCCACAGTGGCCAGCAGTGTTGCACATGAAGAAGTTCTGCCCCTTCACCAACTTTAACTGATCATTCCCTGAGCTGTACACTTTTGCCCCCACTGCTGTCGTGCAGCTGCTGTAACTTGCTCTGTTCACGGCTACCACATTGTGTACCGTTGGATCGTATTTGAATACTGTGTGACATTTATACAAATATACATTAGCTACAAAAACTACTGATCATGCACTACTAGTGCAGCAGTAGTCTTTTACCGACAGATTTTATTTTTATTTTTATTTTTATTTTTATTTTTTCAATACTAAATTATAACTTACTGAGAGTATCTCCGGCTCTGAAGCGCTTCCCTTTAGTCCAACCAGCCATGTTAAAACTCCAACCAGCAGAGTCTCCAACAGTATAACTCGCAGCATCAACATTTTGGGCGTAAGCCAGAAGTAGGCACAGTAGAACTGCAGCCACGAGGGCGGCACATCTTGCACTGCCTCTTCCCTGAGACATTTTCTGAGCAGAAAGTTATTTAAATTACTTGGCTATAGCTGAGAGAACTCAAAGCTTCATGACTCAACAGTGTTAGTTTTGCAGAGCAAAGCAAAGGGGCAGGGTGCTTTTTATAATGGGGAAAAGCAAACAGTAATTCATATTTGTTTTACAAATGGGACCAGGCAAAAGAAATTAATCATGCTGCTGATGAACTTGAAAGGGTATTTTATTTTATTAAAATCGAAGCCAATAACTCCACGATAACCACTATGTTGAATTTTATGGAGTTGATGAGATGAGAGATATGGGCAAAAAGAAGGATAAAATTGCTGAGTAGTGTTTAAAGAGTAAGTTGGGTCTACTAAAAGTAAAGTGATTGCATTTTTCTATGTAGTGTTTAAAGGGCAAGTTGAGTTAATGCCGTGTAAAGTGTAGATGGCACTTATCTAAAAAGTGCTGCACTGAATGGCTCACGAGTGCCATAGTTAGTTCACCCGTGAACTCTTTATTTGGACCATTTTGGTTTTGTTTATGTTAGCTAACTATAGGCGAACTCTAGAAATATAAACCTTATGATCCCGTGAAGTTTTTACTCTGTTTTAATATAAACCTTATTAATCAGATGTTATCTGTTTTGAAACACTGTGTCAGTGTAACACCCTAGTCAGACCGGTCATACTCGGTAGAGTGAATCATTATGCATAATATTTTAGAACTCATAAAATAATATTAAAATAAGTTTCGCACTTTATGAATCTTGTATGAAGGTCCCGGATAAATTTTCAGTTTCAATACCTCATTTTAGCTTAACAGAGTCAACAAATGAGTTTTAGTAATCTGGACGAAACCTTTTATATCTGATCTCTGATTTCCATGAATTTTATATCATCGTAAAGCTAAGACCGAGATCTATAACTTTTTTGTTGATCATTTTCTCAAATGCAGAACAAAACGAAGTCAAAAAATCATCATTTCAGTGACAAATATAGTGAAAACGTGGACTGCTTTAGATTGTGCCATATGGCACCACTTAAACCACTTATTTTCACTCAAAAATCAGCCCCTAGTATAAATATGAGGCACTATTCATTCATCCCTAAATGAGAAGCAAAGAAAACGTGAAGAGGGAGTGCTTCCTCACGCCCCTTGAAAGCTTCAAGTTCTTCTTCATTTCTCAAGCCCAAGTTGAAGGCTCCTAGCTCATTCTTCATACATGTAAGCTTTTAACATTTATTCTTTCACCAATTTCAGAGTTTGTCATCATGTTTGTCTTTCCCCATTTCGCACTCCATGAACCCTAGGGGTGGGGATGATTTTTTTGACATGGTTAGGCTAGCTAGAGCACTTATTCATGCATTTCATGACTATACACACATAGAATAAGCTTTGTGTCGAAAATTCCCAAATTTTCCCAATTGTGTAGGGGTTGGCCGAATTCTCCATGTCTAAGGGAAGGTGCTTTTTTTTTTTATTCTTGATGAATAATGGTGATGGTTCATGTACTTGTTGGTGATTAAAATAGGTTTGTTGTGATTTTAAGTTGAAAACTCAAAAATGGACTTTTACTAGTCCATGGCCGAATTTAAGGGCTATTTTGGGGGTTATATTTTTATACTTGCGATGATTATATGTGTTGGTTCTTGTGTAAGTGTTAGGGTTGGTGCTCGGAGTGCCAATCCAGATCGTATTAATGTCTGATTCATGAATACGAATAATTCATTTTTCCATAATATTACTTATTTATGGTAGTACTTCTTGCTTTTATATACATATTCAATCTAATTATGATTAGATTGAAAGTAAATATGATTTAGTGATATGTATATATTAGACAAAGACCCGATAATATATTTTGTAGTGTGCAGTTACAAAATAGTTTGTAATTGACAATGGGAAGTGTCACTACTAGAAGTATATTATCAAATAAAGTCATGGTCAAGATTTACTAACACAGGTCGGTTAGTAAAATCCACTGATACCAGTACATGTCATATATCGTGACTTTGTCCGATGGTTTATCCCAATGAACCATGAGTCTCGGGAGACTCGTATAGACAGATAGGTGTTTATTTGATAAACACTGAACGACTCACCGAATATTTCCTAATAGGAATCTTCTCGAGTCGAGTAGTGATCGGTGAAATCACTCACGTAACGCAAGCACACATATCGTTCAAGTAGTATAAAATGAATCGATCCCACGAGGACTTAATACCTAGGCTATAAATTTGTGAAGCAAAATGTTTACAAGTATCTAATAGATTGGTTGTTTGATTGGATGATGATTTTAAACTAAAGACAAGTAAATAAAACAATGCAAATGTAAATTAAAGGAAAATTCAATATTATTAAACTATCTAGGGTTGTGAATCCTTCCAATATCTTTTAAAGATGAAGTGGTTATCTCACGTTTGTGCAATATATTGGTTTATAAACCTAGAACACGAAAATATGCAAAAGCGTTTGTCGATGGTCAAATGCAAACACCCAAATAATCCAATTAATCATATGTCTATATTAACCAAGTTACCTGAATTCATTAAGATTAAGTTCCAATTGTGGCTACCCCCGCCTGACAGGTATATGTCTATCCTGTAAGGAAATCTACCTAAGGGTCACCATGCCCCGAGGTGAGATCGTGAGCTATAGAGTCTAAGGCTGAAACCTAAAATTCCTTCGTCAAGTTTATTTTAAATTTACCAGATCAATCTTATTAATGGCCAGTTAACAAGAAGCATTAAGTTTATGACTCAATAAATAAACCTTTATATTACCCAAGTCATAAAATAACCCCTTATAAACCGGTGATATTATAATTCATCACAACCCCAGATATGGTATTTAGTTACAACACATATCTAGGACTAGTAAAGACATAAATAAAGTAAATGACATAAAGTAAAGCTTGGAAATTAAAAATATAAATAAAGCAATAAAGAAAATGTTGGGGGTTAGATGATCTACTTTTATTACTTCTATTTTAGATATCTCCCTTATTATAATATATAAACTTTGCTTGACATTACCAATAGACCATATAGGCGGTATCCTGATTAAGTCAGATTTATGATTAATTCCAAACGACCATAAAGGCGATATCCAATTTTTTTTTTTTTTTTTTTTTTTTTTTTTTTTGAAATCTTTGGAAACCCCGCCACCAAACCACCCATTTGGGCCGCGGCGCAGGTAAAACCCCCGGCTGCCCCAGGCTCTTACAAGAAGTTGCACCCCCTGGATTCGAACCCAGAACCTCAAGGTGAGATTCTGGATCTTTCACCACCAAGCCACACTCCTTGGGGGCGGCGATATCCAATTTAGTCAGGTTAAAATTAATTTAATTAAGTCCAACCAACCATAAAGGCGGTATCCCATTAAGTCGGGTTTTAAATAGTTTATATATTATAATTAAGGGAGATTAATTTAAATATTAGTAATAAAAGCTTTACCATTCACTCCAGCAGAGGGTAGTTACCTCCTCAATATTGAAAAGTAAAAATAAAGACTGAAAAGTAAAGTAAAGAAAGAACTATTACGTAAAATAAAAAATTAAATACAGAAAGCTGTAAATAAACAAACAAGATACAATCTTCTTAGTATTATTAAGGAAATCCCCAGAAGAAGATATGAATTTTACAAATGAAATGGCTTGGTATTTAAAGGCAAAATTTTGCCTTCACCAATTTCTCCACTAATTTCTCCACCAAACATGGCACCAAATCCTCCACCAAACATGCAAGCATGTTTGGTGGAAGTTTGACAATTTTCATTTTTTATTTTATTTTTTTTTTGAAAATGACTTTAATAATTACACAAAACACACTTCCAGATATTTTATCAATTTCGGTCATGCAAACTTCCGAATTCGAAATTATTATGAACGTCAAAGTTGTAGATCTTTGAGTCTTCTTTAATCTGAAACTTGAATCACCTCAATCCGATATCGGAGTAGAATGTTATGGCCAAAATATGAAAATTACGTAAAGTTGAAATTTCTGAAATTGTACTTCGTTAGAACGCCATTTCAAGTTTCCAACCTCCAAAATCCAAATGTCAAGTCTAGTTTTTGCCCTTATTTGTTTCACATTTAGTCCTGATTGATTTCATTGAGTCCCAAAACTTTATTTATCTGCAAAACACACAAAAACACATCAAAATATTCATAAAACTAGAGAAACCATACAAAATATTAGGTTAAAACTTGAGATACCATTGTGGATATATAAGATATCCTTCACACTTTGATGGCAGTCACGTCACAATTTATTTAGATCAGATCTCCGCCTGTTCATTGGGTATAGACTGATGCTCATGATATCATGTAAGTATCAGATAGAATCTGTCATCCTGTGTACATGGCATATGTATCTTGAACGTGTTTGCGATCTAGTAAATCCATGGCCGTGGTATACTTCGGAAGCAAGTTATAAGTGTTATTTAGAGATCGTAAATTTGAAAGTCGACTATATTATACCTTAGGGATTTGACATTCTTATCTATATCCCTGATATAATATTGATAGCCTGTGACAGAGGGATTATACGTATGCAACGACCTCGACTTGCATAGTTTAGCGAGATTATCCGTGGTCATCATAATTCATGAGTGGGTGAATTATGGACATGAAATTGGATTCCGTGACGGATAAACCTAAACTTAGAGAGTAACACAATATGAAGTGTACTCGTTGAGAACTTGAGCAACATGTTATGAATATTACAGATTATTCATAATACTTCATCGGATTAAATGAGTTAATTTGAATCGTTTAAACGAAAATACATGCATTAGGGGCATTTCAGTCAATTAATAAATAATGTGTATTTGTATTTGATACAAAATTTGATTGATGTATATTAATTATTTGTCAAATGAGACTTGGACACATGCTATTAATATATGTATTTGTTATTTAATGTAAATATTGTGATATTTTATATCGTACTGCAAGTGTACGGTGTTTTAGTATAAATGAGTTTAGAGTGTCGAACCCATAGGGATTGCGTTAACTCGCACTAAATACTACAATTGATAATCCTAATTTTATTTAAAAATCAAATAATAAAGATTTTAATAAATAAATATAAAAATAATTAGATAGGAGGAACTAATACGATAGAGATTCTAGATCTTGATTTCACCTAGCTGTCGCCTATGTATTTGTCATGCCAATTAATCTTTGTTAAGTTATATTGTTTATAAGTCAAGATTCTGAAAATATTCACTCTCTCTCTCGAGCATCAGTGAAAATATCATCAACTACAGACATCGATATCTCTTTAAAAATCTAGTAGTTAATAACTCTTTACGCTTTGTGATTCTATGTTAACGACTTCAAAGGAACTTATAATTTCTCTCGAACTCTATAAAATTCCTAGGTTATATTATCTAGATCTATTCAAAATCCCCTCTCTCGAGTGATAGATTTCAAACATGTATCATCATATTTGTGGCCAGCAAACACAAAGCATTAAACTCAAAAGAATATAAATAACTCAATAAAACTTCATAACAAAATTAGCAAACAATACAAGGTTCAAACATCGATTACATCATTCTCCAGAATTAAGGAGTTTAATTAATGACAATAGATAAAAACAGTGATAAACAAGTCATGAATCTAATAGAAATCATTAGAGTTCAAAGAAAGAAACAAGAAGATAAAACCCGAATTGAATCTCTTCCTCTTCGGACGTCACCGCCTTTGTCTCCTCTTGTCGCTCGTCAATCCTCCTCCTTGGATCTCTCTAAAATGTGTATTATGGTGTTTTGTGTTGTGTATTAGCCGTTGTGTATTAGCCTCCTCTTCTGAGTTAGACGTAGTGGCTAATTTATAAGAAAATCATGCACCCATTTTCTTTCTTTTCGCAAAACCCTAGTAACTTTTGATCTCTTCGCAGCGCCGCACCTGAGTCTCGGGATTTAGTATGGGACGCGTTGGTGCCTCAGCGCCAGTAGGTTGGTGCAGCGGCGCCAGCCTTGACTTCTGGTTGACCTTGTTATCTCCTTTTTTGCTTCCTTCAGTGATTCAGTTGCATCCGTTAACTCTCAAAACCCGTATAATAATCTGAATCCATGCTTTTCGTGCTTTCTATTAACAAAACACCAAACAACTCCAAAAGACCATTAAATTACATGAAATCTAACAAAATAATAAGCTGAGGACGCAAGAATAGGTGTGTAAATTTCACACTTATCAAACACCCCCAAACTTATGATTTTGCTAGTCCCGAGCAAACAAAACAAATAGTAAACACATAAATTGATGTTCTAATGCTTCCTACAAACAAGACATAAAATAAACTATAAATGACATTAAATTATATGGAAACTAACAAAATAATAAGCTAAGAGTACAAGAATAAGTGGGTATAAACCACACTTATCAAACACCCCCAAACTTAAGGTTTTGCTAGTCCCGAGCAAAAGACTAAATAAAACCTAATTCAAATAAAGAGATAAAAATAACTAAATTAACTAAGCCACTTTCGTAGGGATCACGATTGCATTTATCATATGCAACAAGCCTTTAAACCCCTAGGCGGCCCTAGTGGACGAGTTATAGTCTCGTGAGGGCTTACAACGACGATACCCTCAAACGTCATTCACACACAATCATGCAAAAATTTGAAAATAATTAAAATAATCCTGATAGTTATGCATAATATTGTCCTCAAAGAATGCTTATCAATGAAATCAGAGAACCTTCAAAGTACTCAACTGTGACTTAAATCCAAGTTCTTGAATAAATTATCTAAGCTAGACTCACATTATGTGTGTACAAGTTCATTTACAGCTCAACTCATAAGTAAGCCAACTCAATGATTTCGTCTCAAAAATTGAGATCTGATGGGTCAAACCAACCTAGATATCTCATTAGTACTCTGAATTTGCCTTTCTTTACTTAGTATGGTATGATTTTATTTTCTTCGTTTTCTGCACTTTTTTTTCATTCTTTTTTTTTTAAACACACCTACCCTTTAAGGTAGCATTTCTCCTTATGGTGGTCATAACACTCACCCATAGGTAGCTTCACGCTTATCGGTTATAGGTGGTTTCTTTTTCTCTTTTTCTAATCATACCATAAATCATAATACTTGCATATTGAGATAGATATCTAAGTAAACAGTCATTCATCGGCATGCAATTTCTTCAAATAGTCACTTTGTCAACTACTTAAGTTCTTACTACTAAAAACCTATTATTATGTGCTTACGAGTCTAACCTAGATCATCTACTCAATGCATTAGATAAAAATCAATTGGGACTTATCGTTTCTAAAATTTCATCAAAAACAATCAAAATTCATCATTAGACTTATGCTTTACTATCAAAGTCATAAAAGCAAAAATAATTAATTTTTTTTAACAGGAACTAACACTACATGCACACACCCCCAAACTTAAAATTGGCATTGTCCTCAATGTAAGATAAATATAGAGAAACAAGAGTGAGGAACAACACTACCGTGAATGGAGTTGATCAGCCTTCTGTTGGTGAGAATTTGGTTGCGCGGGCTTTGTGTGTCTCGTGCTACCTGCAGAAATAGCATGCAAAATAATAAATAGCACACAATAAACTAATATAAATAAATAAAAATAAACAAGATGCAAATGCAAGGGTTTCCACCCCGCTAGCGCTAAGTTTAACGTCTTCAGCCAGACGTAACCACCAAATGGTCATGTTGGCTTAAATGTAGTGAACCAGAAAATCTCATATGCTTTATTCTTTGGTATCCACCGGTTCTTATGACATGAAAAAGATAGCTTGGCAGACTGTGGCAGTTTATCCATAGATTGTTCCCCAGTTGGAAATTTTAGACTGCACATTCAGCAGAATTGGCTCGGCCTCATTTTTAACCTTCTAGGGATCATCTCCAAGTGAGTAGTGACCTTTCTTTTCCTCTTTTTGCGGCGCTTTGGGAGTGGTTTCAGGTTTAGCTGTAGATAATTTTTTTTATGCATGGCTGCACTATGCTCGTAGGTTGCTAAAATAATGATTTGCCCTGCGTGTTTGCAACTCCCTTCTCTGCTATATCTACCCCGTGACATTCTACATCACCTTGAGGACTCAGCATGGTTCTGAAAGCACTGAAGGTGATTTCTTTATATTTACTGCCTAAATCTTGAGAGGTGTCTTTAATCTCTTTTCCACTCCTAAGGGTTATCACTTGACATTGCTCTTTGGGGTTGACTTCAGTATTACTATGAAACACCCATTTCTGTTGATTGGCCATGGAAGAAACAAGCAGCCTAATTTGCGCTTCTAAATATTTCAATGCTGCCCCATATTGCCCATATGTGTTTCAATGTTATCCAACCTTGACTCATTCTTCTCAAACCTCTCTGAAGCTGTAGATACAAATGTGCTCATGAGGTATTCTAAGGAAGGTTTCTGCTGATCTCTTAGATAATTGAAGTCATGAAGAGTTTGCAAGATATTCTCCATATTAGCATATGAAAAATTCGGATGATAATAATTAGGCATATGACTACCTCTATAGTTGTTGAAATTTGGATTGTTCATATACTGTACTTGTTCAAATCCTGCTCCTCTGTTGGGTAAAAGCATTCCATTAGCAGAAACAGCTCCAATAAACAATTGGCTCATTTGATTTATCAATACTTCTAGATGAGTCATGAGGGACGATACTTGAGCGATTAGTGCATCAATGAGATTTGCCATTACTTCTTTTCCAACTCTCCTTGCACGAAAGAAAACAATATATAACAATAAAAATATAAAATTAAAAAAAAAATCTAAATTAAAACTAAGATTACTTGGTAATAGTATTAATTTGAATTAAACAAACAATCCCCGGCAACGGTGCCAAAAACTTGTTGTGATATTTTATATTGTACCGTAAGTGTACGATGTCAAGTTTTAGTATAAATAAGTTTAGAGTGTCGAACCCACTAGGATTGCGTTAACTCGCACTAAATAATACAATTGATAATCCTAACTTTATTTAAAAAACAAATAATAAAGATATTACTGCGACACTTCGATCATAGAGACACTACTGCGACACTCCGAGTATGGAGATATTACTGCGACACTTCGATCATAGAGACACTACTGCGACACTCCGAGTATGGAGACACATCAACATCAGTATCAGTTTTGCCGGGTATGGCACTCCGGGTATGGAGACACATCAACATCAGTATCAATTTTGGGGATAAGTCCTAGGTTCGAGGCCCACATTATCAGCAGTTTTGGGAACGTCACATCATATGATCTACTTTGATCTAGTGCATGAAGCGAAGAGCATAAAGCTAAGCCAAGTCAGGGGGCGACCAGTCTACCACCCCGTGAATAAGGGACGTACCGAGAACTTGAGCCATGAGACGAAAGAGGACTGAACAATCAAAAGAAAAGAACCAGCAGGAGGAAACTGTAAGCACACCCAGGGGGCGACCAAAGACAGTTATAAGGCAAAGGACACCGTGAGAACTGGCAGATGACCTAACCAAACGGAATAGGAAATTCATTCATGCATGCATGCATACACGTAACACAATTGCATCATTTTTGTGTTTTGTTTTGTATTCACAGGTTTCAACGGAAAAAAAAAAAAAGAGAAAACAAAAAATGCGAGCCAACCAGGGAACAAGACCCATGGGAAAAAGACCCAAAATTCAGGGAATAAGACCCTCAACACAAACCGGGAACAAGACCCACAATTCAAGGAACAAGACCCTCAATTAAAATCGGGAACAAGACCCTCAACTCAAATAGGGAACAAGACCATCAGCTCAAATCGGGAACAAGACCCACGGGAACAAGATCCACAATTCAGGGAACAAAACCCTCAATGCAAATCGGGATCAAGACCCACAATTCAGGGAACAAGAACCACAGAAAAAAAAAACCACAATCCAGGGAATAAGACCCTCAACACAAACCGGGAACAAGACCCACGGGAGCAAGACCCACAATTCAGGGAACAAGACCCTCAACTCAAATCGGGAACAAGACCCACGAGAACGAGACCCACAATTCAGGGAACAATACCCTCAACTCAAATCGGGAACAAGACCCTCAACTCAAATCGGGAATAAGACCCACAATTCAGGGAATAAGACCCTCAACACAAACCGGGAACAAGACCCATAATTCAGGGAACAAGACCCTCAACTCAAATTGGGAACAAAACCCACGGGAACAAGACCCACAATTCAGGGAACAAGACCCTCAACTCAAATCGGGAATAAGAAACACGGGAACAAGACCCACAACTAAACTCAAATTGGGAATAAAACACTCATCTCAACTCAGTAACGGTTCAGGAATGGACCACCTCATATCAACAGTTCAGTAGTGATTCCCAGAGATCATAGCATCTTGCAGGGATGAACCTTGAGGTCGAAGCACCTCACACCAAATTAATTCAGTTCGAAGCAACAGGCAAGTCAAGTGGCAGCTGGCGAGCCAGGTAAGTAAAAATGCATTGCATAACTTTAATAGGATTGTCATTGTCACACACTACACAAGTCCCATCAAAGTGGGGGCGACTGTAGGCACTTCATTTTTACATATAAGTCCCGATGATGAGTCTCGTATGGAGGCACTACCTTTTAAGTTACGGAAGTCGCGGGAAACGGACGTCGGAAGGAAAAAGTTAGAAATTAGTACTTTGTTGGACTTAATTCATTTGCCTAGCTGCGAGTTCGCTTGTTGGATCTCTGTTTTAACTGTTAGCCTTGGCCCAAAATCCCCGTAACTCACACCAAGCCACACACCAAGCCCATACACAACCTAATTCATGCCCATGCCTCCCAAAATAACAAAAACACACATTAAACACATGCTAAAATCAAGATAAATCACCTTCCCTAATTAAAAGATACAAATCAAATCTCATCAAATGCTTTCCTAATTCAATTAAATCACATTCCCTAATTAAAAAATATCAAATCAAATAAAATTAAATCATATCCCTAATCAAAAGAGAAGAAATAAAAATAAAATCAAATCACTTCCCTAATTAAAAGATTTTTCCTTATCACATACTAATTAAGAGATATCCCCCATAATTACTCAAAATCCTTTCCCTATTCGTATAAGGTAAACCCCAACTTTTGCCTATAAAAAGAAGCCTAAACCAACACATTCAAGCCTAGTGCATCCACGCCCAAGCTCATTTTCACGCCACATCCCCTACTTCACGTCACACAACCCTAAACAGCCCTCCCTCACGCCTAAAAACAGCAACAAACTTAGCCCTCAACCTCACGCACCAAAAAAACCATCCTCTAACCAGTCCATAACATCACCAAAACTACCCCTAAACTGCACCTCCAAACTGCCGCATAAACCCACCATAAAACCCTCCTAACCACCGAAAATAATCCCTCCATACAGCCCCTATTAATCACGCACAAACTGCCCAGTACTGTACCTGAAAACTGCCACAAAACACCACTGAAAATCGCCCTGAAACCACCGAGAACACCCCCTAAAACCAGCCACTGAAACCACTGAAAATAGCCCCTGAAACCAGCCCCTGAAACCACCGAAAATAGCCCCTGAAACCAGCCCCTGAACAAGCCCGAATACCCCCAAAATAGCCCCTGACTTTCACGCCAAACTCCCTTCCAGCAGCCCCTGAAACAGTCCCATATTTACCTCAATATAGTGACCAAAAATTACAGCGAAAACAACAGTGAAACAGAGTGAAAAAAGAAGCCCAAAGAGCGAAACAGCGAAGGAAAACATTGAACCAGTGAACCGGAGGAGTTGCGGAGCATCAACCCTTCCGACAACCGCATACCGCACTTTCGAGAGACGACTAAAGAGGTTAGACCTGAGGGCACCTTTTTATTTATTCTCTTTTATTTTTTTTATTTATTTTATTACTTTATTTCGCATGATTATTGTGGATTGGTGCATGATGTGATTTTCGGATGAATGAAATATGTGTTCTCTCTTGCGGTATATCGGATGAAAACCCGGACGTAAATTCGTAGCCGAATCCGAATGGACGGTATTGCGGTTTGCACTCAGGATATAATGCCACGTACCACTTGAGAGATTCACATGTTTCGTTTCATCCAACCTTGTGTTCGAGCATGATTTAGTCTAATAAGTTATTTATTTTATTAAGCATGATTTAGTCTAATATGCTATTTATTTTTTGAGCATGATTATGTTATTACTTTATGCATGATTTAGTTATTTTTCTTTCGCAATAGGAGTCTAATGTACGTTTATGTTTAGATTGTTATTTATTTTTCGTGTTTGATAATTCAACATGCTTATGAGATATTTGTGTGATATCGTATGTTTGTCGTTGTGACGACCTACGTTTAAAGCATGCAAACTTAGATATAGGATTTATTCTCTTGAATGCGAACTAGATATAGGTTATCTTTGAATATATATGTTATGTAGATTCGGTTAAGTTATTGTACAAATCATTTCATTACAAGTGGCATAAGTAAGGGACCATTCCGAACCCAATGGTTTGAGGACTTCCCTTACGAGGGGTGAGTGCGGCCTTAAATCATTTTCCCGGTTCACATCGGGTGGCGACTCCATTATTCTCCGGTTTAGTTCCCCATGGGCTACTCCGTACTCCCGACCAGGCTGCAGACCTAGAACAGCGTCGCCGATTTTTATGTCCTACAATCAGCAGTTTCGGGAATGAATCCCAGGGTCGAGGACCACATTATTAACAGTTTCAGGAATGAATCCCAGGGTCGAGGCCCACACTGTCAGCAGTTTCGGGAATGAATCCCAGGGTCGAGGCCCACACTATCAGCAGTTTCGGGAATGAATCCTAGGGTCGAGGCCCACATTATCAGCAGTTTCGGGAACGAATCCCAGGGTCGAGGCCCACATTATTAGCATTTTTGGGAATGAATCCCAAGATCGAGGCCCACATTATCAGCAGTTTCGGGAATGAATCCCAAGGTCGAGGCCTATATTGTCAGCAGTTTCGGGAATGAATCCAAGGTCGAGGCCCACACTGTCAACAATTTCGGGAATGAATCCCAGGGTCGAGGCCCACACTATCAGCAGTTTCGGTAATGAATCACAGGGTTGAGGCCCACACTTTCAGCAGTTTCAGGAATGAATCCCAGGGTCGAGGCCCACACTGTCAGCAGTTTCGGGAATGAATCCCAAGTCGAAGCCCACATTCAGTACAGCTCGGGAACAAAGCCCACATGTGGTTCGGGAACAAAGCCCAAGGGTGGAAGCACCTCGCCACCATATCAGCTCAGTCTGTTAGTGATTCCTAGAGATCTAAGCATCAAAGCAGGGATGAACCTTTACCGAAGCACCTAACCACATATCAGCTCAGCCGGTAGTGAATCCTAGAATCGCACCACATCTTGCAGGGATGAACCTTGGGGTCGAAGCACCTCACCCCACCATATCAGCTCTCTGGTAGTGATTCAAGAGATCGCAGCATCTTGCGGGATGAACCATGAGGGTCGAAGCACCTCGCTACCATATCAACTCAGTTCGAAGCAACAGCATCAGATAGCCGCTGGCGAGCCGGTAAGTAAAAATGCATGCATAACTTTGATAGGATTGTTATTGTCACACACTGCACAAGTCCCACAAAGTGGGGGCGACTGTAGGCACTGTATTTTTGCATAAGGCACGATGATGAGCCCTCGTATGGAGCACTACCACCCGATAAGTGCAGGAAGTCGCAGGAAACAACGTCGGAAGGGAGGGAAAATTCAAAAATCAATTACCTGCCAGATCTAATTCGTTTTCTTAGCCTCGGGATTCGCTCGATTGGTCTCTGTTTTAACTGTTAGACTCAGCCCCAAATCCCCGCAACCCACACCAAGCCACACGCCCAAGCCCACACACCACTAACCACACGCCCAAGCCCACCAATCCCATCCAAAAATATCCACACATTAACACATGTTAAAATCCAAACAAATCACATTCTATTTAAATAAATCACATGCCTAAATTAAATAAAGCAAATCAAATTAAATAAATCACTCTCCCTAACTAAATAAATTACCTCCTAAATAAATAAATCATTTCCTTATAACAAACTAATTAAATAATTCCCCATTATTACACAATCTTTATTTCCTACCCATACAAGAAAACCCTAGCATTTTATTTAAAGACACACAAATCAAACCCCCCTAGAGCTCATCATGATAACTCAACCCTAAACAAACAACACCCTTCTCGCCTCCATCTCTCCTCTCTCTCTCTTATCCTCTCTCTCTCGGCCACAACCAGGACCAAAAACCATAAAACAGCTCTAGCCTCTCTCTCCCCTCCTAGATCTCGGCAGCCCTCCACTAGGAAACACAAATCTAATCTCTCACGGTTACAAATAGAAAGAAGCCACACACACACCTTATAAACAAAGGAAGCCATAAACCCCAAGTAGCCCTACACGTAACACAGCAGCTAGACTCACGAAACACACGCACACCGACCAACAAAAAGAAACTGCAGCCCTCCATTCATACAGCTAACAAACAAGACATAAACCCTAACCATTTACCGAATATTCTAACCAAACAAAGCAAGCCCCCTGAACCACCGAATACAACGAGCCACAAAATGCCAAAACAATAAACCTCATGCACCATTAAACAAACACAAGCCACCTGCATGACTCTAGCAACTAAGCCACATGCATTCAGTTCTCTCTCTCATCACAAACTGCCTTCACGTCACTCCTTCATTCAGACCGACACAACTCACACACACAGACCATGCAACCACACATGAACAGTACCAAACAAAAAGAAACACACACAAACGTCTCTCTCGCCAGACAACACCTAGCCATAAAACACACAGCTCACACATTAAACCCTTCAACACTCGGCACTCACAAAACCCTAACACCCTGCAGCCGAGAAGGGAACCCACACCAACAAACACAAACCAGTAGCCTTAAATCACTGAAAACTGTAACCAAACTGCACCTTTAAACCACCAAAAAAACTGCAACCAAAATAGTCCCCAAACCGCAAAAACAGCCCCAAATTACCGTAAACAGTAACCAAAAACAATAACCAGAAAAGCAACAAAAATATAGAAAACAGCAGCCCAAAACAGTGAAGTAATAGAGGAAAATATTGAACCAGTGAACCAGAGGAGTTGTGGAGCATTAACCCTTCCGACGGCCGCGTAACCCACTTCCAAGAGGCGACTTAAAAGGTAAGACCTGAGGGCACCCTTTTATTTACTCTCGTTTATCTTTTTCAATTATTTATTAGTATTTCTTTACATGTATATTGTTGGTTCATATATGTTATTGTTGTTGGATGAATGATTTTGTGCTATCTCCCGTGGAAACCCAGACGTAAATTCCGTAGCCGAATCCAAATGGACGGTAGTGCGTTCTGAACTTGGGATACAACTCCACGTACTACTTGAGAAACACACATATTTCGTTTTATCTAATCTTGTGTTTATCCATGGTTCATTAGAAATAGCACGTTATCTCCATGCATGATTTAGTTATTTCTTTCGCATTAGGAACTTAATTGTATCTCTTCAATGTTTATGTTTAGACAATTATTATTTATTCATATTTCCGCATTTATCAACTTAATGTGTTCATGAGATTGCGTGCTTGTTTTTATTTTATTTACTTCTATGTATGCAAACTTAGATATAGGTTGTATGCAAACTTAGATATATGTTATTCTTGCATGTGTATGTTGCGTAGACTTGGTTATATTATTGCATAAATCTGTTCATTACAAGTGACATTAGTAAGGGACCATTCCGAACCCAACGGTTTGAGGTCTTCCCTTGCGAGGGGTGAGTGCGACCGTAAATTATTTCCCAATTCACACTGGGTGGCGACCCCTTTATTATCCGGTTTAGTTCTTCGCGGGCTACTCTGTACTCCCGACCGGGTTGTGAGCCTGGAACAGCATCGCCGATTTCTGTGTCCTACACTGAGCCTCTGACTTTATAATTATGAACAACACTAGTACTCTTTTTAAATATAATATCATGTATTACTGCCCAAAACCTTAACATAGAATGGAAAATATTACACACACAACTTAAACTCAATATCACTCATCTTACAATTCTATACATGAGTAATGATACACAACTTTATTAAGCGATTTTCTAAAACTAGATGTTACTTGACTCGACTGGACTCAATTTCAGACATCACCTGGTGGATTGAACACCCTAGTGAATGCTATCAGTATCCATCCTTCCGAGCTCGTCCTCCAAGTAAACCTAAAAAATAAAGAAACTGGAAGTGGGGGGTTAGATCATTTGAATGATCTAAGTGAGTGGACAATTAAACAAAAACTGATGTGCTTTTATGAAAACTCTTGGTTCTAAAACGAAACTGTCACCAGAAAATCATCTTTTTCTGAAAACGCTTTCCTTATCTAAAGACATAACTTTTCCTGTAAAACTTTTTGAAAAAGAAGCTTTTCTGTCTGCAAGACTCTGAATCTTTTTTTTATTATGTAAAACTAAATTTTCATTCTAAAACTATTTTATAAATTTCATCTCTGAAAATTTTCTCTTTGAAAACCTGGCACTGAAATCTGTCTCTGAAAATTATTTCTAAAATATCTATTTCTGAAAACTGTCTCTGGAAATTGTCTCCGAAAAACCTGACGCATTGGGACGTTACCTATCGCTGTCCCCCTATATGCCTAACTAGAGCCAGAAGTGCAAATCCATGACATTGGGGCGTTACGTATCGCCGTCCCCCAAAGCATGCCACTACATGTCCCTGAAACCAATGGTATTGGGGCGTTACGTATCCCCGTCCCCCAAGCCACTGAACTAGAACTGGGGGTGCGGAACAGGCTCTGAATCTAGGATTCTGTCATCCCTAGTCTTCAACTGCATGTGCACACGATCTCTGAGTCCATCGATTCCATATCTGTGAAGTTACATACTATTGTGGGATTTTCCCCCATGCCTCTAAAACAAACAGTCATACTTTGAATATATCTCTTCCTAAAACATCTATTAAATCATGATCTTTCATGAAATATCTGCAATAAAAATCGAGTAACGCCCTAGGTGCATAAAAAACTCATTACTTAAAACAATATAAATAAAAAGTTAACTTAGAAAGAGAGTGTCCACTCACAGATTTAAAGTCATGCTAGCATAACTTCACTTCACCGATGGAATTTGAGGTTCATGCGATAACTTTTAATTGATAACTCTGATTAGAAAATTAATTGAGGAATATATTATGGAATTAACCTAAATTTATCAATTTAAGTACTTGATATCGCTTCAAGGTATATCATAAGTATATCAAGATGTAATATATATATATATATATATATATATATATATATATATATATATATATATATATATATATTTATTTATTTATATATATATACGAGCTGATACGTGACCCTTAGGGTGGCCTCTAATACACTAGGATGGAAGTGGAATGAATTAAAACTACTTTGGGAAATTCTGATCTCGCGTCGCGACGCAAGGCCTTGAGCGTCGCGATGCTAAAAATTCTAGAAACGATTATGCAAAAATTCTCAGTACGCATGGCCTTGAGCGTCGGGATGCTGACAACTCTAATATGAATCTGTATAAATTTCCCAGTATGCGTCGCGACGCTGGCCCTTGGGTTTCGTGACGGTAGCCTGTTTTCTAGAATTCAAAATTTGTTTCCCTAAATTCTATCTTACCCCAAATGCATTACCAATACTTCTATATCAAAACCATCACAAAATCCATTCCATTAAACTTTAACTTCACATATTATATACCAAGTAATTCTCCTCAAATAATTATTTAATCTCATCATTCTTGTCTTTAGCTCAACATTCAAGATTTTCAAAATTTGGCATTGAATCCTAAAATCAATTTCTTTATTCATTAATCACCAAAATAAAATCCCTAGCAAGCCCAAAGCGCCACTCTATCATCATGCTATTAGAATCTTACAATCTAAGTTTTGGGTTAAGTTTTATTACCTCATTTCATTTGATTTTTCCCATCTCTCAAGTCCTTCATGGTTGCTCTGTTTCTTCTTAACTTGTTAGGGAAATGTTTGGGTTGATTTCCCCATTCATTCCTTCTTCTTTCTTCTTCTTTTCCTTCACTTCTTCTCATTCTTTTCTTCATATCTCTCTCTCTTAAAATTTTAGGAATGAAGGAATGGTATCTCTCTTTTATATTAGGGGCCATTTATTATTGGTATTTTTGAAGAAATTTATAGACAATTTGAGAAATTTAGAGTTTATCTAGATAGGTCCTTGAGCATTATTCATCTGAAATATTGAGTTGTATTTTCGGCCTATTTCTGGTTCAAACCTGGAAATATATTCAACGCGAACATTGTAGGTCTCGATCTTAGCTTTCCGACCATATAAAATTTATAAATTCGGAGTTCATATGAAAATGTTACAGCCCAAATACCATGGGCTGTCCAGAATGAAACTTCGTACCATTTCGTATCGGAATTTCGAAGAATTTTCCGATTGTTCTTGAACTCATTTCATTAGTGTATATGTGTCCAATTATAACTTATATTATGTAAAATTCGTCCTATAATAAAACAGTAGTTAAGATTATCGATCGCCGAGATTATCAGTCGTTATATCTTAGTTAAACACGAGATAATATTCCCGCTCATAGCAGCTGGAACACCACAACAGAATGATGTTACATAGAAGAGAAATCATACCCTACTAGACATGATAAGATCTATGTTTAGTTATAGTTCATTACTTAGTTGATTATGTGGATATGCATTACAAGCAACAATGTATATCTTTAATGTAGTTCCATCTATGTCTGTTCCTAACACTCCCTTAGAGATGTGGAGTGGTCGTAAAGCTATTTTATGATATTTCCGCATATGAGGGTGTCCAGTACATGTGCTGAAGAATAAGACTATTGTATTCTTGAATAAAAATCTTGATGAGTGTATCTATATGGTAAAACTAGAGAGGTCTATAGCCTAAGGTCAAGAACAAAAGATTTGCAAGCTGCAAAGGTCCATTTATGGACTTAAGTAGACATCTCGATATTGGAACATAAGATTTGATACCAAGATCAAGTGTTATAATTTTGAGCAGAACGTATGAACTTTGTGTATACAGGTGTGTCATTCACGGAAAAATTGTTTTCCTCATTTTGTACGTCGATGATATTTTACTCATTGGGAATGATGTCAAAATATTATCGGACATGAAAGCCATGCTTGCTAATCGATTCTAAATGAAAGAGTTGGGAGAGGCCAGTTATGTACTTGGGATCTAAATTTTTCGAGATCGCAAGAGAGGACTGTTAGCTGTGTCTCAGACATCCTATATCGACAAGATCCTTGTGCGATTTGGGATGCAGAGTTACAAGAAAGGTAATTTTCCTTATCAACATGAAATTCATTTATCGAAGGAACAGTCTCCTAAGACACCTCAAGGAGTTGAGGAAATGAGAAATATCACATATGCCTTAGTAGTTGGTACTCTCATGTATGTCATATTATGCACGAGACCAAACATCTGTTTTACAGTGCGAGTGACCGGCGTAATCACACACGTATAACGCAAGCGCACGTATCTTTCAAGTAGTATAAATATATCGATCCCACGAGGACTTAATACCTAAGCTATTAATTTATAGAGCCAAATTTTTACAAGTATCTAATGGATTGGTTGTTCGATTGGATGGTGACTTTAAACTAAAGACGAATAAATAAAACAGTGCAAAAGTAAATTAAGGGAAAATTCAATATTAAGAAACTATCTAGGGTTGTGAATCCTTCCAATATCTTTTTAAAGATGAAGTGGTTATTTTACGTTGGTGCAATATATTGGTTTATTAGCCAGGAACACGAATTTATGCAAAAAGCCTCTTCCGATGGTCAGATACAAATACCCAGAATAACCCAATTAATCATATTCCTATGTAAACCAAGTTATCTGAATTCATTAAGATTAAGTTCCAAATATGGCTACCCCCACATGACAGGTATATTCTTATCCTGTAAGGAAATCTATTAAAGGGTTATCTATCCTCAAGGAAGATCGTTGGCTATTGAGTCTAAGGCTTAAACCTAAGATCCATTTACCAAGTTCATTTTAAGTTTACCAGAACAATCTTATTAATGACCAGTTAACAAGAAGCATTAAGAATAAGGCTCAATGAATAAATCTTTATATTACCCAAACTATAAAATAACCCCTTATAAACCAATGATATTGGAATTCATCACAACCTCAGACAACATGTTTAGTTACTACACATAACTAAGACTAATAAAAGCTTAAATAAAGTAAATGACATGAAGTAAATGCTGGAAAGTAAATGCTGGAAATTAAATAAAGTAAATGATGGAAAGTAAATGCTGAAAATTAAAAAGGAAAAAGTACAATAAAAGAAAATGTTGAGGGTTAGAGGATCCACTTTTATTACTTTTATTTTAGATATCTCCATTATTATAATATATTAACTTTGCGTGATATTACCAACCAACCATATATGTGGTATCCGGATTAAGTCAAATTTATAATTAATTCCAACCGAACATATAGTCTCGTGAGGGCTTACAACAATGATACCCACAAACGTCAATATAAAACTAATGCACACAAAAGTAAAAGGCCGAGGCTACAACTCGTCCATTAGGGACACCTAGGGGTTTAAAGGCTTGTTGGATACGCTAAATACAACTGTGATCCCTACGAAAGTGGCTTAGTTTAATTTTATTTTAAAGATGTTTAAAAGGTTGTGAAACTTCTTATCCAAGTTAAAAGTTGCTTTCGTCCACTAAGCTGGTGAAACTCCTTATCCAAGTTAAAAGTTGCTTCCTTTCTTTCTAAATTACCGAATAAGTAAATTCTCCGATTATTTTTACCATTCTTCATATACACAACCAATAAAGTATTAATCAACTCATTGTGCCCAAAATATTCATAAGTATAGTTGAAAAGAGAGTAATATTTTTGTGCTAAAGTTATATCAGAATTCATACCATTTTTTAGCAATGGAATATTTTTTTCTGATTTTTTTTTGTGTAAAATAAAATAAAGCAACATATTCAATCCATGTAGCGAGCTTTGGGCCAGTGACTCCCAAACCAGTTGTCTTTAGGGCACTAGGTGTTAAGACACCCCTACGGACTTAATTACTCGATTTCATATATCTCTTTTTATTTTTATAACATCTTTGATCCATGTAGCGAGCTTTGGGTCAGTGACTCCCAAGCTAGATGGCTTTAGGGAACTAGGTGTTAAAACACCCCTACGGACTCGGATCTCAGATGTTTATTTATATATAATTTTTTTTTACACCATCGTTTTTTAGATACTTCCTCTAATTAAACTATAGCACTGAATATTACAATTTTTTCAATTACAGCTCATGGTTGTATGTTACCATGCATATTGATAATACTTATCAACTAAGCATATGAAGATCCTTTTTAGTCAGTTTTATGGAGAATTTACAAATTAAATAATTCAAAAGGAAATAAACAAAAATTAACTTGTTACGAAATAGGTTGAGATAGGTCTTAGGAGTGGAAATTCCTTACACATCTATCTCATACCAATTTCACCTGATTAATCAAGTTAAAAACACAAAAATACAAAATATTTTTTTAATTTTTGTAAAATGTTTTAATTTTTTTTGAATTTTTTGAAAATTTTTGACTTAAAATAATGCAATAAAAATAAGATACTAGTCAACTATTCCCCTCCCCTAAACCTAAATGAGACATTGTCCCTAATGTCTTAAAAAATAGAAGAAGAGTTTAGAAACAGTACCTGGTTAGCTGAAATTCTATATCTAAATGAAGAATTAAAGGTTAAGATCCAGATTTATCCGACGTTTCTGACCACGATCATTATCAGACCAGTTAATCTTGGAAAGGATAGGGTCAATTTGTGATTTAAAGGCTAAAATTTGGTCAATTAAATCATGGGCAGATCTGGCTGTGAAGAGGATTTCTTTTACAGGTTTTGACACAAATCCATTTCTCCGGGCATCATCAAGAAACACACAAAGAAAATTCTAAAATCCATCAGCATTAAATAGTCTAATCGGTTTCTGGTGTATGTTCAAGTTCGCCCAAGATAATACTGTAAAAATTTCCTCCATCGTGCCCAGGCCACCTGGCAAAGCAATAAAAGCATCAGCACAGTTAATCATTTACACCAGTCATTAAGACATACATGGTACGATTAGTTCCTCTCCGTTGGATGGTCCTATAAGATTCGCCTCTGCCAAAGGTTTTGGGATGATTCCCAGAGCTTGACTGCCTCATTCCTATATAGCCTTTGAAATGATCCCCATTAGTCCAAGATTGCCACCGCCATATACTAAGTGCATATTCCTTTCAGCTATGACTCTACCCGATTCCTGTGCTGTCTCAAC
This sequence comes from Zanthoxylum bungeanum, assembly GCA_019454045.1. Classification (NCBI taxonomy): domain Eukaryota; kingdom Viridiplantae; phylum Streptophyta; class Magnoliopsida; order Sapindales; family Rutaceae; genus Zanthoxylum; species Zanthoxylum bungeanum. Next base: position 35,301 of record SKCR01030641.1, on the reverse strand, counting down.
GAACTATGGTTTAGAACCAACACTAGTACCACAGAACATACAGATGTTTACAAATCATCTTCTTGAAGTGGCTTCCATTTTTATTGTATTTATTTCTCAAATCTGGATGCCTTTAAGAGTGCAATGATGAGTTGAATTTATAATAATAGCACTAGTACCTACCAGATGACAATTATTAGCTAAATAGTAAAACATATCGTGAAAGTCAAAAAGTATGGATCATGTCAGAGAAAATAGAAGAAAATAACAAAATAAATCACAATTATTAGTTAAAGATAAAAAGAAAATAATATTTATAAGAAGTAACAGTTTGAATGACGTCTATGCGTCATGGATAAGCTTCCCATCCAATTTTCTTATAAATTGGCAAACATGGTCTTAGAGTCAGATTCCCGAGACTTAACTGTTGTCTTTCTTTTCGGAATTGTGTATATAACATTTGAATTGCATGATGCACATATCCACTGGAATGTGTCTCAAGAGTTTTAGATGTGTCATCTAAAGATTCCTTACTCAAGCCATTCCTAATGAATTTAATTTTATCTTCACGATTATCAGACACCATTCCTAAAGAACGACAACGAGTATTACATGTCATACGAGCACATTTATAGCAAACACCCATTCTTTTAGCTCTTCTCTTTTTAGCATAGGTGCTTCTTCCTAAACCAGACAGATATGAAATAAAAGAGTCAGATGACTCACCTGCCAATCAGACCCGTGCTTTAATAATCCAACGAATGTCATTAGGAATACCTTTGATCATCAGAAGTCTCATTCGTTCCAAGCGAGCTTTGTAGACTTTCATAAGAGAGTTTTGAGGGAGAGAAGGAAATTGCTTGTGAAGATTTACGAGAACGTCTTCCATCCTGAAATGTGACTTTACCTACACAAATGAAACACACAAAAATAAAACACACCAAATCACAATATATACATAAATTGCATGGGTTGCCTCCCAGCTAGCACTATGTTTAACGTCGTTGGCTAGACATGACTGCCCGAACGTTAGGCTGGATCTGAAAGTGTGACACTTTCATTTTGTCGCTCAAATGATTCTCCCCAGTAGTGCTTGACACGCTGGTTGTTAACTTTGAATGTTTTGTTGGTGTTGGGATCAAGTAACTCAACAACTCCATATGGTAAAACCTGAGTAATCATAAATGGACCTGACCACCTTGATTTCAACTTTCCAGGGAAACTTTTCAACCTCGAAACACCTGCTACCTTGGTTCTAGTTATCTGCGCACTATTTTTCGATCATGCCATTTCTTGGTCTTTTCTTCGTATAATCTGGCATTCTCATAAGCCTGTAGGCGAAACTCCTCCAATTTATTGAGTTGGTAGAGTCATTTCTCTCTTGCTGCTTGTGGATCAAGATTTAACTTCTCCAGTGCCCAGTACGCCTTGTGTTCAAGCTCCACTGGCAGATGGCACGCTTTCCCAAACACTATTCGATATGGAGACATACCAATGGGTGTCTTGTAAGCTATCTGGTAGGCCCATAATGTGTCATCCAGTTTTGTAGACCAGTCCCTCCTTGTTGATCCAACGGTTCTCTTTAAGATTCTTTTGATCTCATTGTTTGAAACTTCAGCCTGTCCATTTGACTACGGATGGTAGGCAGTGGCAACTTTATGAGTAACTCCGTATTTGGATAGGAGTGCATCAAAGTATCTGTTGCAGAAATGTGTGCCTTCATCACTGATAATTGCATGAGGTGTTTCGAAGCGAGTGAAACATTCTTTTTAAGGAATTTTATCACCACTTTTGAATCATTTGATGGCAGTGCAATTACTTCAAGCCATTTAGAGACGTAGCCTACTGCAACTAGTATGTACAGGTTTCTGAATGATGGAACAAAGGGTCCCATAAAATCAATCCCAATACATCAAATATCTCCACTTCCAGAATGTTTTGCAGAGGTCCTTTATTTCTCCTTGATATATTTCCCGTTCTCTGGCACCTGTTACATCGAAGAGCAAAAAAGTAAGCATCTTTAAATAGAGTGGGCCAGAACAAACCTGATTGTAGGACTTTGGCTGTAGTTTTATTCCCACTGAAGTGTCCATCGTATGGTGATGAATGACAATGTTGCAGAACACTATCGACTTCCTTATGTGGAACAAAACTTCTCAGTAATTGATCAGCACAGCGTTTGAACAGGTTTGGCTCATCCTAGACATAATATTTGACTTCTTTGAAGAAATTCTTTCGTTGCTGATGTGTCTATTCCAACATCCATTTTCCTGATACTATGTATTTTACATAGTCAGTATACCAAGGGACATCATGTTGTTTCATGGAAAACAGCTGTTCATCTGGAAAAGTTTCTTTTATTGTCAGTTCATTGCCAGTTGTTTCTCCATTCTCGAGCCTCGATAAGTGATATGCCACTTGGTTTTCTGTCCCTTTCCTATCTCGGATCTCCATGTCAAATTCTTACAGTAGAAGCACCCAACGGATCAATCTGGGTTTGGCATCTTTCTTTGCGATTAGATATTTGATTGCTGAATGATCTGTGTAGACCACCACTTTGGGACGCAGCAGATACAAGCATAGTTTATCAAAAGCGAACACAAATGTAAGCAACTCTTTTTCAGTGGTTGTATAGTTGACTTGAGGTTCATTCAAAGTTCTGCTGGAGTAGTAAATGGTGTGGAAAATTTTTTCTTTGCGTTGTCCCAAAACTGCACCTACAGAAAAATCAGTAGCATCGTACATCACCTCAAATGGAAGAGTCCAGTCCGGTGCTACTATGATGGGGGTAGAGACCAGTTTCTGTTTCAAGATCTCAAAAGCTTCATGGCATTCTTTGGTGGAGTTGAAAGGCATATCTTTCTTCAGAAGATTACACATAGGTTTAGTAATCTTGGAGAAGTCTTTGATAAATCGCCTGTAAAAGCCTGCATGTCCGAGAAAACTCCGAATCCCTTTAACAGATGTTGGTGGAGATAGTTTTTCAATTGTCTCGATCTTTGATTTGTCTACCTCGATTCCCTTTTGTGAGATCCGATGTCCCATGACAATACCTTCATGCACCATGAAGTGGCATTTCTCCCAGTTGAGTACTAGGTTAGTATCTTCACATCTTTGAAGCATATTTTCCATATTTTGCAAACAGTGGTCGAAAGAGTCTCAAAACATAGAGAAATCATCCATGAAAATCTCCATACTTTGTTCCAGCATGTCTGAGAAAATGGCCATCATGCAACGTTAAAATGTGGTAGGAGCATTACATAGTCCAAATGGCATTCTACGGAAAGCAAAAGTACCATATAAATATGTAAAAGTTGTCTTCTCTTGATCTTCTGGGACGATGGAAATCTGATTGTACCCTGAATATCCGTCTAGAAAATAATAGAACTCATGTCCCGCCAATCTATCTAGCATCTGGTCAATGAATTGCAGCGGAAAATGATCTTTCCTTGTTACTTTGTTCAGCTTCCTGTAGTCCATGCATACTCTCTATCCAGTCACCGTTATTGTTGGAATCAACTCGTTCTTTTCATTTATGACTACAGTAATTCCTCCTTTCTTTGGCACATATTGCATATGACACACCCACGTGTTGTCAGAAATGGGACAGATGATGCCGGCATCCAACCATTTGATAATTTCTTTCTTCACGACCTCATTCATGATTGGATTTAGTCTCTGTTGATTCTCCACTGTAGGTTTGTACTCATCGTTTATCAAAATTTTGTGCATGCAAAATGATGGACTAATGCCTCGAATGTCTGCTATAGTCCAGCCAATGGTTTTCTTGTGTTCTCGTAACACTCTCAACAACTTATCTTCATACTCCAATGTTAGTGAAGAAGAGATAATCACAGATAATTCAGAAGAGTTTCCTAAGAATGCATACTTGAGATGGTTCAAAAGTAGATTTAGCTCCAGCTGTGGTGGTTCTTTAATCGAGGGCTTGATTCGCTCATTTTTCGCTAATTCCAAACTTTCCACATGTGGTGTCGATTTGAAGCGAAAAGGTTTGTCAAGATAGTTGATACATTCCAGAATTTCAGCATCTAGCTCGCTGTCAGTCACGTTGGTGATGCAAGCTTCAAGTTTATCCGTGGGAGGTGGCATTGCATCAGTATCCTGGATGATATTATCTACAACATCAATTCTGAAAAATTCCTCTTCCTTTTCATCACTCGGGAATTTCATGGCTTTGAAAACATTGAAGGTAACTTCTTGGTCCTGCACTTTCATGGTTAGTTCTTCTTTTTGTACATCAATGACAGTTCAACCTGTAGCCAAGAATGGTATCCCAATAATGATAGGTACATTTTTGTCTTCTTCCATGACAAGGATAATGAAATCTGCAGGGAGAATGAGTTTTTTGACTTTGACCAGCACATCTTCAACTACACCTCTCGGAAATGCGAGTGTTCTATCAGGAAGTTACAGAGAGACTGAGGTGGGCATTGCTTCTCCAATCTGCAGTTTCCTGTAAATCGAAAAAGGCATCAAATTAACACTAGCACCTAAATCACACAAAGCTTTACCGATGTATTGTTCTCCAATGGTGCATAGGACAATGAAACTGCTAGGATCTTTCAAATTTAGGGGAAGTTTCCTCTGAATACTTGCGCTGCATTCTTTTTCCAACGCTACTGTTTCGTAATCTCCCAATCTCCGCTTTCGTGACAGAATGTCTTTCATTAATTTGACAAAGCTGGGTATTTCTTCCAACGCTTCTGCAAATGGAATGTTGATATGTAGCTTTTTGAAGACCTCCAAGAATCGAGCAAACTGCTTGTCCAGTTTGTTTTTCTGGAGACGCTGTGGAAAATGTGCAGGTGGAGTGATTCTTTCTCGATCTTTTTCCTTTGCTTCTTTTTCCTCCATCTGTGGAACTGCTTCTTTTGGAACTTCTTCAATGGATACCTTGATTCCAACATCTTTGTTGATTTCAGTACCGCTTTTCAAAGTAATATCTTGACATTGCTCCTTCCCTCGGTTCCTTGGATTTGGTTTTGTATTGCTAGGAAGGTTACCTGGCGGTCTATAACTTTGAGGATTGGCCAGTTGTCAAATTTGATTTTCCAGTGCCTTTATAGAAGCTGATTAGCTTTGAAACATAGCATCATATTTTTTTAACTGAGCTAGTACTTCCGCTATTCCTGGTTCTTTTTCATGCTCTTGGCCTTTGTTCTGCTGTTGGAATCCGTGTGGTGGATTATTCCTTTGCCCTGAATTGTTGCTCCATGCGAAATTAGGATGATTCCTCCACCCTGGGTTTTAGGTGTTGGAATATGGATTGTTCCCATGTCTGTTGAAATTGTTGACATAACTCACCGTCGTATCATGTTGGTTGAAAGATTCTGATTCTAGAGCTCTTCCATATGGTGAACTTGTGGATCCAGTATTAACCTTCATGTTAAGAGTTTCCAGATATTTACAAATCAGATCCAGCTTGGCATTCGCTGCTGTGTTTGCTCCAACTTCATTAATTCCTATAATTATTTGGATCATGCTCCTTCTGTTGGCCACAATGAATTGTTGTTGGACATTTCTTCAATTAAATCTCAGGCCTGATAATAACGCCCAAAAAATACTTGCGGCTATCGCAGTATAGCTGGGGTGTCGATTCCTTAGAGAGATGGTTGCAGGAACAAATTTACTCAAACAAAAATGTTTAACAGTAACTTAAATAAAGAGATAGATTGATTTGATAAAGTAAAGTAAAAACTATGGATAAATACTTAGGAAAATCAGTAGAGAGATATGGTAAAGCATCCATAATCCCTTTTGTATCAAACTCATATATTCAGTTATTGATTCTTGTTATTACTCAACTGAAAGTTTCACATCCCAAACCAACAGTCGGAGGACATTCAATTCTACGCATATTCAATTCTAAGTTAATCAATGATTATTTTCCTTATGTTAACAGCACACAAAAGTCATCATTACGAGCTATCTAACGTAAAAAATATACCCTTAGGCAATACTGCAGTAGAAGACCAACACATAAAATGAATTTACCAGTCACAACTGGGTTCGAAAATCACACATAGAAGAAGCATGACTGGATCTATATGGGAGTTTCCAAAACACAGTCTCTGGGCTCAGAAATCATAAGATAATAAGGAATAACAAGCATCAATTTTATTACATGTTAAAAATTTCATTCAAGAATAAAAAACATAAACATAAGAAGTTTAAATACAAGAGCTCATCCTTAGCTTTCCCTAGGAGATTAGTTCTCCGTGTGGAATAGAGAGATAGCCTGAATAGATCGGAGAGACGTCATGGTTTCCTTGAAGTTCTTCGTTCTTCCTCTCTATGAATTTTGTTTGTGGCTCTTTTTTTGTGTTTCTCCTTTGTTTCTATCTGATTTTCTCCTCTTTTTAGGGTTTGGAAAAAGTTGGCTTTATATAGGGAGGCCTCGAAATCATATTACGCATCGAAGACATCCAAATTCTGGGTTTTGGGGCGTCCGCGGCGCCCAACTCGCAAGAAAATTCTATGAAAGTGATATATCATGTCAAGTATATGCAAATCGATATATTATGGGTCTCGTAACTCTTTCTAAATCAAAATTTATAGTCTTTTTAAATTCAGTGCGCGACTGATGCTCCCGTGTGCGTCCTATGCGTTCGTTAGGCTCCGAAACATGTTTAATTGATCCAATATTCTTAATTCAATGCTCCTAATAACAAAAAACAAAAAGAACTCTAATTAAGATTAAAACATGTGATAATAAAGCTGAGTTAGCAGTGTTCTAAGTACACTTTCGTGCACTTATCACAACCCCAACCAGCTTATTGCTAGTCCCTAGCAATTCAAGTGCAAAATAAAATAAAAACTAAATAAATAAGTAAAACTATCTAAGCCACTTTCATAGGGATCACGATTGCATTTAGCGTATGCAACAAGCCTTTAAACCCCTAAGTGTCCCTAGTGGATGAGTTATAGTATCGTGAGGGCTTACAGTGACGATACCCACAAACGTCATTTAAAACACATACAACATGCAAAAAAATGAAATAATCCCAATAGTTATACATGTTGGGGTCAAATCATGGAGGCGCATCGGAAGAAGCGATGTTCGGGCGAAACCATAGTTTAAAATTTTTAAACTTACGAATAAATTATTCAATATCAAATATTTATAATTCATTCATATTTCACCTAAAACTTATTTATTCGATATCATATAACGACATAAATAATATAGAAACACTGCGAAAATATTTTTCCGTAAAATAACATAAAACGTGTTTCCAGTCGAACCGACCGACCAATGCTAATGCGGACTGCCCAGGTCAGCCTCAAAAAACATTGAGACAGTTCGTGGGCTGCCCGAATAGTGCCCAGTTCACTGTTTGGGCAGTCGTTACTCGGTAAGGTCGTTTTTCACCATTTTCGCGTATTTTCACTCCGAAACAATTTCCAATAAATATTTTTCTTGATCAATTAAAATAAACTAATTTATTCTAATTTCTCAATAAATAAAAACTAAATTTTTATCTGAACAATCAGATTTATCATTAATTGCTATAAGACACATACACTTTGCAAATTAATCATTTTGGTCATTAAATTGTCAAATACATATTTAATTGATTCCAAATCAATCCCAAAATAATTTATCCATAATTTGCAACAAAACTAGAAACTTTTGAAGATTTACGAAATTGCCCAGTTTTTTTTATAATTACCGAAACAGCCCATAATTTTTATTAATTGCAATTTGGCCCAAATTGTTCAAAACATATCAAGATCAAATCCAATCAATCTCAAATTTGACATACATCAAATTATATCATATATATAAAAGCCCCAAAATTGGAATAGGTTTAGAACCATAATTTCATAAATTACTCCAATTACATAATTTACATTAAATTGAATAAATTCACAAAGGATATCATGAGAATGAGTCCACACCCAACGAACAGGCGGAGGTATGATCTAAATAGATCGGTGACGTGACTGCCATCTAAGTGTGGAGGATAACTCATATATCCACAGTGGTATCTCAAGTCAAAGAATCGCTATGCTACTCAACCCGAGAAGATTCCTATTGACGTTGGTGTACCATCTATTAGGAAATCTTCGGTAAGTCATCCAGTGTTTATCAAATAAACACCTACATGTCTATATGAGTCTCCCAAAACTCATGGTTCATTGGGATAAACCATCAGACCAAGTCTGATATACGACATGTACTGGTCTCAGCGGATTTTACTGACCAAACCGTGTTAGTAAATCTTGACCAGGAATTTAATTTGAGGATATACAACTTATAGTGACACTTCCCAATGTCAATTACAAACTATGTTGCAACTGTGCACTACGTTGTAAATCCTGAGGTCTTTGTCTAATATATATACATATCACTAAACCAGATTTAGTTTCAATCTAATCAATCTAATCGAAATTAAATCAAATACGTATATAAAAGACAAGAGGTGCTACCATTTTAATTAGTAATATTACAGAAAAAGGTAATGCTCGTATTCATGAATCAGACATAAATACGATCCGAATTAGTGCTCAGAGCACCAACCCTAACAATTTCCCACTTGCTCTAGTTCCATTCCATGGTATCATATACACATCCCAATATATATCACATACTCATGGCCCTCAAGAACTCACCTAGCGCTCAAGATGTAGGTAACAGCTAGTAAGCCCGCTCCGACATATTGAGTTTGTCCAACAAACACAATCATTTTCCTTAGCAAGCATCATTCATATTTTTGTAGAAACTAAGTTCTACATCAATATGACTCAGATGCCATATCAACATTGTGCTTCAGCTACTAAGTTGTCTAAGTATTTACAGATCAAATCCAAAATATTATATAGACAACCGCAAACACAACACTAATAACAAACATCTAATCTATGAGGTCACTATGCAACTTCATAAGTCAATACTTCATAAGTAGCAACTAATTCCACTCATACAGTAGAATCATCTGTGACACTCTCACTGCATCTTTTCTGACTATTTATGACGTAGACTGTCTAACGTCATAATTAGACTCAAAACTAATCTGACCCTAATGGTTGCGAACTTTATTCTCCATTAATTAGAAACTTGTTCTTAATATCTCAAAGATAATAACGAACATGTTTCAAGACACATCTTATGGTTTAGAGGATATCAAAATAACTCGTAACAATTACGATAATATTGATATCTCTAATCACACTCAATATAGTATTCATTATGTTATCATCCTATGATGCATATGTTGGGATGTATGCCCTAGAGCTACATGCGATGTAAACGGTTTCATGTGTTTTGAATAAAAACGATGCATTATTCATTTATCAAATAGTTTGTTTATCTTTCGCATATTATATATCTTCGTAAATACCGTAGATTACTTATGTACCTTCAGACTTAGTCTATGAGTGTCATACACCAGCGGATTTGAGTCCGAAGTTAGTAATCTTAAATAGTCCATAGAGAGCAAACAAATCTGGTACTTTGTTTGTGGTTTATCTATAGTTGCGGTCCATTTTATATTAGTATGGCAATCGTTATCCGGATCGTCCATATAGAGACATGAGAATGGAGACACCTTGTATGATGCGATCATATAGGACTGGACCCAGATAGAAATGACATTCTTATAATATCCGTTAAGCAAAGAAAGTCATTTCCATCTACTTGATGGTCATATATGGATTGATCTTAATCCTGAGTGTACTACGAACTCCTGCATGGCAGGCTGTGTCCTTTGATTTACAAAGGTGAGGTTAGTGTAGCAATCCCAACCAATAGCTACGTACTTTGGGGGCACAATTTGTTTTGAAGCTGGGAACGTTTTACATAGACATGGAGTTCACTCCTTCTTGCGAGAAGTAGATGAGTATCTTTCTTAAGGGTTGATTCGGTACTTGAACGATTTGAGCGCTCAAGTCTTTCTATTACGAATAGAAAGATTAATATTCATAATAGTTATGAATAAATCGTTCATTGGAGAATCAATGGTACTTAAGGTAAAAATAATTAGAGGGGTCTAACGGACATTATGACCCGGCTCTAATTACGAGATACTCGTGAAGGATCAATTTGTATGCAATGACTATATCGGTGGACACCGACTTGGTTCGGCTTAATATTTCATCTACGGCAACGAGAGTGCAACTTCGGATTTTTAGTGGAATAACCCGGAGTTAATAATTCAGAATATTTTATTAAGAGCTTAATTAATATTTCTAGATTATTGGAGCTCAGAACCGTAGGTCTATTTGGTCCCCGTACTAGCTCAATATACTTTAGCGGAGTTAATATAATTGGACAGTCCAATTATATACTCCCAAAGAATAAATATTATTAATATGATTAATAATATTAATTACATCACACTTGAGACTATACATTAAAAGTTAATGTAAGGTATTAATAATTATATGATAATTATTAAAATTAGAACATTGAATTATGTATGATATAATAAGGCTAAGATTTATTATGGAAACAAAAATCATCACCATGGTCGAATTCCTTATTGGATAAGGAATAGGATTTGTTTGTTTGGGAAACAAAATCAATTCAAAATTCATCACCATGGTCGAATTCCTCATTGGATAAGGATTAGGATTTGTTTTGTTTGGGAAACAAAATCAAATCAAAACTCCTTAGCTTGGCCGAATTCCCTCTTGTGTAAGGAATAAGATTTTTTTTTTTTGGAAACAAAATCAAACAATAAATCCTTGTCCTGGCAGAAACTTAGAGGGATTGGGAGTCTAGTGGTTGATATGTTTTATGAAACAAATTACCCTAAGTATAAAAAGAAAATTATATTTTTCTTTTTAGAAATACACATATTAGAAAACCCTAGCCTCCTTCTCTTCTTCATGCTCTCAAGAGTTGGGAAAGTTAATTGAAGAACCAGAAAATTATTTCGGTGTGTGATTTAATCTCTAAAACGTTTAGGGATTAATTTGTGAGTGTAGCCCACACTACCCTCCGTAAGTAACGAGACATAGCTCGGAAGATCCTGTGGCGTTGGAAATCTCTTCTTCCCCTCTCTAGTAACTCACGACAGTGAGGCAGTAAGTTCCCCACTGCCGCACGCACATCACCAATTTTGGGGCTCGGTTTTTGTTTGGTTTTAATTCGGGTTTTGAGAAACACTTTGGGGTAATTTTAGGGCTGAGTTAGTATTGATTTTTAAGTGAAAAATCAGACCTAAATACATACAGCAGTTCACGCAAATTGTGGATTGTTTTGAGTGCAGTTCACGCAAATTGTGGATTGTTTTGAGTGCAGTTCACGAGTGTAATGGGTGCAAAACAGTCCGCTATTTCACTGCAGTTCAAGGGGCTGTTCGGGGACTGTTTCGGGGGTATTCCGGGGCTGAAATCTTGTTCAAAATAGAAGCAAAATTTCAGTATACCCACTGGTACCATTTGGCCAAAGGAACTGCAAAGCAGAAAAATTTTTCAAGTTCGATCCGTGGGCCTAACCGCTTCCGCTACGCGAGGGAAAGCGTTTCCTACAACATAAGATTGATTAGACATTTTAAGCAATATCTCTTTCGAAAAAGGAATCATCCTTTACGAAAGATGAATATTATACATAAGACACACACTAACTGTCAAACATTTATACTAACTGTCATACATATAATCTTGTTGTGTCCTTTATTAGATCATATCTTAAGTACGATTAATAGAAGTATCTCACAAGTCTCTTAGTTTTATATCATATATATAACTTTATATCGAATATAATAGAGACACCACTCCCACTGCTTTCATGGAGAAAATAAGACCCAGGTAAACCTTTTACCTCATTAACATCTCATTATTACCTTAATAATGATAATGTCATTACGATGTAAAATACTAGAAAGAAATTTGTATGCTCTCACTAACCCTTCTATCCCATATGTATTCTCTATGCTTTGATAAAATCAGACAATCTGACATATATCAAAATTAGAGAACATAAATTTCCAGAAAGCTCATTCAAGTCTACAGTAGGCTCTATAAGCTAATATACCAAATTGTAATCTTAGCAGAATACAAACTCTAGGGTCATTCCAAAACGAATTCTTCAAACTAAGAAATCACAATGGATCTCTTATCTGAAGAAACCATTTAGAAATGCCACTTTGTATTCTTTAGCTAAAATATACAATTTAATATCAACATTAACCATCAGATCTTAAATTATTCAATCAGTACGACTAGAGAGAAGTTTCCTCAGAATCTACAATAGATTGTTGAGTATAACTTTTCCCACTGCCATACTATAAAGGTCAAACCTTTAATAAGCTCACTGTATTTTTTCCGCATAAACCATTTGCACAAGTTATGAATGATTCATAATAAAAGATCAATCAAGTTCCAAACTTGATCGTAGTAAGCTATGAATAATCTTAGATCTATAGTCTAATTCTAATTTCTGGATTCGATATCAAATATCACTCCCACTATAAATTATAGGATAATTTTCTTCAATAAGAAAACAACAGAACCATTAAGTATCAAATACTTTGCGAATGATTCTGACATCCTATAGCACTTATATGGAAGTAATAAATGGATATTTTCATCTTATCAATTATGTAGTTCCATGTATAGTTTATCACCGTATTTGACTTCAATAAGTCAAGTCTTTTCTAAAATAGTCAACATCCAATGTTACATACTAAGTAATTAACAATTTTATTACTCGAGATCGTAGAAAAGATATTCTATCAAATAGAATATAATATTCTATTAAGTAAAATAAATGATAAACTTTTACTCGTACCTCTGAGGCGCAAGTAATATCAATTATATAACCATTATACAAAAGATAGATTCAGATCTCAAACATTTCAGGATTCAAATTTTCTACTTATACATATCATATATGTAACTGTAGAAACTAATGGAATCTAAATTAAAAGGATGATTAAGTGTTACTGGAACATATCCCTAATAGTATTGAAAATAATTCGGTAACACTCAATATCAAACGAATCAAATCATATAAGATCTGATTACTTCCACTGACCAATTCCATCAATATGGAATTGTGGAAGAATAATATTGATGTAAGAATTATATTCTTCGAATAACCTTAGAACAAATTGCCATAAATTCATATGTTTGATTGTATCAAACATCTTTGAACAATTCAAAGACTCACGATGAATTTTAAAGATGCAATTTTCAAAACTTCAGATCGAATATCTTTGAACCAGTCAAAATATTCAATATGCATTTAATCAGAAACACGTAACTAAGTCACGATAGTTCATTGACTAAGTTACGAAGTAAAGAAAACTATCTTAAGCAATTTACAATTCATTAAATTACATACATCTAATGTATCAATTTAATAAATTTTCTGTTCCAATGATAGTCATTGGTTAAATGAGATTTAGTCACCTTCCCGAATACAATATTCGTTAAATTGATAAGGATATGTGGTGTGATCTCATATTAGACCATCTTTTACCATATGGAATAAGCATCCAATACTTAAGTGATAAAATCTCATAAAAAAATGTTCTAAGTTATTTACTTAACCGAATATATTTCTTAATGTTTATCTATTCGTTAATGACACTACTAGTCATTTTAAAATATGTAACAATTATTTACAAAGACCAAGTAACTATCAAATAGTCGCAAATTTTGATATCAAATATCGAAACAATCATTCAACAATATTTTAAATAACTAGACGAGAGATCTGATATCCAATATCTACAGTTGTCGTATTATGAAAATCAATATTTTCTATACACAACTATTCACATCTTATTTCTTTAACTTTATTATTTAGTTTCAAATTATTTATAACATTTGAAAATAATCGAAAAATAAATAGTGTCTGACACGTGACCTCTGAATGTCACTAAAGCCAAGAAACGTCATTTTTAGAAAAGCAAATACCTAATGGTGTTTTCTTAATGCCAGTGAAGAATCTCGAGACATGAACCAATTCATGTCAATCTTTACTACATAAGAAAGTATTCTATCTAGAAGGATTATATCATTATCTATTCTAATATAGAACCTATTCTAGAAATCTGCAACCATAATTGAAGTCAGAAAATATATATAATTTGCATGCAGTGGATAAAAGTTTAATTCTATCAAACTAATAGAATAATGAACAACATGAGCGACAATTTACATAATATTACACACCGCACAAGTTAAGGATTTTTAACCTAGAAGCGCCTCCCACTACTTTACGTAATACCGTATTCCCCAACGGAAATGAGAATTCAATAATTAAATTGAATTCCATAATGGGAAGTGGACCCCATGAATATATTTCGACTCACAGCTTTGGTACGTTCTCACCTACGTATATTCATTAGGTAGAACAACTTATTGTCAATCACACTCACTGTGACTCATGGGTTTGGTCATGATCGTTTCTCATTATGACAGCTTTGTCACGTTCACAAGTAGGCGTATCAAGGCTAACTTGTCAATGACAAACTTAAGCTACCGATGTAGTCCTAACAGCTTTGGAACGTTCAAGATTTCCATTTTCACTTGAATTTGTCTCTTACCATATAAGTTCTATCGGTGCAAATGAACTACCTTCAACCATAACTGCACAGCTTTGGCATGTTACAACCATAGCATCATGAAAACATTTACATCTGTATTGACAAGGCGGATGAAGAAACAAGTATTGCTAATACTAGTTACTTTCTTAAAACCTTATTTAAATGGGGATTTCCAACAAAGATGCTTTTACTTTATTTAATCAAATTAAATAAACACATGCATGTATTAAGTAATGATTAAATTAAACATTGAATTTTAAAGGGTTAATCATATCGGGCGTCCAGGATCAGACTTGCTCTCATATAATTTTGTTGGGGTCAAATCATGGAGGCGCAGCGGAAGAAGCGCTGTTCGGGCGAAATCGTAGTTTAAAATTTTTAAACTTACGAATAAATTATTCAATATCAAATATTAATAATTCATTCATATTTCATCTAAACTTAGTGTAAGCACTGCATTTTGCACATATCCCTATGATGAGTCTCATTTGGAGACACTACCTTTTAAGTCACGGAGTCACTCACAGAAAACGGACATCGGAGGGGAAATTCAGAATAAACAAGGTTCACTGTTTTCGTTCGTGCTGCGTTCGTCTATACGTTCGAACGCAAAACAGATTACGCGCGTTCGTGCCGCGTTCGAGGAAGCGTTCGAACGGTGTCGGTAATTCTGGTTTTTTGCTGCTAGCCTCATATTAAGCCCAATTCGCCCAAGCCTTGGCCCACACGCCCAGCCCACTTAAAACACATATTTAACACAGGGTGAAATCAAAACAAATCTAAAAATCACATACCAAATTAAAATAAACATTAAAATCAATCAAATATTTTAATCCCTTAATTAAGATATTCACCCACCAATTACACAAGATTCCTTCCTAACTAAACAAATCACATACTAAATTAAAAAGAGTCATGCCTAATTAAAATCAATCATAACAAATTAAATATTTTGTATTCCTAATCTAAACCAAATTTGTCCCCCATCAATCTAATCATTTCCTTGTTGAATACCAAATCAAATCCTCCTCTTAATGCAAATCCCTTCCTTGTGAGACAAGGAGTAACCCTAACCATTCTCTATATAAACAACCCCTAACCAAGACATCCAGGCCCTAGCTCATTCATACAAGAAAAGCCTCCCCTAGCTCACACATAATATACACAGAACTCACACAAATCACAACACACTAAGAGCCCTAGCCACTCACGGCAATAACAAGAAGAAAAACAGAAATAATCCCCTTCATCTCCCCCACTCCAAACCGATAATAGCAGCCCCTACACCTCCTAAAACGCCCATACAGCAGCCCTAAAACACGCATACAGCAACCCTAAACACACACATAAAACAGCCCCCGAACCACACCATAACATCACCAAAAGGACACCCAAAACAGTCCATCAAGACATCAAAACAGCCCAAAAACAATAACTAAAAACAGCCCAAAACAGTAGCAACGACAGCGAACCGGAGTCAAAAGCAGCAGTAAAACGGAGAACGACGACTCAAAACAGTGAACCGGAAGAGTTGCGGAGCATCCACCCTTCCGACGATCGTGCACCGTACATCCGAGAGGTGATTTAAAAGGTTAGACCTGAGGGCCCCTTTTTTCATTAGTTTATATTCATTTTTTATTATTTAAATTCTATTCGCATGACAGTCGTTTGTGGATGCATGTTGTGGCTTGAATGAAATGGAAGAGTGTTCGTCTTGTGGTATATAGGATGGAAACCCAGACGTAAATTCCGTAGCCGAATCTGAATGGACGGTAGTGCGGTCTGTACTTGGGATACAACTCCACGTACCACTTGAGTAAACGGCACCTTCTCTTGTTTTGTGCTGCTTTGGTTTATTTATTTCTCGTCACTTGAATTCTGTATGTTGCTTAGTCCTGCATGATTCAATCGAGCGCATGGGCTTAGTAAGTGGAACGAAAGATCCCCTATGGGGAGGGGTTAAAGCCCTTTACCACGATGCTTTGCCGCGCCGGTTGATGTGTGTCCGGTTGAATGCAAGATACGTTCAATTGGGCATGCTTAGTTTGATATGATTGTCTTTATGTTCTTATGCATGGTTCAATCAAGTGTATGGGCTTAGTAAGTGGAATGAAAGATCCCCTATGGGGAGGGGTTAAAGCCATTTACCATGATGTTTTGCCGCGCCGGTTGATGTGTGTCCGGTTGAATGCAAGATACACTCAATCGGACATGCTTAGTTTGATATGATTGTCTTTATGTTTTTTTATGCATGGTTCAATCAAGCGCATGGGCTTAGTAAGTGGAATGAAAGATCCCCTATGGGGAGGGGTTAAAGCCCTTTACCATGATGCTTTGCCGCGCCGGTTGATGTGTGTCCGGTTGAATGCAAGATACGCTCAATCGGGCATACTTAGTTTGATATGATTGTCTTTATGTTTGTATGCTTGATGCGATCGAGCTCATGGGCTTAGTAAGCGCGATGAGAGGTCCTCTAATTGAAGAGGTTAAAATCCTTTACCACGATGCTTCGCCGCGCCTCGCTTTGTACTATTTGTCATTTACGTATTGCGTCCCGTTTCATGCATCAGGCCTGTTCCCGTTCGAACGCGTTTACGAACGCAACTCGAACGCGCATGTATTTTGCCTTATCATGCATCTGGTCTTATTCCTGTTCGAACGCGTTCACAAACGCCATACAAACGTGAGCATTCTGTTTCATTTCCGTTCGAACGCTTTCACAAACGCCACACGAACATGAGTATTCTGTTTCATTTTCGTTCGAACGCGTTCACAAACGCCACACGAACGTGATTATTCTATTTCATTTCCGTTAGAACAAGTTCACAAACGCCATACGAACGTGAGCATTCTGTTTCATTTCCGTTCGAACGCGTTTACGAACGCTACTCGAACGAGAACCTTCTGTTTACTGTTCGAACGCGTCTACGAACGCTGCACGAACGCACAAGGTACACAGATCATCTTGCATCACATTACGACATGTCCATCTTAGCATATAGTTACCCTTTTTTTTTACGTTATGCATTTGTATTATCTCTCTAGTTGTCCATTTCTGTTATGCGCTTAAATATCTTTTCTTAATATGCATGCTAGTAAGAATGCTATTTGTTTGCGCTTCTGTGTCCACCAATGCGTTCATTAACTTATATGCTTGCCATATGATAATCCTTATGTATGTAAAGTGAGACATAGATTACATGCAAATAGGCTGTATGCAAATTCGAATATGTGTTACATATAAAATTTAAACTTGTTGATGTATGTATGTGAATGTAGAAGCATGATATTCTTGGAAATAAGTGTTATTCAAGTCTGGTTAAATTATTACATAAATCCTTTTATTACAAGTGACATAAGTAAGGGACCATTCCGAACCCAACGGTTTGAGGTCTTCCCTTGCGAGGGGTGAGTGCGGCCTTAAATCTCATTTTCCTGGTTCACACCGGGTGGCGACTCCATTACTCTCCGGTTTAGTCCCTCGTGGCTACTCCGTACTCCCAACTAGGCCGCGAGCCTAGGACAGCATGCGTCGCCCAGATCCTGTGTTCCCACAGTCTGGCGACTCCACTGGGGTTAGAGAATTGGCCCCGAAATATTGTCTTGTAATGTTTGGATTTATGTTTTAATTGACCGTGTCTATAGTGGATAAAGTGAGGGTTTAATCAAAGGCATTTTAAGGCTAGGTAATGGTTTGGTGTCTTCCTTCACTCACTACCTTTCTAGAAGGAAAAGCTGTGAAGGCACCTAGATAGCCATCTACTCGTAGCCTTTTGTGATGGACTAATTTGGAGGACTCGTCGTGTTATTCCTGACACCAAGCGATAAGAGCCTAAGAGGCTTGGGTATTTAAGTGAGCCTCGCTCCACCTTCCCTCTGGGGAATCTACAACGGGAAATCCATTTGACAGTCCGTCACTTACCATAGCTCATTGGCACGTACCTTAGTGTATAAAAAGGGTGCGCTCACTTGGTTGCTCGAACCCTTGAGTGGGGAGACCTAGTTGTGGGCCATCCTTCGCCGGTGAGAGCCTTTGTATATACTTTTGCTAACCCACCCATAGACCGGGTTGGCTAAAGTAACAATTATTTCCTTGAATATGTGCTTGTGGACCATCCTCATTTGGATGCAGTTGGACTATTGTCAGAAATGCGGACTTGCTGGGCCATTTAAACTGGGGCGAGTTCGTACCTTATGACTATTAGGCCCAAAGCTTCTGAAATGTTGATGGGCCATTCTGTAGAAATTATTGTTTTATGTTTGCATTATCTCTCTTGTATGCTTGTGTTTGGGAACATTGTCATTTGGATCCATTCGGACCTTTTGTCATGAGATATGGGCTTGTTGGGCCATTTAAACTGGGACAAGAACATATCTTATGATGATGGGCCAAAAGCTTCTAAAACGCCAATGGGCCATTATATGTTTGTGTTAGGAACATTATCATTTGGATACGGTTGGACTTCTTGCCATGAGATGTGAACTTGTTGGACCATTTAAACTGGGACGAGTTCACTCCTATGACAGTCAGCCCAAAAGCTTCTAAAATGATGATGGGCCGATTTGTGTGAGAATTTTAATGAGTTGATATATTCCTTGTATCATATGCACCCCATGCACCCCATGCATACATACATCATGTTAACCCTTGTGTTCTGAAAGCCATCATAGATTCCCGTTGGGTTAGGGAAAAGGGAAGACTCATCAAAATACTGGGAACAGACATGAGTGAATCAGATATTGAGGTATCCCGTATGGATCAGTTGGAAAACGGTCTCGCCAAGGTCACTGAACAGTTGCAAGCCTTGACTACTGCCATGACAAATATGGTTGTGCCCCGTGCTGGGGGAAATTCTGAGAATGTAAGGCGCGAAGAGCCTCCGAATGGGTTGGGGGATGATATCCCCGCTTTTGATGATGATATGGCAGAGTATGCAACAGGCAGAGTGATTGGGTCTCAGGCCGAGATACAGAAACTTCGTGACCAGGTAGAGTCCGTTACCCGTAAGATGAAGGGTAAGGACGAAGACTTACTAGACTATGAGGCGATGACCTTTGAAGAACAGCTACCAGCTCAGTTCAGAATGCCGGATATGGCTAAGTTCAATGGAAATGGGGACCCGAGGGTCCATCTCCGGCAATATGTCGCGGTAATGAGTTCGGTGGGCCTGACGCAGCGCCAAGCTCAGAAAATGTTTGGGATGTCACTCGTGGGGGCACCCGTAGTTTGGTACCACAGCCTTGAGAAAAAGGTTAAGGAAGATTGGAAGGAACTGGCTGATGCCTTCCTAAAGCAGTATGTTACGGACCTGGAGATTGATTTGTCACTCCGAGATCTGGAGAACACTAAGCAGAAGCCAGATGAGAGCTTCAAAGAGTATGTGGATCGCTGGAGAAGCCAGCTTTTGAAAATGCAGACTCGGTTCAGAGAATGACCAGATTAAAATGATCATGAAGGGCAGTAAACCCTCGATCTATGGCAAGTTGAGGAGGATGACTTCAATGATGGTGGATTTCCGACAGTTGAGGGAAACTGTCATGCATATTGAGGAAGAAGAGGCTGAAAATATAAAGTTTTATGGCCAGAATAGAAGAACTTTTGGGGGGCATTCAGAGAGCAAGCCCGCTACTGCCGAGGTTACTGCCATCAGGGACCAGCAATTCTCCAACCTTGGTAGACCTTTGTCGAAGGTATTTGAAAAGTTACAGAGACAAGGAATCTTGAAACCCTTAGAAGGCAAACCACTTCCACACCCCCACCACCGCACATAAATGTGAACCTTTATTGTCACTTCCACCAACTACATGGCCATGACACCAACAACTGCACCCGCCTCAAGCATGAAATTCAAGATCTCATAGATTCCCACAAAATACCCGACCCTGAAAAAGAACAACCCAATACACACAGAAACCCTCTACCAAACTACCATTATGTTCCACCACCCACCTACATGATCAACTCCGGATTGCCCGAAACTTTTGTCCTCCAAACCCTCAACCACCAAACTTCTTACATGGATGACAGTGAAAAACCATAGGCAAAAAAAAAAAAAGGCAGTACTGCGGATGATGGAGCTGTCCCTCCTAGTCTATTTGATCCAGCTTTTTTTTCTTTAATAAAGACATTAATTTTGTTTACTTGTTCGAACATTTTCCTCAACGATAATAAAGACGTTTATTTCGTTCACTTGCCTAAGCCTCTTCCTGCAAAATGAATATATTTGATAAAGGCATCCAACCTTGGTACTATGATACTTAATGATGCTTAGAACATGGGGAACCTTCGGAAGCAGCGACAGTGCAGTCAGTTTCAGAAAAGAATCAGCATCAGTTTGGGGATGAGTCCCAGGGCCGAGGCCCACATCAGTATCAGCTCAAGGCCAAGGCCCACAACAGCATCAGTTCAGGGGCTGAGGCCCACACCAGTATCAGTTTGGGGATGAGTCCCAGGGCCGAGGCCCACACCAATATCAGCTTGGGGGCGAGGTCCATAACATCATTAGCTTCGGGGTGAGTCCCAGGGCCAAGGCCCACATCAGTATCAGCTCGGGGGCGAGGCCCACATCGGCTTCAGTTTAGGGATGAGTCCCAGGGTTGAGGCCCATATCAGTATGGTTTCGGGGATGAGTCCCAGGGACGAGGCCCATGTCAGTATCAGCTTCAGGAGGGAATCCCGGGGGGGCGGGGCCCACATTATCAGCATCAGTTTGGCCGGGAATGACACTACGAAAATAGAGCACGGTTCGGAAATGAACCGAGGTAGACCTGACCCAATGGGATAGAAAATCAACTCATGCATGCATGCATACACGTAACATATTCTGCATTCTATTTGTGTTTGTTTTGTTCTGTATTCACAGGTTTCATAGAAGAGAAAGAAGAAAATGGCAAAGAAAAGCCACTCAGAATCAGCAACATATGAGTAGTAGTCTCGGGGATGAGTCCCAGGGTTGAGGCCCATATCAGTTGCGGTTTGGGGATGAGTCCCAGGGCCGAGGCCCGCATCAGTATCAGCTTGGGGGCGAGGCCCACGACATCATTAGTTTTGGGGATGAGTCCCAGGGCCGAGGCCCACATCAGTTTTAGTTTTGGGGATGAGTCCCGGGGGGCGAGGCCCACACCCACACCAGTATCAGTATCAGTTTAGCCGAGAATGGCAATCCAAGAATGGAGCATGTTCAAGAATGAACAAGCCGAGAATGGTAATCCGAGAATGGAACAGAGTTCAAGAATGAACAAGCTAAGAATGGCAATCCAAGAATGGAGCAGGTTCAAGAATGAACAAACCGAGAATGGTAATCCGAGAATGGAGCAGGTTCGAGAATGAACAAGCCGAGAATGGAACAGAGTTCAAGAATGAACAAGCTAAGAATGGCAATCCAAGAATGGAGCAGGTTCAAGAATGAACAAGCCGAGAATGGTAATCTGAGAATGGAGCAGGTTCGAGAATGAACAAGCCGAGAATGGTAATCCAAGAATGGAGCAGGTTCGAGAATTAACAAACCAAGAATGGCAATCCAAGAATGGAGCAGAGTTCAGGAATGAACAAGCCGGGAATGGCACTCCAAGAATAGAAGCACGATTCGGGAACAGACCACCTCGTACAGTAGCGGTTCGGGAATGGACCACCTCATACAGTAACGGTCCGGGGATGGACCACCTCATGCAGTAACAGTTCGGGAATGGACCACCTTACAGAAATAGTTCGGGAATGGACAACTCACAGAAACAGTTCGGGAATGGACATCTCACGGTAACGGTTCGGGAATGGACCACATCACAGCACGGTTCGGGAATGAACCAGGGGTCGCAGCACCTCACCACCCATATCAACTCACTCTTAACACGTGGAAATTCAAGTGGCAGTTGGCGAGCCAGGTAAGTGAAAATGCATTGCATAACTTTGATAGGATTGTCACTGTTACACATTACACAAGTTCCATCAAAGTGGGGGCGACTGTAGGCACTGCATTTTTGCACATAAGTCCCTATGATGAGTCTCATTTGGAGACACTACCTTTTAAGTCACGGAGGTCACGGAAAACGAACATCGGAAGGGGAAATTCAAAATAAACAAGGTTCACTGTTTTTGTTCGTGCTGCGTTCGTGTATACGTTCGAACGCAAAACAGATTGCGCGCGTTCGTGCCGCGTTCGAGGAAGCGTTCGAACGGTGTCGGTAATTCTGGTTTTGCTGCTAGCCTCACATTAAGTCCAATTCGCCCAAGCCTTGACCTACACGCCCAAGCCCACTTAAAACACATATTTAACACATGGTGAAATCAAAACAAATCTAAAAATCACATACCAAATTAAAATAAACATTAAAATCAATCAAATATTTTAATCCCTTAATTAAGATATTCACCCACCAATTACACAAGATTCCTTCCTAACTAAACAAATCACATACTAAATTAAAAAGATGTCATGCCTAATTAAAATCAATCATAACAAATTAAATATTTTGTATTCCTAATCTAAACCAAATTTGTCCCCCATCAATCTAATCCTTTCCTTGTTGAATACCAAATCAAATCCTCCTCTTAATGCCAAAATCCCTTCCTTGTGAGACAAGGAGTAACCCTAACCATTCTCTATATAAACAACCCCTAACCAAGACATCCAGGCCCTAGCTCATTCATACAAGAAAAGCCTCCCCTAGCTCATACACATAATATACACACAACTCACACAAATCACAACACACCAAGAGCCCTATCCACTCACGGCAATAACAAGAAGAAAAACAGAAATAATCCCCTTCATCTCCCCCACTCCACAACCGATAATAGCAGCCCCTACACCTCCTAAAACAGCCCATACAGCAGCCCTAAAACACGCATACAGCAGCCCTAAACACACACATAAAACAGCCCCCGAACCACACCATAACATCACCAAAAAGGACACCCAAAACAGTCCATCAAGAACATCAAAACAGCCCAAAAACAGTAACTAAAATACAGCAGCAAAACAGTAGCAACGGCAGCGAACCGGAGTCAAAAGCAGCAGCAAAAGATGGAGAACGATGACTCAAAACAGTAAGACAACGAACGAGAACAGTGAACCAGTGAACCGGAAGAGTTGCGGAGCATCCACCCTTCCGACGATCGTGTACCGTACATCCGAGAGGTGATTTAAAAGGTTAGACCTGAGGGCCCTTTTTTTCATTAGTTTATATTCGTTTTTTTATTATTGAATTCTATTCGCATGACAGTCGTTTGTGGATGCATGTTGTGGCTTGAATGAAATGGAAGAGTGTCGTCTCTTGTGGTATATAGGATGGAAACCCAGACGTAAATTCCGTAGCCGAATCCGAATGGACGGTAGTGCGGTCTGTACTTGGGATACAACTCCACGTACCACTTGAGTAAACGGCACCTTCTCTTGTTTTGTGCTGCTTTGGTTTATTTATTTCTCGTCACTTGAATTCTGTATGTTGCTTAGTCCTGCATGATTCAATCGAGCGCATGGGCTTAGTAAGTGGAACGAAAGATCCCCTATGGGGAGGGGTTAAAGCCCTTTACCACGATGCTTTGCTTGCCGCGCCGGTTGATGTGTGTCCGGTTGAATGCAAGATACGTTCAATCGGGCATGCTTAGTTTGATATGATTGTCTTTATGTTTTTATGCATGTTCAATCAAGCGCATGGCTTAGTAAGTGGAATGAAAGATCCCCTATGGGGAGGGGTTAAAGCCCTTTACCACGATGCTTTGCCGCGCCGGTTGATGTGTGTCCGGTTGAATGCAAGATACGCTCAATCGGACATGCTTAGTTTGATATGATTGTCTTTATGTTTTTTTATGCATGGTTCAATCAAGCGCATGGGCTTAGTAAGTGGAATGAAAGATCCCCTATGGGGAGGGGTTAAAGCCCTTTTCCACGATGCTTTGCCGCGCCGGTTGATGTGTGTCCGGTTGAATGCAAGATACGCTTAATCGGGCATACTTAGTTTGATATGATTGTCTTTATGTTTGTATGCATGATGCGATCGAGCGCATGCGCTTAGTAAGCGCGATGAGAGGTCATCTAATTGAAGAGGTTAAAATCCTGTACCACGATGCTTCGCCGCGCCTCGCATTGTACTATTTGTCATTTACGTATTACGTCCCGTTTCATGCATCAGGCCTATTCCCGTTCGAACGCGTTTACAAACGCAACTCGAACGCGCATGTATTTTGCCTTATCATGCATCTGGTCTTATTCCTGTTCGAACGCGTTTACAAATTCCATACGAACGTGAGCATTCTGTTTCATTTCCGTTCGAACGCGTTCACAAACGCCACACGAATGTGAGTATTCTGTTTCATTTCCGTTTGAACGCGTTCACAAACGCCACACGAACGTGAGTATTCTGTTTCATTTCTGTTCGAACGCGTTCACAAACGCCATACGAACGTGAGCATTCTGTTTCATTTCCGTTCGAACGCGTTTACGAACGCTACTCGAACGAGAACCTTCTGTTTACCGTTCGAACGCGTCTACGAACGCTGCACGAACGCACACGGTAAACAGATCCTCTTGCATCACATTACGACATGTCCATCTTAGCATATAGTTACCCTTTTTTTTTTACGTTATGCATTTGTATTATCTCTCTAGTTGTCCATTTCTGTTATGCGCTTAAATATCTTTTCTTAATATGCATGCTAGTAAGAATGCTATTTGTTTGCGCTTCTGTGTCCACCAATGCGTTCATTAACTTATATGCTTGCCATATGATAATCCTTATGTATGTAAAGTGAGACATAGATTACATGTAAATAGGCTGTATGCAAATTCGAATATGTGTTACATATAAATTTAGATGAACTTGTTGATGTATGTATGTGAATGTAGAAGCATGATATTCTTGGAAATAAGTGTTATTCAAGCCTGGTTAAATTATTACATAAATCCTTTTATTACAAGTGACATAAGTAAGGGACCATTCCGAACCCAACGGTTTGAGGTCTTCCCTTGCGAGGGGTGAGTGCGGCCTTAAATCTCATTTTCCCGGTTCACACCGGGTGGCGACTCCATTACTCTTCGGTTTAGTCCCTCATGGCTACTCCGTACTCCCCACTAGCATGCGTCGCCCAGATCCTGTGTTCCCACACTTAGTTATTCGATATCATATAACGATATAAATAATATAGAAACACCGTGAAACTCTTACGAAAACATTATTTTTCGTAAAATAGCATAAAACACATTTCCGGTCGACCCGACCAACCAATGCTCATTGGGACTGCCCATGTCAGCCCTAAAAACATTTGGACAGTTCGTGGGCTGCCCGAGTAGTGCCTAGTTCACTGTTTTGGCAGCCGTTACCCGGTAACGCCGTTTTCGCGTATTTCACTCCTAAATAATTTCCGATAAATATTTTTCTTGAGCAATTAAATTAAACTAATTTATTTTAATTACTCAATAAATAAAAACTAAATTTTTATCTGAAAAATTAGATTTATCATTAATTGTTATAAGACCCCTACACTTTACAAATTAATCATTTTGGTCATTAAATTGTCAAATACATATTTAATTGATTCCAAATCAATCCCAAAATAATTTATACATAATTTGTAAAAAAACTAGAAACTTTTCCAGATTTACGAAACTGCCCAGTTTGTTTTATAATTACCGAAACATCCCATAATTTTTATTAATTGCAATTTGGCCCAATTTGTTTAAAACATATCAAGATCAAATCCAATCAATCCCAAATTTGACATACATCAAATATACATCAAATTATATCATTTATATGAAAAGCCCCAAAATCGGAATAGGTTTAGAACCCTAATTTCATAAATTACTGCAATTACATAATTTACATTAAATTGAATAAATTCAAAACTTTAATTAATCAATTACCACACCAATCAAGTCTCACCATCATGAAATTAATCAAGAATAATTCTAGGTTAATTATGAATGGCTAATCAACTCTAGAATGTCAACTTAAATCTCTAATTAATTTTTTAAGCTTATTACACTAATAAGCTTAAGAATTAATTATACATGCTTAACACCTTCAAACAAGCTTCCAAAAAATTTAATTACAAACTAAATGAGTAGAGACATCATCTTAATAACACAATTTGAAGTTAAGAATAATAGAAAAAAATTTTATGTTGAAGAAAGTGTGAAATTACTTACAAAATTCCAAATTTGGCTTGTTTTTCCTTTATTTCTTCACCACCTTTGCTCTCAACTCACTTTGTAAAATTTTGTTCAACTTGTCTAAGTATGAAAAATGAAACAAAATAATTTTTTTAACCACTTTCCATCATTTTCAAAATTCAACAAAAATTAAAAACAAATTCTTTAATTTTTGTTTCAATTTAATTGGTACACATTTTGCTAAATTAAAGTTAACACTTTACCTTTAATAAAGCAAACAAAATGTGTTCCAATGGCATCATGCCATTTCCAAGTTTAATAAAGTAAATCATTATTAAAAGATATTTATTTTATGAATAAATGTAATTATTTAACAATTAAATAATAAATATAAATATCTTAAATATATGTATTATATTTACAATAAATATCTCAAATACATATATTAATGATATATATCAAAAATCACAATTTGATATTTTATTAATGTGTATTTATTAAAATCAAATATTAAATACAAATACACATTAATTCGTAAATGACTGTTAGGTCCCGATTGCATGTATTTTTCGTTTAACCATTAAACGAGTTATAAATAATCTGTATTATTCATACCAGTTGCCCTAGTACTCTACGAGTACATTTCAATAGTGAGACTCTCTAGATTCAGGCATATCCGTCACAAAAATCTAATTTCGTGTCCATAATTCACCCACCCGTAAATTATGACGACCACGGATAAACTCATTGAATCATACAGGTCGAGGTCACTGTATACGTATAAACCCTCTGTCACTGGTATCCGGATTATCCTAGAGATATAGATATAAACGTCAAATCTCTATAGGAATAATCTCGTCAATGTATCTATGAAAAATCTCTAAATAACATTCGGAACTCACTTCCGAACTGTACTATGTCCATAGATTTACCAGATTTCTAATCACATATGGACTACATATGCTCTGTACACAGAACTGACAGATCCTTTCTTGATACACACAGGATATCATGAGCATGAGTCCACACCCAACGAACAGGCGGAGGTCTGATCTAAATAGATCGGTGACGTGACTGCCAACCTGAGAAGATTCCTATTGACGTTGGTGTACCATCTATTAGGAAATCTTCGGTGAGTCTTCCAGTGTTTATCAAATAAACACCTATATTTTATATGAGTCTCCCAAGACTCATGGTTCATTGGGATAAACCATCGGACCAAGTCAGATATACGACATGTACTGGTCTCAACGGATTTTACTGACCGGCCTGTGTTAGTAAATCTTGACCAGGAACTTAATTTGAGGATATACAACTTATAGTGACACTTCCCAATGTCAATTACATACTACGTTGCAATTGTGCACTACATTGTAAATCATGAGGTCTTTGTCTAATATATATACATATCACTAAACTAGATTTAGTTTCAATCTAATCAATCTAATCGAAATTAGATCGAATACGTATATAAAAGACAAAAGGTGCTACCATTTTAATTAGTAATATTATGGAAAAAGGTAATGCTCGTATTCATGAATCAGACATAAATACGATCCGGATTGGTGCTCAGAGCACCTACTCTAACAATATATATTATCGTCCTCAAAGAATGTCTAGCAATGAAATCAGGGAACGTTCAAAGTACTCAACATAACTCAAATCTAAGTCTTTGAATAAGTCATCTAAGCCATACTCATTGTGTGTGTGTGGAAATGTCCATTCACAGCTTCATTCATAGGTAGGCCAACTTAATGATTTTGTTTAGAAATTTAGATCGATAGGTCAAACCAACCTAGATGTCTCAATTTAAGCTCTGTAATTGCTTTTATGTGCTCAATATGATATGATTTCATTTTCTTTTCTTTTCCTGTATCTTTTTGCTTTTCGTTTTGAATTTTTTTCTTTTTCTTTCTTTTGTTTCAACACACCTACCATTTAAAGTATCATTTCTCCTCATGGTGGTCCTAATACTCACCCATGGGTAGCTTCACACTTATCGGTTATAGGTGGTTTATATTCTTTCTTCAGAGACCTTACTTTTATTTTCAACCATACCACACATCATAACACAAGCAAATCATGATAGACATCTAAGAAAACAGTCATTCATCGACATGCACTTTCTTCAACTAGTCACCTTGCTAACTACTCAGGATTTCACTGCTAAAAACCTACAATTAAGTGCTTACGAGTCTAACATAGATCAACTACTCAAAGTATCAGATAAAAGTACATTAAAGAACTTATCATTTCTATGATTTCACCCTAAAGGAAACAATATCTGTTGGACAATTATGACCCATAGCGTCACTATTTGTACAGACCATGATGTTGTTGTATAAATTAACTATGTGACAAAGGAGATTGCTCTCTTATCATTTGTGATTAGATCACCAAGATGTATAAATGATAGGAGGTCCTTATGATTTGTTCCTGGATTGAGAATGATATGAGACAGTATCAGTCTACGAAGGATAAATCATTAAATATCCCTAGTCAAAGTATTATCGAGATTGGATATCGATAAATGCGTAAAAGACTAGTATTACACTTGTGCGCGTTGTTAGGGCACAACGGCATAGTTCTCATATATTTGGGTATAGGATACTCATGCAATTGTAATAGGAGGTTGTGTTTTACCGATGGTACAGGAAACAGCTTCGCTCTGGATAGACCCCCTCGGAATTCCATTAGTAGTATGACTATGTGTCTATGGAAGTCCGAAATCAGGGTAGGTGTATTTGGTCTTAACCTGAGACTTGCACCGCTAATACTTGCGACAATCAATATACTTTGGTTTTGGTCATCTAGGGCTTTAACCGATTTCTTTGTACGCCTTTTCTGGGTATATCGAGAATCGTAGTGTGTTGGGTGTGATGTCAAGACGGAAGTATCACTCCAGTCATAGTGGAGATGATGTCACGTAGGATACGAGACTGGTGCTCTTATATGCTGTAGCTATCGGGATATTATGACTAGGTCATGTATATCCGATTATAGAGACTAGTTACCAGACATCTGATATGTGCTTTGTACGGGGCAGACACAATTCCAGCCCCAAGCCTAGCACGTGACATCTGATACTGGATCGACATACACAATACTAAGTATATTACACCTGATATAAATCGCTTATTCATGTAAGCATGTTTCTGGAGAATTGGGTAGGCATGGCGCTTTGCTAGAAGCCAACCTTGTCTTATAAATCAATACAAACGTAGTACTAGGTACTTACGTGTTCGGATAGTCCGACGACCTAATTTACTGCCAACATATCCGGGGATCTCATGGGTCGCTTCCCGAAGATTCACCGATAACGTATGACTCACACTTTAATTAATCTGGGATTAATTGGATGAGAGAGAGAATTAATCTGGGATTAATTGCGGAGATATTTTATCTGGATAAAATATCAATAAAAGAGAGAATGATTAATTTGGAATTAATCGATAAATTAATATATTCGATATATTAAACGAAATTGGATTTCGACGCGGAATTAAAATTTGATTTTAATTCGGGCGAATGAGTTAATTTAGAATTAATTCGTTAGCGACGTGAATAGTGATTTCGCTAGGCATAATTATTTAATTACGTCGCAACGGAAAATTCGTTAATTTGGAATTAGCGAACCTGAGCCTGGGATTGTTTGCGAGCGCATTCGCATTTTGAATTTGAGTACGGGATGCAAGTCAAATCAAGCGTCAAATCGCTAGTCGCATCAAGCGTCAAATCATTAGTCACTTTGAGTGATGTGACAACTTGTCACTTGATTGATTGAGTGATGTGACTTGATGGAAGTGGTTGGAAAGCTTTTTGAAAGCTTGATTGACATTTAATATATTTTAAATGTTTGGTATTTGTTTTGTTTTTTGGAAATCAATTAATTGATTTTGCAAAATTAAAAATGTGTATTAGATACACACTTTTGCCACCAACACACATAACACTCTCTCTCTTTCTTCTTCATCTCTCTCACACGCCCATTTGAGCATTTATTGTTCTGTTTTCTGGGCAAAACCGTGAGCAAGGAAGGGAAGCAAAGTCATGATTTTGTTGCAAAATCAAGAGTGTTAGCACACTACGAAGTCATGCGAAGGTGATAGGGAAGTCCACCCATGAGCATGGAATCACATCACGAATCTTGGAGCATCAATGGAGGACCATGATGGCCGAATCCATGGAGGACAGAAAGTGGACTGTCGTGACTTCTCAATGGACAGAAAATAATTTTTTGTTCTTCACCGTATCGTCTCAACCGATCATTGTGAGTATTCCGTGACTTCTTTGATTATATTCGCACTTATTTTTATTCTTGAATCGATCCTCGGGACCGTAGAAACTCTAACAATATCATCATTGGACTATGTTTTACTATTAAGGACTAAAAATAAACAAAACAATAAAATTTTTTAACAGTATTATACAGGTATTATCATGCGCATGTATACACCCCCACACTTAAAACTTGCATTGTCCTCAATGTAAGATAAAGATAAAGAAAATGATTAAGGAACAACATTACCAGGTGCAGAGTTGATCAGGTTCCTGCTGGTGAGACTTTAGTTGTGTGGCTGTGTAGGTTGTGCTAACTCCTACATAAAAACTTATGCAAAAAAATAAATAATTAAACATGCAATTAGCACACAATAAAATAAAATAAACAAAATAAATTAAAATAAAATGCAGATGCAGGGGTTGCCTCCCCACTAGCGCTAAGTTTAACGTCTTGAGCCAGACGTAACCACTCAGGTCGTCATGGTGGCTTCCATCTAATAAAATGATGAAAGCATGTGAGAGAATTTTTGTCTAGCCGCGACAGTTTATCCATTGATCCCCCAGGTTCTGGTGGCTGAAATTTGGTACAGCACATTAGGAAAAGTTGGATAAATCTCCTTTTTAATCTCCCATGTATCATCTTTAATTGAGCCTTAATTTTCCTTTTCCTCTTTTTTTGGTTCTTTGGGGTCACTTTCACTTCGGGAGGATTTGATTCATGGTATAGAGAAATTGTTTCCGACATGACTATTTCTAGCATGTATGAGTGATGACACTCATCATCACTATATGGTTGTTTCTCGACATGAAAAATGGTAAGTGCTTGAGGAAATGGTACTCTAACTGGGAAATATGACACTTGTTCTTCCTGAGATGTGTTAGCACTATTATCCTTAGGGTCGCCTATAATGTCAGAAGTATTTTTCAAGCCTACCTCCTTACCACTCCTAGTTATTATGGCATTAACTCTTTTTATATTGGCTACCTCATAATCAGCATGTGCCATGTGTTGCCCTTGTGGATTTGGTTGAGTCTGAAATTGGAATTTTCATTGTTCTTGTACACTAAGGACATTAGTTAATTTAGAGATTTGACTCATAATCTCCATATGGTCTTCAGCTATTTGAGCTATCATTGACTCAATCTTTTTATTGGTTGTATTATGGGCTTCCATAAATGCTTGCATCATATCTTCTAAAGAATTCCTAGGAATGGTAGGTATGTGATACTGGGGAGCACTATAACCTCTAGGTTGGGATGTTTGACTCGGCTAATGAGAATCATGTTTCCAAATAAGAGTTGGTTGGTGACGCCACATAGGATTATAGGTATCTAAATAAGGCTTCGGTACGTCCCTAAAGTATGGCATTGTTCCTCATATGTTCCCCTCATCTCACCATATGCAGGATACTCTTAGGCTAGGTGGTCTACTGAATGTATAGTCTGGCTATCCTTAGCTTTTAAGGCTCCTAACTGTCTAGTTAATAGCTCAACTTGTGCCCTAAGAATATCATCTTCCCTGAAGTTGTGTAGGCTTCTGCTAGAAGAAGTGTGTGTCATATCAGTGCTCTCCAAGACATTAGGTCCAGTCCACATATGAGATTTCTCAGCTAGGTCATCTAAATAATCAAATGTCTGATCATGGTCTTTCCGGATGAACTCACCATTACACATTATTTCCATAAATTGGCGCTCTCTAGGTGTTAGTCCATCATAAAAATAGCTTACTATGCGCCAACTCTCATACCCATGTTGAGGACAACTCGCTAACATCTCTTTATATCTCTCCCATATTTGATAACGGGTTCCATTGTCTCTCTAAGAGGAAGAAGAGATTTTTCTTTTCAGGGCATTCGTCTTATAGTGTGGGAAATATTTATTAAAGAATGCATGTGTCATCTTACCACACGATCCTATTGACCTAGGTATTAAAGAATACAACCAGCTCTTAGCTATATCCTTAAGGGCAAAGGGGAAGAATTGTGCCTGTTGTTCCAAACTGGTCATGGAAGGCAGCTACAACTTCTTCAAACTCCCTAATGTGCAAGTAAGGATTCTCGCACTCTAACCCGTGAAAAGTTGGAAGATATTGTATCATTTCATGCCTAAAGTCTATGTGTGGTGCATTAGGGGGAAACATGATGCATGAAGGTCTAGCTGTGCGAGTTGGGTGGAGGTACTCTTCAAGAGTCCTCCTAGATGGTCTCTCGTATTCACTCATAGTATGTGCGCTAGACGCGGAGGGTGTGCCAAAGAGGTTTTCAAATATGTTTACAAAGTCAGAGTCTTCATCTTCAATCCTAACAATCTGCCAAATATATCCCTACGTCTAGGCATGCAATTAAAGCTCAAATAATACGGGAAACAAGAATAAAATAATAAAAAAATAAAACAAATTAAAATTAAATAAACTAAAAATTAAAATATAAACAAAAACTGAAAAAAAAAAATAAATATATAAAAAGAATAATTAAAATAATAAATTAAAATAAG
Source organism: Zanthoxylum bungeanum (assembly GCA_019454045.1). Classification (NCBI taxonomy): domain Eukaryota; kingdom Viridiplantae; phylum Streptophyta; class Magnoliopsida; order Sapindales; family Rutaceae; genus Zanthoxylum; species Zanthoxylum bungeanum. The sequence goes on along the minus strand of SKCR01030641.1, from coordinate 1,913 downwards.
TAAAATAGAATAAATAAAATAAAATAAAATAAAATAAAATAAAAGATATGGAACGAAGTTACTACTTTGTTGTTGACTGATGAGTGGTAAATCTATCACTATTTCCCACTCATTTAACCTAATATGTTGTATAGTTTGTTGAGTTTTGTGAATATTTTGATGTGTTTTGTATTATTTTGTAGATAAATAAAGTTTCAGGACATTCTGGAGGTGATTTGGGCCAAAACAGTGAAATTTGGATGAAAAGGGCATTTTGTAATTTTCCGCTTCGCGACGCCAAGACCTTCAGCGTCGCGACGCCTAACATGCGCCGAATAGTGCTAATGTGCGCCGGGTCCACAAATCAGAATCTGAGAAAAGTTTGACTTTGCTAAAATGCGCCGTGCCATGTGTCACCATCACAGCCGATCTGCTAACATGCGATGTGCCACGTGTCAGCATCCTACGGTGCCGACAGTCACCATCGCCACATGTCGCCACGTATCACTCCACGTCATCAGCCACATCACCAGGTTGACCGAGTCAACATGCCACCTCACCTCCACATCATCATCAGCCAATCAGGAAGTGCCACGTGTCGCAATTCTATGGTGCAGACAGTCCATTTCCCACGTGTTGCCATGTCACTGCCACATCACCACCACGTCAGCATCAATTATTGGCTATCTAATCCTTATCTGACACGTGGCGGATAAGAATCTAGCCGACCACTCAGAAGCCGCCACGTGTCACAATAATTGAGTCCCAACCACTCTGCCACGTGTCACCTTATCACCTTATCCAGAATCTGCAACCGACGAACCACAGCGTGCCATGTCGACATAACTGGCGTCACAACGCAAGCTGGGCGTCGCGACGCGCGACCCATACTGACTGCGTGAAATTCTAGTTTCAGTTGTACCACTCTCTCTCATCTCTTTGATGTAAATAGGGAGTTTCTCTCTCTACTTTCTTCTACATTTTAGTTTTTTAGTTTTTAGTTTTGTAATTAATTTTAATTACGTTTTGTAATAATAGTAATTTACTTGTTTTTTACTTTTTACAGTTTTTACTATTTACCATGATGAGGTAATTTCCCCAGCTATGGTGAAAGGTAATTCTTTTACTATTGCTATTTAGATTAATCTCCCTTAAATATAATATATTCACTATTTAAAATATTGACTTAAAAATGATACCGCCAGATTGGTCGGTTGGTAATTCATTTTAATCTGGTTTAAACCTGACTAATCAAGGATACCGCCAGATTGGTCGGTTGGTAATTAAACTTTCTTACCGCCTATATGGCAGGTTCATGGACAAATCTTTTTACCGCCTTAATGGCTGGTTGGACTTAATTTGACTTAATCAGGATACCGCCTATATGGCTGGTTGGTAATGTTATCACAAGTTTATATATTATATTATGGGAGATATCTAAATTAGTAGTAGTAAAAGTAATTCCTTTTACCTTAGCATTTTATTTTATTATAATTTACTTTTCAGTATTTACTTTACCGCATTTTTACTTTATGTCTTTTATTTTCAAGATTTTACTAGCCCTAGTTATGTGTTGTAACTAAATTAGTTATCTGAGGTTGTGATGACTTTTAATATCACCGGTTTATAAGGGGTTATTTTATAGTTTGGGTAATTTAAAAGTTTACTTATTAAGTCTTAAGTTTAATGCTTCTTGTTGTCTGATCACCAATAAGATTGATGTGGTAAATCTAAAATGAACTAGACATAGGGATTTTAGGTTTCAGCCTTAGACTTAATAGCCCACGCTCTTCCTTGAAGATAGATAACCCTTTAATAGATTTCCTTACAGGATAGACATCTACCTGTCGGGCGGGGGTAGCCATAATTGGAACTTAAAATTAATGAATCCAGATAATTTGGTTGACATAGACATATGGTTCAATTGGATTAAA